>CM062813.1:838078253-838614283 GCA_031772625.1 Pinus tabuliformis
GAATAAATGTTCTGATGTCGAACATAGCAGGAAATTGTTGACTTAGTGGCCATTAATGGATGCCACTAGTCAACACGAGAACTCTCACCATTGATGACAATGAGAGTCAAGATGCCCAAACACATCTTGCTAAGTACGAATAATTTTGTTGTTGTCGAGTACCTAGAAGATCCGATGAACAAGGGACATTGATGTATTCCATTGTTCGTCGACATGAGGACTTGCCATTAAGGCATGCAAGCCTCAAGGTGTTTTTGCAAGGATTTTAGACTCAAAGGACTATGGAATCAATAATTTGCATTGAAGTAGGGTTTATTTGCGAAATGAAAAAGGATAGGAAAGGAAAAATGAAAATGGAAGATAACAATGGAAAATATTAATGACAATGGGCAATAAGCATGTAAGTGAGCTTCTTTCTTTTATTTGTGGGTTAGGAGGAAAGTGTATGTGAATAAAGGAAAATGTACAACTGATTTTGCTGGGAAAAATGACTGTGGCTTGCTTTGAATTGCTTGGTTGGATTTATAATTCAAAATGGAGGAAATGTAATGGTTTTGGTGGATATGGACATGGACTTGTTCTTATGTTTCTCATGGAATCAGTCCTTTGAAGACCAATTGTGCACACAATTAGTTTTCTTCAATGATCATTTGATCATCTGAAACCTGTAAAAAACTTGACATTAAGAACATAAGTGTGTTAAAAAATAAATGGCCAAATCATTTTCTGATTCTTATGCAAAATGTAAATGTCAAATAAAACAGATTAAGGAAAATAAAAAGTGTTATATTCAGTCCAATTAAATTAACTTCATGTTGTCGGATGACTTCATGCACTGTGCTTAGTAAAACAATTGGCATCACAAAGATTTGTTGTGCTCTGCAAGTTAAAACTTCATAGAAAAATACACAGCAACAATATTAATGCCAAATGTTCATAAATCATCTAAATAATTTTCCAATTGTTTTGCAAGCCATTATTGAATCGTCATTTGTGATGCAAAAATAACATGCTGTCAAAAATATTTGAAGCGGCAAAAATATGAAAAAGTACTTGTACAATTTTTTTTTTTTTCAATCAAATTTTGCAAGTATTTTTCGCTTTATAAATTGCTTCAATAAATTGATTGCATATGTATTAATCATCACAATTTTTTTTTGAGTATATTATTATTATTATTTTTTCACAAATAAAATGATTTCTTTCATTCAATCTTTGAAAATTATTGTTGTTCATTTCATTACTTCAGAAGTAGGGACCTTTCTCATTCTTCAGATTAATAGTGGCCTCGAAATTATCTTCCTTTGTTTCGCCTAGAAATCCACATCTCACATTAGTCGCTATCTGCATGTCTGGCACAAGTCACATTAATGTATCAACCACAAATATGAATTCACTGATTGTGTATTCACGCTTCATAGCATTCAAAACAGAATCACTCCCTGACTGCACTAACATGTGACGAAACGAGTATACACATGGGTGCAACATTAAGTTAGCAATTTCTTCCAAGTGTTCAAAGATGTAAGGAGGGTAAATCTGTTGAAATTTTGCAGAGGAGCAAGAGTCATTGTTTGATTAGAAGTCTTAGTGAATTAAATTTGTTATTGCCAGCAAAACCTCGTGCATAAAAAAATTTCGTTTTCCTCACGCAGTCACCAAATAGGGTCCTGAAAAATAGTGATTTCCCCTAAATGGTTAGGATCAGAGGAAACAGTTTTTCTAAGTTATTAAATTCATCCCGTTCTAGAAAAACCCATGTCCCAGTTTTTTCAGATTTTCCTTGGTTTGCTCAAAAAATTCATTTTAAAATCGAGTGTCAAGACAGTTTACGCTTTCTGGCAATTACGTTTTCTGCAAAAAATAATTTCGGATTTCTCCTAAATGGTTGTAAAATCTAGAAAATCACTCACGAGTTACCTAATTTGCCCCTTTCCAGAGAAAACCATTGTCTCAATTTTTTTAGATTTGCCCTGGTTTGCTCAAAATTTGTGTTTTAAAATCATGTGTTTATGCTACTGCATTTTCTAGAAATGTTCCGGTGATTTTTGATTTGCAGGTTTTGAAGGTTTGGCTTGTGGTTGCATGGATGTCTTCCAGCAAAGGAAAAGGGAAGATCTAACTATATCAATCATCCCATGGGAAATTCTGGGGGACTCGAAATCTGGAATGAGATAAAATATGGGACAACACTTTGAAGAAATCTAACCGCATCATTTTTGTAATCCCACAGAAAACTCTTGCATTACAGAGGTAAGGATTTTTTTACATGGATTTGGAAGTCTTGCAGTAGATAAATAACTTTTATGATATACTAACAAAACAAATTATTTTTCTGATCCTTTAGGTCACATGAAGTGCAGAAGGAGAGCATACCTGAGAGATTTATTTTGTTAGCATTGTCAAGATTTTATCAATCGATTCCTTTGTAAATTTTGCAAAAATAAAATGAAAAGGCTTGATCTCATACCTTAAATTATTGTTTGTGATCTTGTCTTGCGCTCCTTGTTCTCAACCATTTGTTTTATTGCAAATTTTTCTTTCCAAGGGTTAATAGGTGGGTGGTTCTTACTACACCATAAAACATTAAATTTATCCTAAAAACTATAAAAAATTACTTTTATTTTTCCTGTCTATCTCAATATTTTTTTTTTTTTTTTAATATATTCCTACTTCCAATGAAGCCATTTATGGATTAGAATTTTTCAAATTCTCATATCCAAACTTGAAAAATGTACCTAATTGTTTGTAATGATATGCAAAATTGACTTGACCTTTTGATTTGCCGCAAGGATCTCTTGAAGAATTGATGAATATTGTGGCGTAACCATTTTTTGATACCATTCCTCAATGTAGTCTTTGGGCTGCATTCTAGACCCTTTGTCCATAAATGGTTAGTACAAACAAAAAAAATAAAATACACTCTAAATTGAAAGCTAGTTCCTATGCACACTTCCTTGGAAATGGCGCCAAAATGTTGGGGCAAAGTGATTGTCTGTCATTTAATTTATCAACCCAGGGGTTTCGTAAACTTGTGAAGCATGCGTGCACTGTATGTGCTAGAAATTGTCTTTCAGTTTAGATCAATCTAACTACAAAATAACAAAAACCAATTCATCTAATCTATGAAATCAAATAATGAAAATGAAATTCAACTAACCTGTGAAATAAAAAACAACTAATGTATACTTAGTTACTCCAGCATTCAATTATGAAGTGTTACCTTCTTGAGATGATGTATAAGCAACTATTTATACTTTAACTTCTAATGTCCTAGAAAAGCAAGTAAAGTGTGCAGAAAATAACTCAGTAATTGCATGTATTAAATATTCAACCATTCAATCTTGAAATATGATTAAATCAATTTCTTAGAATGATCTTTAGGAATATTAGTTAATGCAATTAAATGAGTATCTTAAAAGCAAATATAAAAGCACGAAAAAGTAGAGCTCAACGATCGCATAGGTTGATCATTCAATCACACAATTTGAAGTCACCTTCTTGGCTTGATATTTTATTCAATTATACAATGAATTGATAGTTTGATCTAAGAAAGTAAATAACAAAACATGAAAGGAAACTAAATAACTATGATATCTTGCCTCAAACTTAATCCAATTGGAAAATACATAAATCTTTCCTATTGAAATGCTTTTAGAAAAGAAAAGATTACATAGTCATTCTAAAACTAATACTAAGAAAGCAAATGAACTTTAATCTATAAAAGCAATTAAATCTCACACATTTTAGGTAGCTAATCTAAAAGTGTGAGAGATGGTAAATCGAGATGCTCCATATGTAAGAAAAACCAAGTCAAAATGAAGGAACATTCATGAGTAAGGTGCCACAATCTAATTTTGTATTCAAAGCTTGAACATAACTCCAATTTTACACATGAAAATGATAGGAGAAAACTTCCCCTATTTATACAAAAAGATGAGAAGCTATCTCATTAATGAGAGTCCATGAATCTCTCCCCATATCTCTAGAGTTACAATCAAAATAGGAAATGATAAGACACATGTCTTCTTAGAGTTTCAATACAAATAGGAAATGAGACACATATCCTCATGATTCCATGATCTTCTCCACTCAAATTCAAATTTGATTTTGGGAGACCACATAAGGGTCTTTTAGAAGCTTCCTTTTGACCTACACATGTCAACAATATCATCCCACTTGTTAGGTATAAGCATATGCACATTATTTTCTAATTTTTAACCATAAATTCACTTAAAAATGCTAAGAATTAATAAAGTTTGGAAAAACATAAATGTGACCCAATAATGATAATGGTAAGGTAAATGTAATGAAATAGAGGTGGAGTGAAGATGACAATATGGAAATATAAGTGAAAATGTAATGGAAGCGAATGACAATTTCAAGGCCCAACAGATACACCACTAAGTGCTTGACATTTGGTTGACACGCCAATAAGTTCTTGCCTTGTCTATTAAGCCACTTAGTTCTTATCAAACAATCAAACAAACCACTGGGCGCTTGCCAATTGGTTCTTACACCACACTCATAGTGGGTTCAATCCTTAGAAATTGAGTAACACACCTATTCATTGAATTTGGGTGATACCCTATGTTTGAAGCTTAGAGAGTAAATGAGTCCTTGGGTGGTTACTACTAGACACTCTTACATATAGTAATAAATTTCAATGATATAGTATATAGTATGATGGTTTGGCTGAAATTGGTCATACCATTGAAAATTATAGGAATTAATGGCAATTTTTATTTTTATTTTTTTAATTAGCCTGTATTCATTGTTATTATGACAACATATCTCCACATAATATTAATTACGATGGTATTCTCCATATCATATTAACGATGAAGGTATCTGATGGTCATCGAAATAATGATGAAAATCCTCTTTTTGACTAGTCACTTCTATCAATTGAGATATTAATGGAACGATTCGTCACTTTTAGACTAGTCATCTTTGACTTGGTAAACTATCATTGGAATTCTGAAGGTACATAAATTTATAAATATGTTTCTCTTAAGAGACGTTGTGACATTTTCGCTATAACTACAACGATTCTAAAAGGTTATAAGGACTTCTTGTCGAGCGAAACACACACACACACACACACACATCAATTGCATTACAAAATATAGCCTAGTAAACCACTCAATTTTATAACATAATCATCGCATAATTTTTTTGTGGGGAAGAATGTCAACAAACATTAGTAGGGGAAAAAATCAAGGGGGTGAATGTGTTGAATTTTCAAGTGCAATAATACAAGCATTAATTTCTAAAATATGATAATTAGTTCTAATGATGTAGATATTCTTTTAACACTTTGAATTTATTATTAAGCAATTTCACTTCAGAAATTCAACCATAAGTGCATAAGTACAGTAGAAATCACAATGCAAAAAGATAACACAAGATTTACCCTGGGAAAACCCACATGAGGGAAAAACCAAAAACCTTTTCCTTAGAGAAATTATTTAGTTTAATAAGGGATACACCTAGGTCTTATAGTCAAATATGATGGTCAAACTAATCAACAATACAATGGTCAAACTTGGTCAAAATTCCCTCTTGTCAAGTCAAACTTCTGCCCAAAAAACTTGGCCTTGTCTAATTTCCCTAGGCCGAAATTTGACCTCTGAGAATCTACCTGGAAGCTTAGCCATGCTGTCCAGAAATTCTGACTTGCTGCCAAAATTTGGCCAGAAGTTCACAAGTGCGAAGCTACAGGAGTAGAGAGAATCACACGTGCGAAGTCAAAGAGATAGAGAGAGTGATTCTTGAGATAATTTCATCCTTTTTTATCCTTCTTATCCTTCTTATCCTTCTCTTGGATACCAAGAAAATATATTCTTATGTGTGAGATTAAAATGTGTCTTATGGAGGAGGTAGAGTGCCTTATGTATAGTGTTTTGGCTAGCTTAAATGGGTGTCTCTTCAACTAGGGTTGAATTGAATTAAATTACGTTCGTCTTGACAAATTTGAAGCCAAAAATTCAAAATTTTATCTTTTTAAATCGACATGAAGAAGATGTCTTATATTAATCATTACATATATGTTCATTTTGAAACTAACATGGAGAACATGTCTTACATAATTAGGGGATTAAAATATTAATTATGAAGACCAAACATAGCAACAAAATTCAACACTCCCTCTTATCTAGGGAGGTATTTATAATGGCTATCTATATGTTCTCTTATGGACAAATTTCTCTTAGAAAAGGTTCATTTATCATCAACATCAACATCATCTAATTACTATAACCCTGGTCAACATCTTTGACCTACGGTAATTATATATAGCATCAACTAGGTACCATCATTTTGGTCAGCATCTTTGGCCTATGGTACATCATTAGCGTCAACAAGTCACCATGATATTGGTCGACACTTTTGACCCATTGTATACTAACTAGTCCTGGTTCACCGTTATCCTGGTCAATCTCTTTAACTAGTGGTGAAACCCTAGGGACACACTCAACCCATCTGAGTATTTTGTTCCCAAATCCAAAGGCCTCACTCTAGGCCATGATGTTGAATGGGACCGCTCAACCTATTTGGAGAGAAAGCTCAAGCCTAATGCTAAAAGGAACTTACTAAGCTCTATGGTTGAGAAATTTTAGGCCTCTAAGACCATTCTTCCTAATCTTGGTCAACATACTTGACTAAGGAAGAATGTATGTCCTCTGTTGGACCATTCTCCCTATCCTAGTCAACATACTTGAATTAGAGAGAATGATTGTCCCTAAATGAGCTAGTTATATTGATGTGTCAATCCACTACCTATGGAAAGCATCGTATAATAAACATCACTCTCAATAAGCCATCACTTGGGGAAATTCACCAATTATCCAAGTCCTCACTTGGAACATAGTCAACATTTGTGACCTATGGTGAAACCTTGGGCTATTACCATTCTTGCATGTTAATTGAATAGTAACTCTCATACCCAATACTCGAGGCACTCACTCACCCACTTGGGGAGCACTCTAGGCCTTGATGCTCTCTAGGACATTCTCCCTAGCCACATTTTGTGGCCCCTAGTCAATACTTTGACCTGCCTATATTATAACCTAAGGAAAATGTCTACCCATGATGCAACAACATCACCATTCCCTCTAACTGAGGAAAATATTCTTAACCACTCCAAATTTTCCCTAAAGTATACAAACTTCACCAAATTTTCCTTGAAGTATACAAACTTCTCAAGATTTTCCTTAAAGTATACAAACTTCTCAAGCTTGTCCTTGAAGTATAAAAACTTCTCAAGCTTGTCCCTAAAGTGTACAAAATTTACCCTGGGAAAGGCTTTCTGAGCCTCACTACTCCCTTCTGTACCATGTTTTGGTATCTTTTTCTTCCTATCATCATGGCCATCTCGTCCAAAATTCGCCAAACTAGCTGCAATATACTTAGATCCTTCAATCTTAAGTGTGATAGATATTTCCTTCTTACCTAAGTAGAAATTAAACTGAATCATCATCATGATATACTCTTCCTGTCTTCAACTCTATGCTCAATATGAACCTATATATCCCTGCAATGACTTCCTTGACTAGAACCATCACCATAGTTTTTGAGATTGAAGTAGATCCCGTTGTAGCAATCTAGATGCTCCCTCTACCACTTAGCTTCTTCAGATTAGTTTTCATGGAAGTGGCCATGGATTGGATATATTTTCCACACTTCTAGATCTAACTTTTGCCACACTTATAGTTCTAAGAAGTAATGTATTCAACCAACATCCTTTATCTCAAACTCAAATGTCAACTCCCTCTGACACTAAAGAAAAGCTTGGTATAATCTCTCTCTATCATTGAAGCAAATCCTCCTACCATTGCTGCTACCTCTATCACGTGAGTCTTTTTTCTTCTGTTAGAAACAAGTCATGTAATAACAAGATCAACCAAGATCCATCAATCCAAGAATACCAAGTCCAATGTGTCTACTTGTGATTGTACAAAGCTTTATTTAGTCTGTAATCATGATACTTCTTCTCATGTACCTCAAATCCTTAAGGTATATTTATGTACACTTCTTCTTCTTTAGCCATTGAAAGCAATCTCTGCATCTACTTGGTACAATTTTCAAAGCAATATAAATTCTAATAGAAGTGTACCTGAAAACTAAAGTGAACGTCTTATCATAGTCTTCTCCATATTTATGGAAGAATCCTTGAATCTTGTGTAGAAATTGCAAGAAATTTGCTACTACTAATGAAATTGAAATGAAATCAAGAGACATAAATTTATTCTACTATTATGCGAAAAGGAAAAAACATGATATAAACACATGAAATACCGGCTGTGCCTAGCAGCGTCGGTAGCGTTTAATATTTCAAAGGAAACGACAACAGAGGGTTTAATGTCGGCATTGGCCAAACTATATGAAAAACCCTCGGCCTCAAATAAGGTATTTCTTATGAAACATTTATTTAATATGAAGATGTCAGAAGGTGGATCTGTTGCAGACCATTTAAATGATTTTAATACAGTTACAAGTCAGTTAAGTTATGTAGAGGTAAATTTTGATGATGAAGTTAGGGCTCTGTTATTTCTGTGCTCATTACCAGAAAGTTGGAATGGTTTAGTTATGGCCATCAGTAACTCTGTCTCTGGATCTAGTACTTTAAAGTTTGATGATGTTGTCGATGCAATCCTTAGCGAGGAAATGTGACGGAAAAGCTCTGGTGAGACATCAGGTAATGCTTTGATTGCAGAGACTAGGGGAAGAAAAATGGAAAGAGGAAAGAGTTCAGGATATCGCAGTAAGTCAAGAAAAGCCAGATCCAAGTCTAGATCGGGGATAGTGTGTTGGAAATGCGGGAAGAAAGGACACCTGAAGAAAGACTGCAAGTCTCGAAAGGGAAAAGAAGGAGATGCGTAGCAAGAAAACAATCATGAAGTGAATGTAACAGGTGATGTGTTGCAAGATGCTTTGATTCTTTCATTAGAAAATATTATTGATGCCTGGGTGATAGATTTAGGGGCCTCATTCCATGCCACACCTGATAGGAAACATTTTTATGATTATGTTCAAGGAGATTTTGGACAGGTTCGATTGGGTGATGATAAATCCTATAAAATAATTGGAATGGGTACAATTTTCATAAAACAACAAAATGAAAATCATTGGCTATTGAAGGAGGTAAGGGATGTTCCAGATCTGAAGAAAAATCTAATTTCAACAGGGTAGTTGGGAGGTGAAGGTTGCATAACTATTTTCACAGATAAAACCTGGAAGGTCACTAAAGGATCCCTGGTAATAGCGAAAGGAGGAAAGGTTGGTACATTGTATTTATGCAATGGTATTTCTAATTCTGTTAATGCTTTAACCTCTACAGGAGAAGATACGACATTGTGGCATCATAGGCTCAGGCACATGAGTGAGAAGGGGATGCAGATTCTTTACTCAAGAAATTTGTTGCCATGTTTGAAGCATGTTGATTTAAAATTATGTGAGAATTGTGTTTATGTAAAACAGAAGAGAGTCAGATTCCTTAGAGTTGGGAAAGAAAAGAAGAGTGAAAAATTAGAGCTTGTGCATACAAATGTATGGGGACCTGCTTAGGTATCATCTCTTGGTGGCTCTCATTATTATGTTACTTTTATTGATGATGCAACCGAAAAAACCTGGATTTATTGTATTTGAAATAAATTTGATGTATTTGATACTTTCAAGAAATGGAAAGCTTTGGTTGAAAATGAGATAGGAAAAAGGTTGAAGTGTCTCAGATCAGATAATGGAGGTGAATATTGTAGCAAAACGTTTGATAGGTACTATTTAGAGAATGGAATTCGTAGAGAGAAGATAGTGCTAGGAACACCACAAGAAAATGGCGTGTCATAAAGGATGAACAGGACAATCATGGAGTGTCCAAGGTGCATGAGATTGCATGCAGGATTGCCTTTACAATTTTGGGCAGATGCTGTAGATATTTCTATTTATCTAATAAGCGGAGGGCCTTCAAGTTCCTTGGATGGTGGTATTCCAGAGGAGGCATGGAGAGGTAAAAAGGTAAACTACTCTTTTTTAAAGACTTTTGGTTGTGAAGCCTTTGTCCACATTAATAAAGAAAATAGAACAAATCTTGAGGCAAAATCAAAGAAATGTACTTTTATTGGATATGGTGTTAATGATTTTGGTTATCGCTTTTATGATTATGAAAAACACAAAATTATTATGAGTAGATATGTAATATTCAATGAAAAGGTTTTGTATAAGGATCAGTTGTAGGAAAAGAAACAGGAAAAAGAAAACAGAGAATACACAGTGCTTGACGAGATCACAGAAAAAGTGATGGTGCCTAAAAATCATAATGATCAACAGCCAAAACAACAACCACAACAGCAGCAATCACTTCAAACACCTGAAAGTGGTGTTAGAAGATCTACCAAGATGAGTAGACCCCCTGAACAATACTCTCCTTCATTATATTATGTATTATTGACTGATTCTGGTGAACCACAATGTTATGAAGAAGCAGTGCAGGTAGAAACCAGGAAGAAGTGGGAGCAAGCCATGAAAGAAGAGATGGACTCCTTAGCACATAACCAGACTTGGGACTTATTCAGATTGCTTGCAGGTAAAACAACATTGCAGAATAAATGGGTTTACAAGTTGAAGGAAGAAGATGGAGGAAAACAGAGGTACAAAGCTAGACTTGTGGTGAAGGGGTTTGCACAAAAGAAAGGTATTGATTTTGATGAAATATTTTCTCTTGTTGTTAAAATGACTTCAATCAGAACTATTTTAAATCTAGTAGCAGTTGAAGATTTTCATCTTGAGAAGTTAGATGTAAAGACAACCTTCCTCCATGGGGATTTAGAGGAAGAGATATATATGCAGCAACCACAAGGATATGAGGTAAAAGGGAAGGAGAAACTAGTGTGTAGGTTGAAGAAGAGCTTGTATGGCTTAAAACAGGCTCCAAGGCAGTGGCATCTAAAATTTGACAGGTTTATGTTTGAACAAGGTTATACTAGATGTCACTCTGATCATTGTGTTTATGTCAAAAGGAAAAATGATGGTAGCTATATTATATTGTTATTGTATGTAGATGACGTGCTTGTTGCAGGTTCTAACATGCAGGAAATAAATGTGCTCAAAAGGAAATTGGCAAACTCATTTGCAATGAAGGATTTGGGTGCTGCAAAACAAATCCTTGAAATGAGAATAACTAGAGACAGGAAGAATCACAAATTAACATTGTCTCAAAGTGAGTACATAGAAAAGGTGTTGAAAAGGTTTAATATGCACAATGCAAAACCAGTTAGTATACCTTTGCCTCACCATTTCAAATTAAGTAAGGAGGAGTGTCCCAAGACTCAGGAAGAAATGGCTCATATGTCTAAAGCTCCATATGCATCAACAGTTGGACGCTTAATTTATGCAATGGTCTGCACAAGGCATGATATTGCACATGCAGTGGGAGTTGTAAGCAGGTACATGAACAATCCAGGAAAAGAACATTGGATGGTGGTGAAGTGGATTCTCAGGTATTTGAGAGGTACCAAAAATCAAGCATTATGCTTTGGTGGTTCAAACATTTCTCTACAGGGATATGTTGATGCAGATATGGCGGGTGATAGAGATAACAAAAGGAGCACAATAGGGTATGTGTTTACTGTAGGTGGAACAACTGTCAGTTGGGTCTCAAAACTACAAAGTGTTGTTGCACTCTCAACAACAAAAGCAGAGTATGTTGCTGCTACAGAGGCTAGTAAAGAAATGTTTTGGTTACAAAGGTTTCTGAATGAATTGGGTAAGAAGCGGGAGTTGGGAAGGTTATACAGTGACAGCCAGAGTGCTATACATCTTGCAAAGAACTCTGCATTTCATTCCAAGACTAATCATATATAGCTCAAGTACCATTTCATACGGTTAGTGTTGGAGGATGGACAGTTGAAGCTGGAAAAGATACACACTAGCCAGAATCTTTCAGATATGTTAACAAAAGTTGTAACCAGGGAGAAACTGAGAATATACTCAGTTTCAATTGGTCATCAAGTATGATGAAGAATATGAGAAACAACCAGGTCCAAAGTGGAGTCATTGTCTAGCAAATGAAGCAGCGGTGGAGTTGCTATAATCAGTCTCCAAGTGGGAGATTGTTGGGTGTGGAGCCTGATTATCTTCTGTATTCAAAGGTATCGCTGCATTGGACCCCAGTTTGAAATGGGGCGGCAACGCCACCCGTAAAATATTCGCTACAGGGGGGGTCTAGGGGGGTGGATGTGGGGGGTTTTGGGGGCAGCATCCTTGAAGCTAAGAATAGATGTAAAATTTCCTTGTAAAATGTTGTAATTTTCTAGTCAATCTGAGCCATTCATTAGGCATAGATCTGACAATAGAAGTTATGTTTAATTTAGGGTTTTTTTCCCTAGAAGGCAACCCCTCACTATATATATGAGGGAATTGTATTGCGTCTAGGTGGATCTGTATTCTAAGTGAAGAAAAGAGAGGAGATTGAGAGCGAAGAGGGAGTTATAGTGGATCTGTTGTAGGTTGTATCTCTTTAGTTTGCTGGATAATATAATAAAATAAGGACTGGCTATTTCTCTGTGGACGTAGCCCAAACTGGGTGAACCACGTATATCTGTGTCTCTCTTGTTTATGCATTTTCTGTGTTTATATTTCTACAATATTTTATGTGTTCCATTGCTCTGTAATATATAATTTTCTAACATAAAGAAAACGTCTTATCATAGTCTTCTCCATATTTATGGGAGAATCCTTGAATCTTGTGTAGAAACTGCAAGAAATTTGCTACTACTAATGAAATTGAAATGAAATCAAGAGAGATAAATTTATTCTACTATTTTTCGAAAAGGAAAAAACATGATATAAACACATGAAATAACATGAAACCATCAAAACACAGGGAACACAATTATTTTACAAGGGAACCCAACTAGGAAAAACCCCTCCCATGTTTATATTATATTAGATTAGAAAAATTGATCAATTACAATGACTGCGTCACACATGAAGCACATCCTGCATTACAATTATGATCTCCTCTTCCTGAGACTACTCTATAAAAGACTTAGGCAAATCTTGGCCTCCTACGCCTCCTACTTCCTTACGAAATTCCTGAGAAAATTGGCTCCTAAAAAATAGTATAGGCCCCTATTACTTGCACAATTTACAAGAGAAGAGTCTCACATGATGCATACAAATTGTATACACTCTCTAGTATACAATAATAATTACATTGATGCCTTTTTCCTCCACTCAACTAGGAAATTCAAATTCGATGCATGATTGTGTCTAATTTCAGTAAATTGATTAGTTAACTAAGAGATTAGAGAGTTAACAATTGTTATAACTACTCAAATAAACTCCTTCTAACTCCATTAAATACTAGAGCTCAAATAACTAAGTTTAACTAACAATAACACCACTAGATTGATAAATTTGAACAATAAACCCATGCACAACTCTACTTATATCCTATAACTCGAATTTACTAATTTAACTAGGAGAAAAATCCATGTCACTCTAGCAAATTGCAATCCAAGTCATCCTGTTCATGTGGAAATTCTAATTTCTCCATTTGACTAAGGCACAAGTCAAATGAAGCCTTTTCTTGCTACAATTCCAACACTACCTCTTAGCAAGAAAAGGGTTATGCAAAACCCCAATCCTGCTCCTGTAGGAATTTATTATAACGCAAATCCATCTCACTTTTGTTTTTTCAACTGCAACAACTGCAACTAAAAAGCATCCAAAATAATGAATCAACTGTGTCTCTGAGCTACAACTGTCTCCTAAGTCTCCGACTGTTACTTGCCTACAACTATTGCTCAAGATTTGACTGCATAAGCTGACACTGATCCTTCTGCTACTAAATACTATGGGCCCTTGTTGCAAGGGTAATGATCCATGATAAGAGTATATTGCAACTGCTACTGCTCTCATATGGACCCTACCCAAATATTTGCAACTTTGGGACTAAGGATCTACATCGCCCCACCTCACTCTTGGAGGTATAACTGCATGCATGGAGAAACATACCTCTAGCTTGTGGGGATTTTTAACTCAAATACCATTTTGTCATATTTTTCCAGTAGCAACATGATTCAAATAAGATTTCCTCTTACATAACACCACATCACATCCAAGGTCTTCAAGTATAACTACAAAAGATAATTTTTTCTTCAAACCATGCACATACATTACATCCTTCAGGTGAAGATGGGAGCCCAACTTCCTCTTAAAGGTGATAGTGCCAATCCATTTGGTACTACACCTTCCATCACCTCCAAGATTTATGTGTAATTGTAAGTCCTTCTCCTCTAGGTTGTGAAAAACTCCTTACTTCCTGTCATACGATATGAGGCACTAGAATCTAGTACCACTCACTCTTTCTTACAGTGATTTCCATGCTAGTAATGAGGGTTAAATCCAACTTGAATTGTGATGCAAGAGCATATCCTCTTGCCGCTGCTACATGCTCCTTACTGGATTTCCTATGTAGACACTTGGTTGCATAGTGTCCATACTCATGGTAGTGAAAGCATTTAATTTTACTGAGGTCTTTCTTCTTCCCATGGTTATGGCTAGATTTTTCCCACCTTGGGACTTCATGCCTTTGCCATTATTTCCTTTTCGAACAAGAGAAAAGTATTCTTCCTCATATGCAATGGATGTGACACGACCTCTAATATACTCCTTATCTCCTCCTACACCAAATCAAACCAAAGTCTCTCCCAATCTGGTAGATTGCCTCTTCGATTAACTGAAGCTTGATAGTTTTTCCCAAATTTTGTAAGGCCAAGGATTGCGAAGCTCACAAGTTCATATGATGGCACATTTTCTCCTACTCCTCCAAGTTCATCTTAAACATGAGTGAATCTGGATAGGTATTGAGGAATGGTTTCATTTTTTTGCATTTGAATGCTCCTGAGTTTATCTCTCAATGCTAATTTCTTGGCATCACTGCTTCTCTGGAATAGATCTGTGAGAGTTTTCCACATTGCAAAAGGAGTCTCCTTTCCATGTAGCTTCGAAACCACATGATCTTTGACACCCTCTAGAATAATCCTCCTCACCTTTGTTGTGTCTTTCTTCCACTGAGCCTGTGCTTGTGCATCTGATGTTGCTGGTTTTGCAATATTAGTTTGTGTATATTCCCATACTCCATTGTCATCCAAGATAACTTCCATCCTATATTTCCAAGCACAAAAATTTGAGGTTCCCTCCAATGCATACTCAAGTCTCAATCCATTGAAAGACATTTTTCTTGCACTGAAGAGAATTTGCACCAAAAAATTTGCAAATCAAAATTTCTCTGAGAGAAGATCTGGAACAAGGTTTCTATGTAGTATTCCAATGCTTTGATACCATGTATAAATTGCAAGAAATTTTCTACTGCTAATGAAATTGAACTAAAATCAAGAGACATAAATTTCTTCTACTATTCTATGGAAAGGAAAACACATGATAGAAACACATGCAATAACATGCAATCATCAAAACACAAGGAGCATAATGATGATTTTACAGGGGAACCCAACTGGGAAAAACCTCTCCTCTATTTGCATTATATCATATGAGAAGAAATTGATCAATTACAATGAATTCTTCACACATGAAGCACACCCTACACTGCAATTCTGATCTCCTCCTCCTGAGACTGCTCTGCAAAATACTTATCCAAATCTTGGCCTCCTACTCCTCCTATTTCCTTGTACAATTCCTAAGGAAATTGGCTCCTAAAGAATAGGAGAAGCCCCTATTTTCTTGCACAATTCCCAAGAGAAGAGTCTCACCTACTGCATACAAACTGTATACACTCTCTAGTATACAATAATAAATACATTGATGCCTTTTTCCTCCACTCAACTAGGAAATTCGAATTCCATGCATGACTGAATCTAATTTTAGTAAATTGATCAGTTAGCTAAGAGATCGGTGAGTTAACAACTGTTATAAATACTCAATTGAACTCCTACTAACTCCACTAAATACTAGAGCTCAAATAACTGAGTTTAACTAACAATAAGTCCACTAGATTTCTAAATTTTAGCAATCAACGCATGCACAACTCTACTTCTAGCCTACAACTCGAATTTACTAATTTAACTAGGAGGCAAATCCATGTCCCTCCAGATAACTACAATCCAAGTCATCCCGATGATGTGGAAATTCAAATTTCTCCATTTGACTAATGCACCATTCAAATGAAGCCTTTTCTTCCTACAATTCCAACATCTTGCTTTGTACTTCTCTTTGCTACCGTCTACTACATACTTGTATATCCACTTTAAATTCACCATTGACTTTCCTCAAATCATGATACAGTATTCATTATGGAATCCTTTAAGCTTACTGGCCTATTTTCTTCCTCTGAACTAGGAGCTCTTTTGGTCCTCAGACATGGCTCTAGATATCAATACAACTTCTCCCTCTTGAAAAAAAATCATTATGGGAGAATCCTCTTGTCGCAAGCTTTGCTTCATTCTTCCCAATGCTTTCATATGCTGCCAAATCCTTGGAAACCTTTACAATGTGCCTACAACCCTCATTATCTTTTGAGGATTATAGAGAATTTTCAACTCCCTTTTGATCCTTGTCTTCTTGTAAGAATGAAATCCATCTTCAATGTTATGCAACCAACTCACAAAAGAAAAGAAAAGATAGATCAACAACTTCAAAATTATCCTATTTGAGGGGGAAACCTCCTTTACATTACATAAATGAACAATTCTTGGATGATTTAAAAGATAAGACCTCCTTGGTATATATAGGAGTCTAAGAGGTCACAATATAATTAGAGCATACATAACAATAATGATGTAAGGGCACAAAAATAACAATAGTGGGCTTCTATGAGGCACACCAATAACCACATGGGGGATACCTGGGCACAAAAATAACAATAGGAGGATACACTAACAATAAAAATAAAGGGGATGCACTAGTATTATAGGGACCTAACATGCTCATCTCCTTTAAAAAAGTGGTTTCCTCAATGCTTTAGTAGTTCTTTGATGCTTCTATATAAAATTCTCATCCTCCCATGTGGAATCTTCATTGGGTAAGTTCTTCCACTTAATGAGATACTATGAAATTGATCAATTATGTAGCTATCGGGTTTTTGTTTTCGTGACTGCTTCTGGATCAAATACGATTTTTCCTTCTTCATCAAGTTCTAGCAAAACTGTTTGAACTGGGATCTTGTCACTGGAAACCTTCTTCAAGCATGAAAGATGGAAAATATGGTGTACTCGGGAAGATGCAGGCCACTCCAATTTGTATGCCATAGTACAAATATTTTGCAACACCTTGTAAGGACCATAGTACTTGGGTGATAATTTATTATCCTTCTTAGCTTTCTTGAGGGACATTTGTTTGTATGGTTGCAGCCGTAAAAATACCCAGTTACCTACTTCAAAACTTATTTCACTGTGATGTTGATCTTCCTGTTGTTTCATTCAATTATGCGCCAAAGTGAGGTTATCCTTTAAGAGTTGGAGAACTTCATTTTGATGCTCGATGTATCTTCCACGACTTGAACCTTAGAATTTTCTCTTAAAGATGATGTGATGGATGGTGGATGATATCTGTAAAGTACCATAAATGGGTTCATTTTTGCTGTAGTATGGAAGGAAGTGCCATACCACCATTTAGCTATAGGTAACCACTTGACCCATTGTCTTTGTTTATAAGATACAAAGCAATGAATATATCCTTCGAGACATTTGTTCACTATCTCAGTTTGCTCATCATATTGAGGATGATAATATGAGCTATGAGCTAATTGAGTACCAGGACAAGAAAATAATTCCATCCAAAAATTTCTAGTGAAAATGGGATCTCTATCACTTACAATACTCTTTGGGTTTCCATGTAACTTTTGAATTGTTTACATAAATGCAGTAGCAACTATACTGGCTTTAAAAGGATGATATAATGCACAAAAGTGTGTGTTAGGGCCTAGATCTACCTCAGGCTGAGAAAGGAAGGATCTAGGGTAGCATCAAACCACGCTTAACCTGGTAGCTAGCCCTACCAGGTCAGGAGAGGGCTCTCTCCTTGTAAATCTCAGAAAAGATGGTCAATAAAGCTTGAGATGACTGATATTAAGACTGATTTTAGGCTAGGTATGTAAGCTGAGGAGTTTGAATGAATTTAGTTTTGTTTTGCTAGCTCAAATGTGAAAGGCAGTTTTGGGTCCGGGGAATGGACACAGTCTTGCAGAGATCTCTATGGGGCGAGGTAGGAAAATGGTTTAGTACTTCAAATTGAGTGAGATGGAGAGATTTTAGACTGGTGAGGAGTTGGAAATGGCATTAAAGTCTTATGGATCCTCTTCAAACAACTGAAAACATAAATAACTAAACAAACCCTAGCTAGAGCACTGCAACTTCAATGAATTCTACCTTTATCCTTGTTTCATTTAGTTAATATGAATAGAGAGAGATGATGGCATACATAAACACATGTAAAACTTGCAATTACAGAAGGAAACATAATACCAAATCAAGTTGCCACATGAATCCCATAAAGTGTTGCAAACTCTGGTCTATTCCTTTGCCAAACTGCTCAAATGAGTGTACAATAATGCTCAAAGCATTCACGAGAGTCCAACCTTTACCTATGACTGAAAAAATACTATATATAGGCAAAAAAAAAACTCATCCTAGGCTTTAGGGGTAGAATTCATGAGTTTAGGAGCTGTTTCAACAAGATCTAAACTAAGAACTGAAAAAGTAGGCAGTGGAATAGCTTGCCTCTAAAACATAGGAAACTGATTCATTAAGTTGCAAACTACCTTTTCATGATGAATCTACCTATATGAGTGAAAATTTATCATAATTACATCAAAATCCATCAAGTCACATCAAATTACATCATGAGTTTGACTATTAGAAAGAGAAAAGTCAAACTGTGAAGAAAATGGCGAAAAACATAGTTTTTTTGACCAAATGAGAAAATTTCATCCTGTGCACCGCGCTACTTTGGAGCTGATTTTAGAGGCCTTCCCATGCACCAAATTTTCTTCAAGTGGGCATGTTGGAAATATATGCTTCTCTACTTTCCAGAACAAGTGGAATTTCTGAATTTGGTCTCCATTTGCCCCTCCAAATATGAGTTCTCCCAACACTGCTTCTTGTGTGGCCAAAAAGGGGCAGAAAGGTCATTTTTGAGATGTTTTTGACCCTTTTGGAATCTCAAAACTTGTCAAAATTTCTAGGCCATCTGAGGGAATTCATATTTTTCCATGAGAAATCCAAAAATGTTGAGTTTTCCTCAAAAGGAGGTCTCTAGCAAAAGCGCGCGCCAGGTGGCGCGACGCACCAGGCAAAAAAACCTGTTTTTTAGGCCAAAAATTCAAAATTTGCAAAAAGTTTCCCAAATTTCCTAAAATTTGGGCTGAGTGTTCTTCATCAAGTGCTTTGTTTGGCTAAGGAAGCCTTAGCCAAGATCTGGAGTCTATCTTTCTCTTTTCTCTTCCTCATGGCTTTCTTCAACTTGGCCTTCAAAATCCTGATTCTTGCTTTGCACACCTTGTTTCTCACCAAGTAGTGGTATGCCATGTGCCTCAACATCTTCTTCTCTCTGTTGGCCTTCTCTAGCATCCTCTCCAAGTGCAAGTTTTTCCTCTCAAGCCAAGATTCACGATCATCTTGAATTTCTTGCTCAAGTGATGATAGCTTGACTTTCTTCCTTTTGGCAGCTTGCCAGTTTGCCCTTATGTTTTTGAGCGCCATGATGGTTTGCTGATACTCTAGCTGTTTGTTCCTCTGCTCCAGATAATTGATTATCCATTTGGCTCTTTCCAGGTTGAGGGACAAGTGATGAATGTCATCTTGCTGCTCCTAAATGATCTCTTTGAGCTTTGAGCTCAAGTCAGTGTCATCATCCTGAATAAGAATAAAATCTGTCTCTTGACCTCCTAAAGGTCTCTCATCATGCAAGGACTACTTACCTTTGTCTTGTACCTGCTCTGTTGATGGAGGAAATGAGACCCCTTCCACCCCGGGTGGAGATAGTACTTGTTTTTCTACTGCAAACAATCTTCTAGTGCTCTTTTGGTATGTGACAAACACTGGCACACTAGTGGTTTGTGCCTCATGCACATCTTGCTGTTTTGAAGGATCTCCGGCCTCATGAAAGACTGATGGGGGAACTTGAGGACTTGTAAATACCTCATGTGAGATGAAATCCTCCCATGAAACATTTAGTAGACTAAGCTGATGCAAAACCATAATTTTGATTAGTGCAAAGTGATAGATGTTGTTATACTGCTGATGAGGAGGCTTCCTTTGCACTAATGTGGTCATCTTCTCAATATTCTGGCAAATGAAATAGGGGAGGTTCATCATCCTTACCCTAGTAAAGTGCATCAACAATCTGATATGATAGGTCTACCAACGAGAAAATCTGCCCTCACAGCTGAAATATTAAATTATGAGTTTCATCGAGGGAGCATATGTGTCCTGTAGGTACTTGAATGGGAAGACTCTACTGACATGTCTCTGAAAACTAGCCTTGATATAAGGCTCATAATGATCTCTTTCTACCAGCTGCCCCTTATTCCACTTCTCACCTACATTTGGAATACTGGTTGCTTGAGCAATAGTCTCAGGTGTCAAGGTGAATGTCACACCTACCAAATTGACTTGGCCATTATGAAGATGAAGCAAAAATAGTCTGGCCAGCTCATGGTGGTATTTGACTCTTTCTACCATCTCACAAAATTGATAACAGGATTGGTGTTGGAAGTTGGTGACAGCAAGAGGACAGGCCAACAACTCGGCAAGTGAAGTAGGCTCCTCCCAGTTATGTTTTCCACTCTTGTGAGGTCTCTTTGGTGCATGAATTTCTCTGGAAGAGTCACTGACTGTTTCCTAATTTCTATCATAGGAAGAATCTAACTCCATGTTTGCCAATGCTTGAGTTTCTTAGATGAGTATGAAGAGATTTTAGAGTGATAATAGGAAATTGCTGCTAAAAAATAGAGATTTGATGATAGGACTGTGAAGGGACTATGTATGAGGGGTTGGGGATGCTGCTGATAGATTTTTGGGGAATAGAAGGGTTTAGGGAATGATATTTAGGATTTAGGGATATTTGATCAGGGTTTGGGATAGTGGGATTAGGGATTAGGGTTAGTAGTTTTAGAGATATGGGGAATATGGAATGGGTAAATATGAGTGAAAAGGGAGGGAGAAAATGAAGTGAGGGAGTGAAAATGATAAGGGTGGGATTTAGCAGCAAAACATCAATTTGTAAACCCTAGGCAGTGTTTTTTCAACCAGCAATGCAAGGATCTAGCATTTCATTTTTTCCTATTGAATCACCATGAACACTAAGAAAACATCATTCATTGGCCATGAGGGAGTGTCAACTTACTTGGATAATGAGAAATTAGCAATTTTGAGAGTTTGGAGGAAGTTGTGAGCGATTTTGGCCTTTGTAGACCTGTGTGCCACGCTGCCTCGGTCCGTCGTGCCAATATAAAAATTAAACGTGGAGTGGGGATTGTATGCGCCGTGCTGCTTCTGTGCACTGCGCCTGCGATTTTCACCATTTAAACTCAAAATCGCTCTCTTGGCTTTTGAAAATGGAAATTCACTTGCTCTCCTTCACTTGGGGACACAAATGAGCCTTCTTTGTCATGAAAACACTTTATATGGCAATGGCTTTAATTTTTTACTCAAGAAAACCCACTTTGCTAATGTTTATTTTTCACTTGATTTTTAAAACTCTGTTTTGGGCAGTTTGCTTTACTTTTTGCCTTTGATGGATTGAATGCTTTGACATTTTGTTTGTTTTGCAGGTGGTGGAGTTGCAGAGGCTTGGCAAGGTGACCAGGGTTTCCTTTGAAATTATTACATATGGAAGAAATGAAATTACATCAAATTTGTACATGGAACATAAAAAACTGTATTTTTCCTCAAAACAGGGTTTTGAGGAAAAATCAATTACTGAGCATGTGATTATGGAAATTATTGTTGCTGAGACTTATTTGACATCCTCATGCGCCTGCTGACCATTATTGAGTGTTTTGAAGAACTTATTGACGAAACCCTATACCTAATGAGACCTAAAACCCTAAAAACGACTTTCGCAGATTTAAAGACAAAAAATGACTGTAGATGATCTATATGTATGAAAATGGGCCAGCAGGTAAAGAACATGAGGGAAAATGTACAATATGCCACTACCATCAGATGATCCATGACCCTAATGGAATGCAATTGATCGAGTGAGACACCTAACATGCAATGCAACAAGAGAATTTTATCATGGATGGAGGGGTGAAGATACCGACACTAATAGTGTGCATACTTGGTAAGTCTATCGACTACTTCCATGATGACACTCTTTCCTTCAGACTTGGGTAAACCTGTGATAAAATCCATTGAGACCTCCTCCCAACGTTGACTTGGAATGGATAAAGGTTGTAATAGACACAAGGTCTCAATTGTCTCAACTTTATTTTGTTGGCAAACCAAACATTCTACAAAAACTTTTAAATATCAGATTTAAGGCCATCCCAAAAAAATTCCTTCTTGACCTTGTGGTAAAATTTTTAAAATCTTGATTGCCCTTCTAAGGGGGAGGTGTGCAATTTCAAAACAATCTTTTGATTGAGTTGAGAATTCTTACACAGATGTAAGTGATCTTTATACCATAATGAATAATTTTTCTAGCTAAATGTATCAGATGTACTGGGACCTTGCTACAACTTTTGAATGAGTGTCCACACCTCTTCATCATACTTGTATTCATCCCTTGCTTCAGTTATCCAATTAGGTTGGATAATATAAATGGCACGCAACAATGCTTCCAAATCCTCCTACTTTCTTGAGAGTGCATATGCAAGAATATTTTGCATCCCTTTTTTGTAGATGATTTCAAAGTCACAACCCAACATCTTTGTGACCTATTTTTGCTGCTCTTCTGAAGATAATCTTTGTTCCAAAAAGTATTTAAGGCTATCATGATGTGTTTTTACCTTGAAGTGTCTTCCCATTAGGTAAGGTTGCCATTGCGTTAGTGCATGTAGTATTTCCAACATTTCCTTCCCATAAATAGCTTTGTGTAAATAATTTTCCTTGATTGGACGACTTTCAAAAGCAATGGGTCTTCCTTCTTGTTGTTAAAAATATGCAATTGCGGTAAAATTCCACTTTGGAATACTCATTTGATGGGGATGATGATGGCATTGAGTTCCTCTTTTCGAAAGGACAAAAATAGACCTAAAGATCACCTCGTTCGAATAAGCAGAAGTTGGTTTTTGATTTTGTGCACCCACTCATGGATATTGGATCAAGTCAGCTTCACCCTCATGCACACTTGGATAGGTTGGCCTCAACATCAAATGGACATTGTTGGACACCCCTAGAAGCCTATAAATACAAGTGACCTAGAAGCTCATTTGGATATCATAACATCAAGCATATTCTTCTCTTCTATCTTATTCGGTTCGACACATTGGCAAAGGAAAAGGTCATACGGAGGTATGAAGTCTCAGGTCCGAAGCTTGCACAAAATTAGGGTTTCTTCTATGGACGCTGGCAAAAAATTGGGAAATTATGTCCCTAGACGCACACATGCTATAGGAAAGATAATGCATAGGAAGCTATAGAGGTTTGCATGCTAACTTGAAGGGAGTGTCCGGGGGTTTGACTACAGTTGACCATCATTCGGAGTTTTTTGAAGTTATCTAAAGTCTGAAGCAAGTTGTCTCTGATATATTCTGCCACTGTAAACTAGTTTCTGAAGTTGTTGGGTTGTATTGATGATCATATTGTATTGGGATCATTGTACTCTTTTCTAAACATTTTATGACAATATAATAAAAGAATAATTTCAAAGTGTTTCCCCCCTTGTGGGGTTTTTCCCTGGTCTTTGACCAAATCTGGTGTCTCTTGTTGATGTGCTGATTGTCTCCTTTGTCCTTGCCTACATTGTTTTATCTTCAATTATTGTTAAGAATGGAAATGATAATTGTAATTGGAAATATTGCTAATTTAAGTTTGGAATTGGGCTAAATTAATTGATACAACATAGAACAATCTAAAAATTAACATGGAATCAGAGCTAAGGTGAAGGACAATCCCAAAAGGAGACAAGCCTTTGTTGAAACCTAATCATAGGGATTGGGTGAACAACTGTAAATATTGTAAATAAATAATAGAGAAAATGGAGATTCATCAGGAGATGAAACTCAACAGTCACTCCCTCGTGTATATAATAATAAAAAACCTAAATGAATAACATAATCTCATTTGAGGAGTTACCTCTTGGCCTGACATGGTATCAGAGCCAGTTCTAATTTTAGTTTTCCTCCTTTTGTAACTCCCTCATGTTATGCCTATTTTTGCAAAACTATCACCTTCTTTGCATCCTGTACACCTATGCTGGTGATTTCTCTGACTTATCCCTGCTAGATTCTGTGCATTATTGAATTCACTAGTCTAAATGCAGTGGGAGTGCTGAAGGATCAATTTGACGCATTAAGGAATTTCTTTGCCTACTATGAAGACTAGAGCCAGTTGCTGCGTGGAATGGTCATGTGATGCCAGGAAGTGCTGTGACTGTGTGCTAGAAGGGTGGCGCAGCTGGAAGCGTGGTGTTATGGCCAACACTGTGACTGCAACTGCATTTGAGTCTATTATTCCCTGGAGCGTGGTGCTGGACTGAGTACGCTCTGAGTTTGGTAGAAGACCAAACGACCCTCCATTATATCAATATTTGGAGACTGCTAGAAAATGTTGCATACTACTGGTACGAATTATTTATATGCATTGAATGATTGTGTTGCTGGTCTGATATCAAAATGCTGCATACGCTGGTCTGATATCAAAACGTTGTATACACTGATATTTCAATATGAATATTTTGAAAGTCTGCATATAAATCCCTACCATATATAAATTGATGTTCCTCAGCTCCACTCCCATAGCTCTGGTTGTCACAGTGTCGAAGACTGTTGGGGTATTTTTCAAACTGGTTGCAAATTCACTGCTATAGTTCCACAGACAAAAGTTCGAGGTATGGTGAATGTATATGGTGTGAAGGGCATTCAACTCCTTTGAAAATGGTGGTAGTATTAAAGTTCGTTGAGATTTTTGAATGGTGATAATAGAATGAGAATTTTGGATGGTATTTTTTTTGGATATATATTATATGGTTTATATGTTGAAACCATCATATAATATATTTGTGAGTGGAGGAATATATGCTACATTAAAAGTATTAATATAGTGAATTCTTTTCCACCTAAACAAAAGATATCCAGAAAGGTTGTGTTTGTTTTGGAAATCAAAAGTAGATATTTTTTTTGGGAATGCATTCACTAATATCTATTGTTGGAGTAGTTCTCTCTGGGAAAGAGAACTATCCAAAATGGTCAAGGAAAATTAAACACACTCTCATTTTTAATGAGCTATGGAAAGGAGTGTGTGTTGGAGACAGAGACAAAGAACCAAAAAAACTTACCTCAGACAAGGAATTCACCATTTGGGAAAATAAGAACAACAAGGCTTATGCATTGATTGCAGCATCAGTAAATGAAGAGGTGAGTTTCCATATTTCACCATTTTCAAATGCTTTCAAAGCCTTACAAAAACTGAAGGAACTTTATGACTCACACTTTGCACTTGAAGTTGTTCAAATCATGATTAAATTGTTTAGCCTTGAATTATAAAATGATTATCCTCTTGCTCTTGCATCAGAAGTAAAATCTATTATGTCTGATATTAAAGTCATTAATGTTGAACTGGACATTCCTCTGATAGCGTTTCTCAAGGCACTTTATCCCACTTACTCAAATTATCTTGAGTCATTGCAAGAAAATGAAAACCTCAAAGATATTACCTTTGACTCCCTTGTGAAAAAATTTGCTGAAAGAGAGAAAGATTTTGGGAAGAAGATAGCTCCTCAGTCTTCTTAAGAGACTGTGTGTCTTGCACATAGAGAGAAGAATCTTGCTCAAGAGTCTTCCAGAGGAAGAGGTGGTCGAAGAGGAAGAGGAAGAAGAAATTTCAGAGGTAGGGGGGGTAGACACTCTAAAGGAGAAAAGTTATCTTTACATTGTATACGTTGCATAGGAGATGGATCACATGATGCATCCACATGGAAGTTGCCTTGGGACAAAATTGAGCAGGAAAGAAACCAACCCAAAGGTAAAACTAATGACAAAGAGAAGGTAAAGCACCTGAATCCACTCACTATGTTGTGGCACACTATAATATTGGAGTAAATGAAGACTTATTTAATGCTTCATTTGCTTCTTGGAAAAATGATTGGTTGCTTGATTTAGGAGCAACTTACCACATGACTTTTAGAAGAGATTTTTTTGAATAATTTATTGAAAACATTGATGGAGCAGTATACTTTGTAGACAAATAAAAAATCAAGCCATTAGGGCTTGGCATAATCAGGCTTCAATTACCTGGTCTTCCAGACTTTCTTCTGCATCATGTTTTATATCTCCCACAGCTAAGGAGAAACTTGCTGTACTTGGTCCACATTCGCCAACAAGGACACTCCATTCACATGTTTGATGGCAAGGTTGAGGTAAGAAAAGCATCAAACCACTAACTTGTCATGACAAGGATAGAAGAAGAAAGGCTTCTCAGGATGTAGAGTACCTCTGCGCGTGCACAAATCTCTCATACAATTCTCATTATGATGAAGGTACATTTCCATCAAGTTTATTATGGCATGCTAGATTTGGACACTTGAACTATGACAACCTCCGCTTGTTGAAGAAACATTGTGTTACTGGATTGCCTACAACTCCTAGGAAACTTAAGCAATGTGATGCTTGCATTCTAGGAAAGCATAGAAAGCAATCTTTTCATGATTCACATTCCATAACACATTGAAAACTTGAACTCATTCATTCAGATTTATGTGGTCCGATGTCTATTCCTTCTGCAAATGGAAATAAATATATGATGACATTTATTGATGACTACACCAGAATGTGTTGGATTTATTTATTGAAGAACAAATCTGATGCTTTTCGAACATTCAAGAACTTTCATACATGGATTGAAAATGATGCACAATATCATATTGGCTCTATTTTCACTGATAATGGAAAAGAATACATGTTGGAAATGGGATCCCCCAAGGACAGTTTTGGGGCTAAAAGCCCATGTTTTGGTCAAATTTTGTAATAAACTTTAAAGAATCCACATTTTGTGGTTACAGAGTGCGAAGGTCTCATAAGTCATAAAGGGTTGTCCGCCCTTAGTTTTGTAAAGTAAAGTCAGCTGTAAAAGATCTGTTGGGTGTGGTGCATGATTATTTAGAGGTCTTTGTTTCAGCCGGATGTATACCCCAGGAATATTGTACACCCCTCCACACGGGGGGGACTTGTAAAAGTATAGTAATTTCTAGTCAATCTGGGCCGTTCATTAGGTGGATGATCTGATGGTAGAATTTATGTTTAGTTTAGGGTTTTTGCCCTAGAAGGAAACCCCTCTCTTTGTATGAGGGCATTATATTGAGGCTGTGAAATAGATGTGTATTCTCAGAGCGAGAAACAGATAGGTGAGACTGTGAGAGAAAACAGAGGATATTACAGCGGATTTGTTGTAGGTTGTGTCTCTTCATTTTGTTGGATAATAGAAAGGAAGGACTGGCTGTTCGAGGTAGACGTAGACCAAACTGGGTGAACCACGTATATCTGTGTCTCTCTGGTCTTATGTGTTTGTGTTTTTCCACATATTATATGTCTTTCATTTCTCTGTCATATATAATTTTCTAACAACTGGTATCAGAGACGAAGGTCTATTTGGCTGATAAACCCGTAGGAAAGAAGGGTTCCTCGTTCGAGTGGGAGAAATGGCAGAAGATGGTAAGTTCAGGGTAGAGAAATTTAACGGCAAAAAATTCTCACTGTGGAAGATGCAGATGGAAGATTATCTATATCAGAAAGATCTGTACCTACCATTGAGCGGAAAAACAAAGAAGTCGATGGCTATGGCAGATGAAGAATGGAACCTTCTTGATAGAAAGGCACTCAGAACAGTATACTTGTGCCTTGCAGCGTCAGTCGCCTTCAACATTTCGAAGGAAACAATGACAGAGGGTTTGATTTAGGCATTGGCGAAACTATATGAAAAACCCTTGGTCTCAAACAAGGTATTTCTTATGAAACGGTTATTTAATATGAAGATGTCGGAAGGTGGATCTGTTGCAGACCATTTAAATGATTTTAATATAGTTACAAGTCAGTTAAGTTTTGTAGGGGTAAACTTTGATGATGAAGTTAGAGCTCTGTTATTCTTGTGCTCATTGCCAAAAAGTTGGAATGGTTTAGTAATGGCCATCAGTAATTCTATTTCTGGATCTACTACTTTAACGTTTGATGATGTTGTCAGTGCTATCCTTAGCGAGGAAATGCAACAGAAAAGCTCCGGTGAGACATCGGGTAATGCTTTGAGTGCAGAGTCTAGGGGAAGAAAAATGGAAAGAGGAAAGAGCTCAGGATATTGCAGTAAATCAAGGAAAGGCAGATCCAAGTCTAGATCGGGGATAGTGTGCTGGAAATGTGAAAAGAAAGGACACCTAAAGAAAGACTGTAGATCTCGGAAGGGAAAAGAAGGAGATGGACAACAAGAAAACAATCATGAAGCAAATGTGATAGGTGAGGTGTTACAAGATGCTTTGATTCTTTCTTTCGAAAATATTACTAATTCGTGGGTGGTAGATTCAGGGGCCTCATTCCATGCCACACCTGATAAGAAATATTTTCATGACTATGTTCAAGGAGATTTTAGAGAAGTCTGTTTGGATGATGATAAACCCTGTAAAATTGTTGGAATGGGTAAGGTTCTTGTAAAACAACAGAATGGAAACCAATGGCTACTAAAGGAGGTAAGGCATGTTCCAGATCTAAAGAAAAATATGATTTCAACAGGGCAGTTAGGTGGTGAAGGTTGTGTGACAACTTTCACAGATAAAGCTTGGAAGGTCACCAAAGGGGCCCTGGTAATAGCAAAAGGCAAAAAGGTTGGTACATTGTATTTATGCAATGGTATTTCTAACTCTGTTAATGCTTTAACTTCCAAAGGCGCAGATGTAGCATTATGGCATCATAGGCTCAGACACATGAGTGAGAAGGGGATGAATATTCTTCACTTAAGGAACTTGTTTCCGGGTTTGAAGAATGTTGATTTGGACTTCTGTGAGAGTTTCATTTATGGAAAAAAAAAGAGAGTCAGATTTCTCAGAGTTGGGAAAGAAAAGAAAGGCGAAAATTTAGAGCTTGTGTATACAGATGTATGGGGACCTGCTTAGGTATCATCTCTCAGTGGCTCTCGTTATTATGTTACTTTTATTGATGATGCAACTAGAAAAACATGGATTTATTGTATTCAGAATAAATCTAATGTATTTGATACTTTCAAGAAATGGAAAGCTTTGGTTGAGATTGAGACAGGAAAAAAATTGAAGTGTCTCAGATCAGAAAATGGAGGTGAATATTGCAGGAAAGAGTATGATAGGTACTATTCAGAGCATGGAATTCGTAGAGATAAGACAGTTCCAAGAACACCACAAGAAAATGGTGTATCAGAAAGGATGAATAGAACAATCATGGAGTGTGCAAGGTGCATGAGATTGCATGCAGGATTGCCTTTACAATTTTGGGCAGATGCTATAGATACTATTGTTTATCTAATAAATAGAGGGCCTTCAAGTTCCTTGGATGGTGGTATTCCAGAGGAAGCATGGACAGGTAAAAAGGTAAGCTACTCTTTTTTAAAGCCTTTTGGTTGTGAGGTCTTTATCCATATTAATAAAGAAAATAGAACAAAACATGAGGAAAAATCAAAGAAATGTACCTTTATTGGATATGGTGTTAATGATTTTGGTTATCGCTTATATGATTATGAAAATCACAAAATCATTAGGAGCAGAGATGTAATATTCAATGAAAAGGTCTTATATAAGAATCAATCGCAGGAAAAGAAACAAGAAAAAGAAAACAAGGAATACACAGTTCTTGATGAGATCACTGAAAAAGTAAAGGTGCCTGAAAATAATAATAATCAACAACCACAACAACAGCAACCACCACAACAGCAACAGGCACCCCAAACACCTGAAAGTGGTGTTAGAAGATCTACCAGGGTAATTATACCACCTGAGCGATACTCTCCTTCATTATATTATTTATTGTTGACTGATTCTTGTGAACCCGAATGTTATGAAGAAGCAATGCAGGTTGAAAGCAGGAAGAAGTGGGAGGTAGACATGGAAGAAGAGATGGACTCCTTAATTTATAACTAGACTTGGGACTTAGTCAGGTTGCCTGCAGGTAAAACTACATTGCAGAATAAATGGGTTTACAGGCTAAAGGAAGAAGATGGAGGAAAATAGAGGTACAAAGCTAGACTTGTGGTGAAGGGTTTTGCACAAAAGAAAGGTATTGATTTTGATGAAATATTTTCTCCTGTTGTTAAAATGACTTCAATCAGAACTATTTTAAGTCTAGTAATAGTTGAAGATTTGCATCTTGAGTAGTTAGATGTAAAGAAAACCTTTCTCCATGGGGATTTGGAGGAAGAGATATATATGCAGCAGCCACAAGGATATGAAGTAAAAGGGAAGGAGAAACTAGTGTGCAGGTTGAAGAAGAGCTTGTATGGCTTAAAACAGGCTCCAAGGCAGTGGTATCTAAAATTAGACAAGTTTATGTCTGAACAAGGTTATACTAGATGTCACTCTGATCATTGTGTTTATCTGAAAAAGCAAAATGATGGAAACCATATTATATTGTTATTGTACGTAGATGACATGCTTGTTGCAAGGTCTAACATGCAGGAAATAAATGTGCTCAAAATAAAATTGGCAAATTCATTTGCAATGAAGGATTTGGGAGCTGCAAAACAAATCCTTGGTATGAGAATAACTAGAGATAGGAAAAATCACAAATTAACATTGTCTCAGAATGAGTACATACAAAAGGTGTTGAAAAGATTTAATATGCACAATGCAAAACCAGTAAATACACATTTTTCTAGCCATTTCAAACTTAGTAAGGAGATGTGCCCAAAGACCTAAGAAGACATGTATTATATGTCTAAAGTTCCATATGCATCAGTAGTTGGAAGCTTAATGTATGCAATGGTCTGCACAAGGCCTGATATTGCACATGCAGTGGGAATTGTAAGTAGGTACATGAACAATCTAGGAAAAGAACATTGGATGGCAGTGAAATGGATTCTCAAATATTTGAGAGGTACCACAAATCAAGCATTATGCTTTGGTGGTTCAAACATTTCTCTACAGGGATATGTTGATGCAGATATGGCAGGTGACAGAGATAACAGGAGGAGCACTACAGGATATGTATTTACTGTAGGTGGAAAACTGTCAGTTGGGTTTCAAAAAATCCAAAGTGTTGTTGCACTTTCAACAACAGAAGCAGAGTATGTTGCTACTACAGAGGCTAGTAAAGAAATGATTTGGTTACAAAGTTTTATGGATGAATTGGGTAAGAAGCATGATATGGGCACGTTATACAGTGATAGCCAAAGTGCCATTCATCTTGAAAAGAACTCAGCATTTCATTCCAGGAATAAACACATATAGCTCAAGTACCATTTCATACGATCAGTGTTGGAAGATGGAGAGTTGAAGCTGGAAAAAATACACACTAGCCAGAATCCTGCAGATATGCTAACAAAAGTTGTAACCAGGGAGAAACTGAGAATATGCTTAGTTTCTATAGGTCTTCAAGGATGACGATGAAGATGAGAACAACCAGGTCCAAAGAGGAGTCATTGTCCTGCAAATGAAGTAGCAGTGGAGTTGCTACAATCATTCTCCAAGTGGGAGATTGTTTGGTGTGGAGCATGATTATTTAGAGGTCTTTGTTTCAGCTGGATGTATACCCTAGGAAGATTGTACACCCCTCCACGCGGGGGGGTGTGGGGGGGACATGTCCCCCCTGCGGGAGTTCGGGGGGCTAATCCCCCCTGGCTGGGGGGTTTGGGGACCAGGGTCCCCCGGCGGGGGTTTCGGGGGCAGTGCCCTCGAAGCTAAAAGCAAATGTAAAATTGCCTTGTAAAAGTATAGTAATTTCTAGTCAATCTGGGCCGTTCATTAGGCGGATGATCTGACGGTAGAATTTATGTTTAGTTTAGGGTTTTTTTCCCTAGAACGCAAACCCTCTCTTTGTACGAGGGCATTGTATTGAGGCTGTGGAATAGATGTGTATTCTCAGAGTGAGAAACAGATAGGTGAGACTGTGAGAGAAAACAGAGGATATTACAGTGGATCTGCTGTAGGTTGTGTCTCTTCATTTTTTTGGATAATAGAAAGGAAGGACTGGCTATTCGAGGTGGACGTAGCCCAAATTGGGTGAACCACATATATCTATGTCTCTCTGGTTTTATGTGTTTGTGTTTTTCCGCATATTATATGTCTTGCATTTCTCTGTCATATATAATTTTTTAACAAGATCCACCCATGTTCCGTGGACCTGTTGTGGTCACCAACAACCCCCCTCTTTGTTTGATATTAGTAATAACATCAAGCAAAGGGGGACCCTTAACCAAAAATCCAAAAAATATTTTGTTTAAAAAATCTTTTGTATTAACTCCCTAAGAGCTATATCGCGTCGCAAAGGTAGAGAGAAGCGTTTTCCCAAAGCGCATAAATACACTGAAAAAGAGTGACGCGAGAACCCATCGCATCGCGTGCATTAAAAGCGCTCAAAAAGGGAAAACCTAAGGAATCGCCGACGGCCGATATGCGACGTCGCACGTCGCAATGTCGCATAAGCAGCACAGAGTGATAAAGCGAAAACCTTGCGATCTTGCGATCTTGCGATCTGCGATCTGCGATCATACAAAACTGCGATCTGTGATATTGGCAATTTGCGATAACACTTAATGACGTCGCAGTCCTCGATACTGCGATTCCAATCGCAGAAAGGACTCATCGCAAGAATTCTCTGACATAAACGGTAAACCCAAAATTGAGCACGCACCTTAAGGGAAATTAATGATCGCATGCTTCAATATCCAAGAATGATTGTATCTCGTTTTTCGAAGAGTCAAATCATGATGAGTGTCAGAATTACGCATTCATTAGAACTTAATGCTTTCATGTCAATCTTTTCGTCATTTCTCTTCTTCTTTGCGTAAACTGCAAGACATGTAACTGATATAAATCTATATGCAGGAAACATCTAAAGAAAAGAGGAAAGCGCCAATGGGGTAACAGAGAGAAGATGCCTCCGCAAATGGATGCCGCATGCAGCAAGACCGCGGATTCCAGAGTATCACCCAACAGGCGCTGATGAAAATAGACTATCTAAGACTCAGAGTCAAAGGCACACAAAAGCAGCGTGTTTGCAAAAGATCTTGAAGCTCAGACTGGGTAAAGCAAAAAGAGAAACGCAAAAGAAGGAGGACACTCCAGAAAAGCCTGGAACAAAGAACGGAAGCAATTCTCGATACAGGGGATTGTACATACAACGCGACTCCTAACTCATTGAGTCATTCGCACGACCGGAAATCGAAATCGCAACAGCAGAATCAGTTCGAAAGGAACCTGGGTTGTACTAAGTATACGCACAGTGAATACACCCAGCTAGAGAAAGGTTTTCGAAAATATCTTCTAGTCTGTCAGAAAGAGGTGCCAGCTCTTGTCATTTCTAATTTTCAAGCTCGAACAAAAGGAAAGGACAACCAGCCGGCTCTTTCAGGGCGAACAACGCATTGCTTACAGCACTAAGGAGCAGATACAGAAATGGTTAGAAATTAGATTTGATTTTTAGAAATAAATTTGCTTTTAGTAAAAGGGCGGTCATTTGAAGCCATTCCCTAAATTTGTGTAATTAAGATTAATTAGTTAGTAGTATTTAACCCTTCTCATGGCATTTGGAGAAGGGTCCAAAAATCTGTCAAAAAACTTGTCCTCAGAACATGCACTTTTGCACCCTTGGAGGGGGTTTTTGATGAATGGATGGATCGAGATTTATTTATGTTTGCATTTTAATGTCTGTTACTGATGTTGCACTTCTGTACTCTTAGCAAATATTAGAACAAGTAGAAATAAATCGTTATTGCTTGAAGTTTATTAGTGAAATCAGTCATAAATGGTACTTTTATCTCTTGACTAATTTCTGCTTATATTCCTAGAGTGATATGCAGCTGAGTTCTTTATATGTTAATGTATGAATGTGTGTATTACCATTTGGCACTTCTGTACGGTGGAGTCATTTATTTGTGCTTGAAATATGAATAACTAATTATGTGATATGTTGTTCACAACTGTTTTGCCTAACTTTTTATGCAGAATGGTTTATCTTAATGGATTTCTATTCTTATGATAGCTGAATGATCTTTATTACCAGCTATTGTTCGAAATATTTTTAGATCGCATAATAGAAGAAAAATACCCTAGGTTAGCGTAGATTAGATGTATTGTTTTTCATTAGATTACAATAGCATAGCGTTAGTTTAGGAGTTAGAATTAAATTAGCTTAAAATACCCCTAGATCAATACCATCAAACTCTACACACACACACACACCCCTCACATTGGGAAACTGGTCCCATTACCCCCAGTCGGACCCGCTACACCAAACAGGCACGGAGCCGCCAACCAGGTTCCCGACCGGGTGGGTATCCCCCTTGTTGTTGACCCAATTTCGGCGCCCTCAACATATTTAGCGCTAGAAGGAGGGCACGAGCTATGAATGGTACATAAATCAAAATCTAAATACCATTCTGAGAGCAAATCACCCTCACCAACTCCCCCGACTTCTCCAGTACGATTAAACTCGGAGCTAGAAGTCGCTCGGGCATCCACCGCTGCTACACACTCTAATATATCAGACCAACTTATCATTGATCCCCCTGAACTTCAAACTTTGATTCGTAAACTCCAGGGATTCTCTATTTTTACTCAGAGGTCTGATAAATCTAAAGGCAGCGTGACTTCGCAGTACAATCCTGCTCATCCCCTGACCAGATTGAAGAGTGAAAAGTTTGGCATCCAGCCAACTGAAATCCCTCTCCCCACTAGGAAAAGAGCAAGGAAAGCACTTCCAGAGTCTGACAGAGAGACTCTTTCATCTACCTCGTCCATTTCAACTCCCTCACCGCGAAGTCAGCCACCCACATCTTCACCCCAGATCACTCATCCATCTTCCACAACCCTTCCTCTTCAAACATCAAAGACCTCAATATCTTCATCTTCTCAGCATCAGGGATCATCTTCTGCACTTCCATTGACTAGCAGCTCAACGATGGCCCAGTCTCCATGGAACAATCCTGGGGCGGTTTTAATGCCTCCACCCCTGAGCCCTATACCGGCCCATCCTGAGAAATGGCTGCCTAAATTCAATCCAGAAGCAGGCATGCTAGCCGAAGAACATATCAATAATTTCATGCTTTCTGTTAATCTCAACGGAGTTACCAATGAAGACGCTGTTGTCCGGCTTTTCCCTTATACAATGCAAGGAACAGCCGGGTCGTGGTACTTTTCGTTACCTTCCGGATCCATCACAAGCTGGGATATTTTTCAAAGTCAGTTCCTCACCAAGTTTGGTGATGACAGATCCACGACGACATTGATCAATGAACTATCTAATCTTAAGGCTGAGGCTAGAGAACCCATTAAAGATTTTAACTTACGGTTCAATAAGATCCTCAACAAAATCCCCACTGCTTCACAACCCAGCGAGGAAGTAAGATGTGAATGGTACATCACGGCCTTACCATCTAACTTGGATATCTTCGTAGATAGGGCAAGCAAGACAACCTTAGTTGAAAACTTAACAGAGGCGTTAGCAGTTGAAAAACGCGTAGTAACCCTTGAAAAGAGATCTGCAATTGAAGAATGTAAATCTAAGAAGATCTCTTTCAAAGAAGACACCAAGAAGAAGCAAACGAAAGATCCTTTCGATATGGAAGGATTACAAAAAGTATTAAAGGCCATGTCCAATGAGATGATTGATATAAGAAAACAAGTAGCAGAAACACCTTCAAGAAAGCCTTTCAGTACTTTTAAAAGAAACCCTCCCATGGAGACGAAGCCACCCAACACTGTCTCAAACGTTGAATCTGAAGAAGAAGAAGAAGAGAATACCATCGAAGCACAGACCGACGATGAAGAAGTGGTGGAACTACAAGGAATGTGGGATTTCATCCTCCCACAAGAAGAGGATCAAGAAGCATTTCCAGTTAGCACGAGAAGCAAAAATCAACTCGATCCTCCCCAAACTACCCCAAAACAAAAGGGTGCAAGCCCTGCAACAAAAGATAAGGTCGCAACAAAAGACAACTGGTAAAGCGACCCAGTTTAGCCCAGTCCAATCTGATCAAGCACCTCCACCAAGAACACTGATAGTGTCGGATGAAATGGAGTATAACATCATTGATAACATGAAGAAGACTAGGGCTAACATCACTCTTTATGAATTGAGTAAATTGAAACACCAGCAGAAAATAATGATGAAAGAATTACATGCTGTGCCTACTACATCTTTACCTACAGCTGTAGCTTCCCACAATCTGGGAAGGCCTCCAACCAACGCGATCAATAAGATTGATCCAAATGACATCACCTTGATTGGAGGAAGATCAAGATCTCATACTCCTCCTTTTCTTCTCACATATGAAATCTTCAATAAAAACGTGCACAATTGCTTGGTCGATTCTGGTGCTTCAACGAATATTTTACCCCGGTCAATATGTGCCAAATTGAATGTGCAACCTCAAAAATCCGCAGTACGTATAGTTCAACTTGATCGATCCCAAGTCGAAGTGATTGGTGAACTTAATCAGGTGACCATAAGATTGTCGTCTAACCCAAAAGTGTGTCAAGTTATCGACATTCTAGTAGCTGATATCCCTGAATTCTATGGTTTGATTCTTAGCAGGGATTGGTCGGAGAAACTCCACGGATATTTCTCAATCGACTGGTCACACATGTGGTTACCCTACAACGGTAAACCAAATCAGATAAAGGTTTAACGAGAGTTGCACCAAAAATACATAGTGACAGAACTGGAAGGAGAAAATGAAGCCATAACATACAATAGCAACATTGTAGGCAATTACGCAGTATATTCTTTCCTCGGCAATTTCAATTCTCATATTTCACCTTACTTAGAGAATTCAGTTTTATCCCAAGTTGAAAATTTCTCCCAAATTGATGACTCAAAATGTTTTAGTTTTTTAGATATTTCTGTAAATACATCTTTATTTTGGAAATTATATTTTGACGGGTCTAAATCCAATGAGGGAGCAGGAGCAGGATGCGTTCTGATTAGCCTGTACGGGAACAAGATTATGCTCACATGCAGACTTGAGTTCGATTGCACGAACAACACAGCGGAGTACGAAGCCTTGGTTCAAGGCCTATACAAAGCAATCGGATTGAACGTTAAGTATCTTCAAGTCTTTGGAGATTCTGAGATCGTCGTAAAACAGGTACGTAACACCATACACTGCCTATCGAGTCATTTAAAGCACTATCAATCGTTAGTTCAAGATCTCACTGCACATTTCATAGCATTCAACATCTCGTCAATTCCAAGAATTCAAAACGTGAGCGTAGACCTGTTAGCTAACGTAGCCTCTAGACTTATTCCTTCCGAAGATTTTAGTCCTGATAGGTTTTCAATATAATTAATCTTTAGACCGTCCATCCCTGACAACATCACCAACTGGAGAGTATTCAACGACGATCCAGACATCGTAAGTTTCCTCACTTCTGAAGGATCCTACTCAAACCAGATAATCGACGAAGGCTGTCATGATCACCAAATACAACAAAATAGCACTGATAATGCTATACCCAAATCGGTGGTCAAGTTTGAAGACCTATATGATTTGAAAAGTCGGTTCAAAAGGTCCGCCAATGCTAAACTTTACAGTTCAACTCTGAACTATGAATCAGTGAACCTAGGAACCGATGAGAAGCCACAAAACGTTAATCTAGGCCAGGGCCTAGCCCCTGAAGAAAAATCAGCATATATCCGTCTTCTGAGAAAGTACAAAAACGTTTTTTCCTGGAATTACGATGAGTTGAAGACTTACAACACTTCTATCATTCAACACACTATCCCTATGATTGACAATGAAAAACCTGTCCAGCAGAAGCTCAGGAAAATACACCCTAACTTAGAAAATCAGATAAAAACTGAGCTTAATAAGTTGTTGAGAGCCAGAATAATTTTCCCCGTCAGGCATTCCAAATGGGTATCCAATATGGTACCCGTTAGGAAGAAAAATGGAGACATTAGAATCTGTATCGATTTCCGAAACCTCAACAAAGCCTGCCAGAAAGGCAATTTTCCCCTCCCACCTATGGAACAAATATTACAAGTAGTAGCAGGCTCAGAATTAATGTCTTTCCTGGATGGATTTTCAGGATACAATCAAGTACTGGTGCATCCCGATGATCAGTTAAAGACTACGTTCCGAACCAAATGGGGCACTTATGCATATCGGAAGATGCCATTTGGTCTGATCAATGCCGGAGCTACCTTTTAGAGAGCCATGGACATCGCGTTTAAAGGGTTAGTCAATAAATCGGTAGTGATTTACCTGGATGATTTAACAATGTACTCCAAGAACCGAAGCAACCATCTCAAAGATTTGAAGCAAATCTTTCAAAGGTGTTTAAGGTATGGGATCTCACTTAACCCGAAGAAATCTTTTTTCGCATTAAGTGAAGGAAAATTGCTAGGATTCATAGTGTCAAAATCTGGTATTCACATAGAACCTGACAGAATCAAAGAAATTTCTGAGATATCCATGCCCCATAACAAGAAAGCCATGCAATCCTTCCTTGGACAGATCAATTTTGTCAAAAGATTTGTCCCGGATTTTTCACGTATTATTTCTCCCTTACAAAATATGATAAAAAAGAATTCAAATTTCAAATGGGGTCTAGATGAGCACGAAGCATTCAACTTAATCAAACAAGCTATCATCAACGCTCCATCTTTAGCAACCCCAAATTTTTCAGAACCTTTTATCTTATACATGTTTGCCTCAGAGAAATCTTATGCTGCGATTTTAACTCAAGCGAATCAAGAAAAGGCAGAAGCTCCAATCGCATTCTTTAGCTCGAACTTACAAGGTGCTGAACTTAATTACTCAGACGTAGAGAAATAGGCATATGTCATTTTCAAAGCAATCAAATATTTCAGACCTTTCTTGCTAAAAGCCCATACCAAAGTCATAGTACCGTTCCCAGTGGTAAGAAACCTTCTGATATAGAAGGACGTGGGCGAAAAGATAGCGAATTGGATCACCGCCTTACAAGAATACGATCATGAGATCAAGCCAGCACACATCGTGAGAGGTCAAGGCTTCTGCAAGATGTTAGCTGGAGCATCACAAATTCCTGAAAACTCGTCTGAAGAGGTACACACGTATGAGGTAAGCCTAAACGACGCAGAATCATTATATGCTGACACCATTTATTTTCTTAAGAACAGGTATGCTCCATTTCACCTGGATCACACCAAGAAGAGAGCCCTGAGATTGAAAGCTAAACAATACCAGCTCATAAATGATGTTCTGTTTAAAAGAAATTACGATTCCGTGCTTCTTAGATGTCTTGAGAAAACTGAAGCCGAAAAGGTTTTGCAGGAACTTCACGATGGACCAGCAGGTGGACACTATGCTGGAGAAGCCACCGCACATAAAATCTTGCGTGCAGGATATTACTAGCCCACGTTGTTCAAAGACTCATACAATTACGTAAGGAAATGCCAAGTCTGCCAGACTGCTGCAGGGAAACAAAAGAAGTCATCCATGCCACTGCAGCCGGTTAACATTGAGCAACCGTTCAGTCAATGGGGCCTGGACATAATAGGTGAGATCGTTCCTCACTCTTCTAAACAGCATAGGTATATCCTCACGACAACTGACTATTTTACCAAATGGGTAGAAGCAGTTCCTCTCAAGACAGATAATTCTGAAAACATTATTGAATTCATAGATCAGTTTATCATCACTAGGTTTGGATTGCCAACGACCTTAATGTTTGATAATGCATCATATTTTTCTGGAAATGCAATGACTGAGTTTGCGCTCAAAAGAGGGTTCAAACTGAAGTATTCTGCCAACTACTATTCGCAAGGTAACAGGTTGGCCGAATCAACAAACAAGAACCTAATCAGGATTATTAAAAAGACAGTTGACCAAAACCAAAAGAATTGGCACAAAGCGCTGGTAAATGCCTTATGGGCAGATAGAATTACAAAGAAAGCTTCTATCGGCACTTCTCCCTTTAATTTAGTTTATGGGAGAGAAGTGGTTCTTCCGACTCACCTAGTCATTCCCTCTTTGTCTTTAGTGCAATATATCGATGAAGTATTTACTTCCTCTTTACGATTAAGACAAATGGAAATAATAAAACTAGAAGAGCAAAGAGAACAAGCTAGGAAAACCCATGCTCATCACCAAGCGCTAATAAAATCCTCTTTTGACTCAAACATAATGACCAGAAAAAACTTTCAGATGGGAGATTTAGTTTTAAAATGGGATAAGGCTCATGAAGAAAAGGGAAAACATACGAAATTCCAGAAGTTGTGGCTTGGTCCTTTTCAGATTGTAGAGGCCATAGGCCCATCGACTTTTGTGTTGCAGGATTTAACAAGCAGGAGAGATTCTCTACCTGTGAATGGACAAATTCTCAAAATGTATTTTCCATAGAAGAGAATTCTTCTAAATTTTGTAGGATAGATTTAGTTTTTAGTTTTTATTTTGTTTTGTTTTTATCTTTTTATGAATAAAACCCGTTGTAAATGATCATTTAAAAAGGATTCATGAAAGAGCACGCCAATTCTCTATCAGATTTTGATTTCGCTTGTACAAATAGCAAAATTTTTGAAAATCTGAATTTTATTATTGATAAATAGAGTTAACTTCACCTTGATTACGACGCTAGTTTCAACCTCTAAAAAACTTTGACAAAAGCAACCTTTGGTAAAGAATTGTTTTGTATCAACACAATGAAAGGTATCATCAATAATAAAATAAGTATTCTCTGCAAAACTGTTGTTTTCAAAAACTCTATTATTGTCGTCCAGAGCTTTCTTAAGGAAAAACAATGACTTCCTCCCTACTAAAAGGAAATTGCAGCATTCAGAGAAACAATCCAAGGAAAACACTATATCTCAAAGAATAAGAGGTCTCATCACGAGCCGACTTATCATGATCACAGATATTATAACTTGCTGACTTTGCCAATACTGTCTATCAAAACAGGGCAACAACTTAAGATTGTTGCAATCAAAAGACAAGAGGTCTCATCACGAGCCGACTTGTTTAGCAAAAGTGTAAATCAAGTGAATGTCTGTGTCATAATTTGGCCACCAAACCAAGACATTGTTCTTTAGAGAATTAAAAAAGGAAAAGTGTGTCAAAAAAAAAAAAAAGGATTTTTTCTCTGGAATGTTGCGAGTAACCTCAAGCAGGAAAAAGGATCATTGCTGGATAACATGGTAACCCTGTCGAGGCTATGGACGCTTGCGGGCAGCAGAGGCTCTACCTACGACAAATGAGCATACTTTTAAGCCAGTACACAGAGAATACTTTATTTTATCTTTAATCAAGACCAAGTAATGTCTGGTGCGAATGCAAGAAAAAGCCTGAGGAAGCAAGCAATTGGGATATAAAAAGGTTGAGACAAAGTATCGTTGACAAGGTGAGGGGTAATCTACTCTATCTGTCCATAACAAAATTTAGACATATAAAAATTTTGCTGTTTCGGAAGTGAACAGTCAATAGAAAAGCAGAGATAACTGGTTGTTCACAGTGAATCACCATTGTTGTGGTCACCAACAACCCCCCTCTTTGTTTGATATTAGTAATAACATCAAGCAAAGGGGGACCCTTAACCAAAAAATCCAAAAAATATTTTGTTTAAAAAATCTTTTGTATTAACTCCCTAAGAGCTATATCGCGTCGCAAAGGTAGAGAGAAGCGTTTTCCCAAAAGTGCATAAATACACTGAAAAAGAGTGACGAGAGAACCCATCGCATCGCGTGCATTAAAAGTGCTCAAAAAGGGAAAACGTAAGGAATCGCTGACGGCCGATATGCGACGTCGCACGTCGCAATGTCGCATAAGCAGCACAGAATGATAAAGCGAAAATCTTGCGATCTTGCGATCTGCGATCTGCGATCATACAAAACTGCGATCTGCGATATTGGCAATTTGCGATAACACTTAATGACGTCGCAGTCCTCGATACTGCGATTCCAATCGCAAAAAGGACTCATCACAAGAATTCTCCGACATAAACGGTAAACCCAAAATTGAGCGCGCACCTTAAGGGAAATTAATGATCACATGCTTCAATATCCAAGAATGATTGTATCGCGTTTTTCGAAGAGTCAAATCATGATGAGTGTCAGAATTACGCATTCATTAGAACTTAATCCTTTCATGTCAATCTTTTCGTCATTTCTCTTCTTCTTTGCGTAAACTGCAAGACATGTAACTGATATAAATCTATATGCAGGAAACATCTAAGGAAAAGAGGAAAGCGCCAATGGGGTAACAGAGAGAAGATGCCTCCGCAAATGGATGCCGCATGCAGCAAGACTGCGGATTCCAGAGTATCACCCAACAGGTGCTGATGAAAATAGACTATCTAAGACTCAGAGTCAAAGGCGCACAAAAGCAGCGTGTTTGAAAAAGATCTTGAAGCTCAGACTGGGTAAAGCAAAAAGAGAAATGCAAAAGAAGGAGGACGCTCTAGAAAAGCCTGGAACAAAGAACGGAAGCAATTCTCGATATAGGGGATTGTCCATACAACGTGACTCCTAACTCATTGAGTCATTTGCATGACCGGAAACCGAAATAGCAACAACAGAATCAGTTCGAAAGGAACCTGGGTTGTACTAAGTATACGCACAGCGAATACACCCAGCTAGAGAAAGGTTTTCGAAAATATCTTCTAGTCTGTCAGAAAGAGGTGCCAGCTCTTGTCATTTCTAATTTTCAAGCTTGAACAAAAGGAAAGGACAACCAGCCGACTCTTTCAGGGCGAACAACCCATTGGTTACAGCACTAAGGAGCAGATACAGAAACGGTTAGAAATTAGATTTGATTTTTAGAAATAAATTTGCTTTTAGTAAAAGGGCGGTCATTTGAAGTCGTTCCCTAAATTTGTGTAATTAAGATTAATTAGTTAGTAGTATTTAACCCTTCTCATGGCATTTGGAGAAGGGTCTGGAAATCTGTCAAAAAACTTGTCCTCAGAACATGCACTTTTGCACCCTCGGAGGGGGTTTTTGATGAATGGATGGATCGAGATTTATTTATGTTTGCATTTTAATGTTTGTTACTGATGTTGCACTTCTGTACTCTTAGCAGATATTAGAACAAGTAGAAATAAATCGTTATTGCTTGAAGTTTATTAGTGAAATCAGTCATAAATGGTACTTTTATCTCTTGACTAATTTCTGCTTATATTCCTAGAGTGATATGCAACTGACTTCTTTATATGTTAATGTATGAATGCGTGTATTACCATTTGGCACTTCTGTATGGTGGAGTCATTTATTTGTGCTTGACATATGAATAACTAATTATGCGATATGCTGTTCACAACTGTTTTGCCTAACTTTTTATGCAGAATGGTTTATCTTAATGGATTTCTATTCTTATGATAGCTAAATGATCTTTATTACCAGCTATTGTTCGAAATATTTTTAGATCGCATAATAGAAGAAAAATACCCCGGGTTAGCGTAGATTAGATGTATTGTTTTTCATTAGATTACAATAGCATAGAGTTAGTTTAGAAGTTAGAATTAAATTAGCTTAAAATACCCCCTAGATCAATACCATCAAACTCTACACACACACACACCCCTCACATTGGGAAACTGGTCCCATTACCCCCAGTCGGACCGGCTACACCAAACGGGCACGGAGCCGCCAACCAGGTTCCCGACCGGGTGGGTATCCCCCTTGTTGTTGACCCGATTTCGGGGCCCTCAACAGGACCATGGGATTGTATAAAAAGAGCTAAGCTCTAAGTAGTTTGAGAGCCATGTCATGAAGAAGATAGTCGTAGCTTTGAAGTAAGAAGTCTAAGTTTCAGGTCGTAGCGTAGGTAGAGGCTCTGCAGCTGAGTGCACAGAGGCCTAGGATGGAAGTCCGTAGCTGAGTGCGTGGACCCCTACAGTTGTGTGCGCAGGGTGGATAGAGTCTGTAATCACTTGAAAGATATCAATAAAGAGAAGTATTCTGCAAATTCTGTGTCTTTGTTCCTGTTAATGCATCTTGACATGTTATGTATGAGTTTCATTTATAATACTTATATGATGTGAGAATATATGTAATTACGTTGGTTAAGTGAACGCAAGTAGAAACATCTGTTTACATAGTGCTACTATGATTGTTTAATACGATAAGTAAGACACTTAGACTAGTTTGGGAATCTGCATGGTACACTGTCACAGTAGCGTGAAAGTACCTGAGCCACTGGTTAGGGCTACGTGAAGGTTAATCACACATTTTCGCGAAGGTATTGAAGGGAGGAAGAAAGGGATCGTCTGACAAGCCCTAGAGCGAAGTGACCTATGCAAAGGCAGGGATAAAAGGAATAAGCCGACATCACGACCATCTCAGGGTGCAGAAACTTGGTTCTAGCATCGCCCCATACTGCTTCGGGTGAGACTTTGGTTTGCGCTCTGTGGGCTGATGCTGAAAGGGCCAGAAGTGTAGGGATTTGTTTGGCTAATTAATGATAAACCAGGGTTAGGCCCCATCAAGCCAACAAATGGTTCCCTTGTCGGGACCAAAATCTTCATAAGAGATGTGTGATGTTGTATCACTGGAATCCAACTAAGAAAGAGATCGGAGATTGGTTGGATAGGAAGATCCATGAATTCGTGGTGCAGGAGAATAGGAACCCGTGAATGACAAAGGAATAGTGGCTGGACAAGTACCTATATACAGAGACCCATAATATCTTCTTCTGTTCCTTTCCGATTGAGCTATACGAGTGGATCACGAAGCTAGCAGATAGCCAAGGAATGTGGAAGCTTTATGGCCCTATTGTTTGGACCCCAGAGTTGGTATAGAAATTGGAAGCATCTGAGGACAATATCACCCACGTTGTGGATCATTGGCTCGATTGCGTCATAGGAGGATTTGTGACTGAATTTGCTGTCGACACCTTAGTCAGCTACATCAAGGTAGAGCGACGCTTTTTCAAAGGACCGCGAGGTAAGTACGTGAAATCTTTGAATACCTGGATTAAAATGTTATTGTGCAAAAAATGGGTTATGTAGCTACCTTGATGTTTGGAGCTACGTGAAGCGGAAAAACTTACAGGAATGAAGGGAAAAAGGGTCCTGAATATAATCTATTGATTTTGCTTCCATGAGGTGACAAAGAAGGAGTAGCGTAGGCTTCACCGCAAAGTGCTATTCAGTTGATAAGACAAGGATTCCCATGATTGCCACCTCCACCCACACCACCTCCAACTTCACCACCATCACCTGTGACTTCACCCGTACCACCTCCACCTCCACCGTAGTTTAGTATGGCAAATTCAGTGAAGCTGCCTTTGTTTAAAGGCTTGGGGAATGAGGACCCGAACCAATTCTGGTTCATTGTGAAAGCCGTATGGGAAGCTCAGGGTGTTACAGATGATCACATGAAGAAGGCAACATTGGTTAGTGCTCTACAAGATTGTGCACGAACATGGTATATCAATTACTCTAATGATAACTCGAATTCTGGAGTGGCAGACATCCAGATATAAATGAATAGAGAATTCAGTAAGCCTAAATCTGAGGCACAGTCGATTGTGGGATTCAAGGAGATCGCGATGCAGCCAGGCGAGACACCTTGGGAATTAGATCAGAGGTTGAAGTGTAAGATCCATGAAAATAACATGAACTTAATAGACATACAACATCGTGAGTGGTTTGTGGCTTTGCTCCTGCCACACCTAAGGGTTCCACTGTCACTGTTATCACTCAGGTTGTCCCTTTTGACTCCTAAAGGGATACGGCCGAGGTAACCACAAACCAACTTTGGATTGCAGGCCCTAGCCTGCTTGCAGTCAGAGAGGGCTCTCTCTTTATGATTTAGCTTTGTTGAAGGGGGTGATTTTAGGCTAGTTATGATGCACAAGGGTTTTGATTGAGTTTTGGTGGGAAAACTGACACTTTCAGGTAGAGAGGCTGAGTATAGTCTGAATGTTTCAAACCATTAGGCGTGGAGTCGAGGAGGGGGAACTGCTGCTGTCTTTCCTTAATAACAGTGAGGGGAAAATGGAGCAAGATAACTAAAGCAGAAGCAACTTTCAGGTTTCAAGGGATGGCAAGAATGCTAAAGAAAGAGAGGCAGTTAAGAATCTCTCCAACAGATTAGCAGAGGAAACAACAAGGCGCTACCTAGGAGCAGTTAAGAATCCCTAGATAATTGGCCAGCACAGGTGAACTGGGGTAAACATGAGCCATAAGGAATTCAATGTTCATAACCAATTCATTCAGAAGAAAACATCAAGAAACAGCAGGAATTGAGCATAGAGAGTATTTAAACTAATTCTAGGCTATTCTTTTTTCCTGCTATTTAGATAATGGCAAACACATAAACAAAGATAAGAGGCACTTATTGCTTCAGGCCGCAGCGCAGGAATTCCATCTTCAACTCTTCAACACATTCATCAACAACAGATAGTTCGCTCTCCAAGCTTTCAACAATCTTTGATTACAGAAAAATTCAGGTATACACAGCGAGTCTCTAGCTAAAATTATCAATTGACCAACCCTTAAAACTATACAGAGGGTAGTATATATAGGGAAAAACTCTCTGCATAGTTCCTTTATTACATCTTGACCTAATTAGGTCATAAAAATGAATACTTGACCTAATCCTATCTAGAAATAAATGCAAAGAATGTCTCGGGCCGTGCTCAGGGCCGATGTGTCAAAACTGAATGAATGATGCTGTCCTCGGTGGCTTGCTACAGTGCTTTCTGCAATAAATGGGTATGGTTTTATGCTTTCTTGCTATCCTGGTGCCTTAAATGTCTTGACGGTTATTTGAAAGCAAGGATGGGTTGATGCTTATCGATTTGATTTTCTGGGGGCTTCATCAATGTTTAGGTGCCTCGAGCCCCTAAAAAATCATGACTAATTCTTTCTGGCGTCCTTTCTTCCACTGATACTCTATGACAAAATCTGGGCTGCCGATCTGCTGTGTTGCGTGTCTAATCACCAGTAAATGGCCACTGTTCGGCCTCTGTATCATCTGGAATTGTCTTCTGATCCTTTCGGCATGCTCTGTGAAGAAAACTAATCATTTATGTGCCTTTTCGGGCTTCCTGGGGCTGCATGGAGCAAAGATTCCTTAAAGATTCCCTGAAGATTCTCCATTTCGGCCCAAAGAATCTTGCGATGAGCGATTTGTGCAAATCTCTCATCAAAAACTGCCTCAGAATTCGATTCCAGGGCTCCGAAGTGCGACTTTCGCGCCTCTGCGTCAAAAAAAGGGTTGATGACGTCAGCATGACGTCCGCATCGTACGGCGGGTGATGTCAGCATGGCAACATGGCGAGATGACGTCAGCATGACATCATCTTGTACGGACGATGACGTGGCAGGTACGGTGGCGGGACACGTGGCAGTGACGTGGCAGGAGGCCACGCAGGCGGGTGACTCATCGGGTGACTATACAAGGGGGGTGACGTGGGCTGTTGACTGTGCAGGGGTGACGTGGGCTGGTGACGTCACCGGGCGGTAAGCGGTATGTGGCGCACCGCTTATGGGGGATGGCGGTTTCGGAGGTAGGTGCTTCGCCACAACCCAGCGCCTGACGCGTGGCGGGAGTATGGCGGCAAAACCGCCGAACTCCCAGACGTTAAAGGTCGGGCGCGTCAGGGATAAGGATGCCCGCCAGCCGTAGATCTGCGGGGCTGTGGATCGGACGGCTGGCGGCGGACGCGACAGGATATGGGGTTAACGGGCGGGAATATTCATAGGAATATTCCGAATTTAATATGCGCGGCGGGTTATAGACTTAGGAAAACGGGTTTGCGGGGTTAAATAAAGGCGCGGATTAATGTTTATGCACAGGAACTTTGGGTTAGGGGCGAATGTGGGTTTTTTGGGGGTTTTTAGGGTTAAGGGAGAGGTTGCTAGCTGACCAGATGTCAAACTAGTTCCTCAATGACTCGGATGGGCTAAAAACAGTCCCAGATGGACTGAGATTTCCCAGACTTAGTAGAAAGTATGGCTATAATGCCAGGGAGGGGTATTTACATAGGGGGAATTATATACATGATTTTAATAGGGGGAGGGGAAAACTAATAGGGAGTTACATAATAAGGGTGATGAGAAAAAAAGATGTTAGTGAACTCCAGCCTGAGTACCTCCAACTGAAAAACTGCCTCAAACCAAAAATGGATTTCTTAATCAAAATTGGAACACAACAGTGGCCCTTAGACCAGCCTACTCTTATGGATACTTTTTGGCCATCTGTAGCAAATATGGAGCATTGCAGCATGCATAGCACGACATATTTGGCATGTAAAACTGTCGATCATGAAAGATGATTAACCTGCTGCAGCAGGAAGCTAACAGTCACAACAGAAGATAACAACTCAGGCAGAGGCCTTGGAGATTGCAATGAGATTGCATGAAACGCTGATGCAATATCCAAATCTGGGGGTTCAACAGATCCATGTGCAGTTGGAAAATATTTGCCTCGAGATGCAAAGTTTGAAGTAGGACAGAACAGTTTGACTAGAAGTGCGTAAAGAGGTATGGTGCTTGAAATGTAAGGGTTAGGGGTATGAAAAATGCCATTGCCTGGTCTTTGTGAACTACATTGCAGGAGGAAGACTGATGCCTTTCAAGTCGGAAGCTCAAGCATGACCAAGTGTGGGGCCTGCACTGTGGTGCGCTATATGTCAGGTAGCAGGAAAACATGCCATCGATAACTGTCATTTGCTGCAGAAATTTGTACAGACATCACAACAACTATTTTGTAACTTTTGTAGGTCGGTAGGGCATGATGAGTGAAATTGCAGGAGTTATGAATTGATGATGGATAGAACTCCCACCTAGGGTTCAGATAGAAACACGGCCCCCTGACTAGGGCACGAGGATGGCACATACAAGATTTCAGGGGCACTAACGAGGCTGAGGTGGGGTAGGACCTGAAGAGGTTAGGGAAAACTGATCTGCTACAATTGCGGAGGACCAGGACACTATGCCCATGATTGCACTAACCCAACATGTCCATCGTGCAAGTATTGCACTCTATTTGATCATGAAATGGAAGACTGTCCTACGTTGATAGCAAGGATACGTGACAAAGGGGCACTACCACCTTAGCTGACTTAAAACCTATAGATGATGAGGTCTGAATCACGTGAAGAGGATCCGAATGTAAATATAGTGCTCCGAAGTGGAATCACAATAAGAGATTACAAGGGGAAACAACCCGAAGACAATACATGGGTTCGCAAAGCTCCAACGAAGGAGGCTGAATTTGATTTGGAGTGCACATGTGAAGCATTCATGGAAGCTAAGAAGAGCTTCGCCAATGCTTCCACCTCAGGGAGAAAGGATAAACCTGATCAGGAGATGGACCCTTCTATTCTCACAACCTTCCTGGAGACCTGTATGAAGTTATTACGTAATAGTAAGGCAATGAAGGGGTTACAAGAGCTCATAAACAGATGCACCAAAAACACTCCGGGTGAGCTGTGCGTAGTGCAAAAGATTGGTAAGCATAAAACAAGAACGGGATGAGAGATGAGGCTGAAAGCACAGATAAGAGAGTATGAAATGGATCAGGTTAATTTGGACCTCTGGTCAGAGGTGAACGTCCTACCAAAGAAGACTTGGGAATGGTGTTGGCTTATATGGGCCTGACCCAGGTTTAGAAGAATTATTTAGCCAAACAAATCCTGCGGCTACCGACCCTTTTGGAAATAGCCCACGAAGCGTGGACTGAGGTCTCACCCGAGGTAGTAGGGGAGGGTGCTGGAACTAGGTTTCCACACCCTTGGGATGTCAATATGTGGTTTGGAGCTTTCACGGCCCATTCTGCAACTTTGCGCTGCACTGTATTTACACAAATCCCGAATACCTCTTACTGTCTATTAGCACGCAATCTACAGATCTAGTCTATTGGATGAAGTATTGTAGCTTAGATATACTTAGAAGGGTTTTTAAGCAAACATTTAATAGATTTTTCCAGTTCGCATACTTAGAATACACTTAGATTCACACATATCTATAACCTAAGCATATGTACTTAGATGAAATAGTTATATCAATCATTCATATGGTCATATTCGCAATAGCTCAAATTGTAACACAGAATTTGCAGAAGAAACTTATCTTTATTTCCACTTATCACCAATACATCTAGATCTAACCTATGCACTCAGTTGCAGTGGTCCGTGCACACAACTGCAGACTCTTCTAGGCCTCTGCGCACACAGTTGCAAAGCCTCTATCCACTACCCAAACCCCCGAATTAGACTTACAGACGCTTTCAGAGTGCTTCCTTCAAAAACCCATTACATTACAGATCTACAATCATACCCCAAAATTATCTACTCTACCCATAGAGCCTTTCTCTATTTATACCTTTCCATGGACCGTGATCCATGGGCGGGCTAACTCCACTTTCATTTCTTTACATTATTTTTGGGTGGACTACCCCTTTGACTTTGACTTATTACAATTCGTGCTCCGCGCATCCCGCAGAGTCTTTACACTGCTTTTACCCAAAATTGCGGGCTTCGTGCCCCATGACCATTGCGCAAGGCTTCTGCTACTCAACAGTCCCCTAACACAATCATCGTGACTCATCCCGAGTCACTCAGTTGGTGCTGCCAACTTTGAGCGGAGATCGGTTAACAGCCTCTATGTGTCGCTGGTGCTAGCAGCAAACTCTTCCGTCATTTTCTGCATTCGTTCCACACGTGTCGTTGACACCTCAATCCCTGTTTTTGCTATCTCCATGGTGGCATACTCAGCCTGCATGTGGGCTACCTTGCACTCTATAGTGGTTGAAACTACAAATGCCTCGTCCAGCCAAGGCTGGAGATGGGCTTTAATCACTGCTTCCTTTTGTCTGGTGGCATCAGATTGGATTTTCAGGTACTGAGCCTCCCGTACCTTAGCTAAGCACTGTGTAATAGCAACGGTCTGTGTAGTTCCTCGGATCTAATCATAAGCTTGTTGAAGTTCCCGGGCCTCGGTTTCCAATTGGTGAAGTGTTGGATCCTCCTGAAGGGCGGTGAGCATAACAATCAACTGAGTGAGCAGCTCGGTACATTCTTCCATTGAACGTGTAAGCATCGCACACCCCATAGTGAGAATGTTCCTGCGTTGCTCTAGGATCTCTGGTGGCGTCATCAGTGGAACCTATAGTTTTAAGTCTGCAATCTGCATGCTGAGTTCGCACTGGACCCACGCGGCCTCCTCTTTTGCGTGTCGGAACCCAGTAGCCAATTTTTGGATTTGTGTTTCGATAGGCAATTCCACTGCAATCTCTAGTTCACGGGCACTCGAGCAGGATTCTGCTACTACCTTCTCCACCTGTTGCTTCTGCGTAACCGCTTCATCTCGTTGGAGGCGCAGTTGTTTGATATTAATTTTCTATACCTGGGGTACTTGGTCGGCGTGGCCGACCCTAGCACGGAGCTCCATTGTGGCGATATCCTGGAGTTACTGCAAACATTCTCACGGTAGAGCAACCACGTTTAGACCCAGCCCTTGAAGTCATCCAAGCACAGCGTGGTCCTCCACATTTGCGGTGATTAGTGCTCCTGCCAGAATCATGATGGAATGAGCCATTTGGGCCTTTAAAAATGGTTCAACGACTGACATACTAGGAACCCCTTGTGTAGTGCTGGTGCTCATTGGCACGATCCTTGTTCCAAGTTCTTGTAGCTGTGTATGGAGCCCCCCCAACACAATTTGTTGCGTGGACATGGCTTTGTCGACGGCATCTTGCGCGACGTCCTGCACAGTGTTTTCTATATAATTTAGGTCCCCCTTAGTTAGGGTGGTCATTCTGTTGTCCGTTTTGGACACCTTTGCCTTTTTTCATGGCTTCACCCGGGCTTGTTGCACTGGTTGCTTTAAAGGCGAATCCATGCCAGTTGCTGGTGGCATGTTCATGGTCGTCTCAGTGGGTGGCTTCTGACTAGTTTTGGCCGTTGTTGATGTAGCTCCTCCTGGTGGTGTCTTTCTTGCTGCCGCCCACTCTACCTCTCAAGCTGCTTGAACTTCCGCGGAGAGCTGTTCATTCCACTTTTTTTGCATGGCCTGCTTAGCTTCCTCCTTTTGCCGCCGGATAGCGGCCTCATTTCGCTCTACAACCTCTGGTCCGTGCCATGCTGGTGGCCAAGTATGCACAACCCCATCTACAACGTCATCAATGGCAATAAAGCGGAGTGCGGTCCATACCTGTGCCAGGTCCTTGCGCACCCTGATGTAAATATGATGCATGTCGGCTTTAAACTCAGAAATATGCTTCAAGCTTTCATAGGTCTCATCAGACAGCTAGGGTAGCACATTAATCCATTGGCGCACATTTGCGTCCATCAGTATCCACAATATTTTGATGTTTCGAATTCATCCCGCATCCCTTGTTGCCGAGAGGGAAGCATATCGAGTTTCTTCCGACCACTCTGATTCCAAGGCAGGAAACTGGCTATCTTCGGGTAAGTCAGTAGCGGCCAGCATAATGGACAGGAGCAGCCACGCATAATGGAAGGTCTTACCCTCCTCTTGAACCTCCCGACAGTTGGTTAGAAACTCTTTGAAAGAAACTGTGACCAATTGAATTGGACTCCGGTTGCACATTCCTCAGCGAGTGTAATGACTACCGCCGGAACCTCAGTGCCACTGCATTTCCTCATTACTTTTCTGGCCAGCAATTGAGTGGCGACGTGGACCGCGTTATATAAAATGTTGTCAATAACGTACCCTCGCTGGCCCTTAGCTAGCTGATACTTCTTTTTCAAGTTCTCTATCATTGTGATATCGCCACTTCTATCAGCAATTTCCCGGGGGTCTCTCCCATCACAGGGGAGGTGCAAAACCTGATGAACTAGTTCAGCTATGATGTGGATAGGTTTGCTGACCCATAATATTTCCTCATGAACCAAATAGAGCAACTACTTTATGACCAACATTGTGATAGGGACCCGGTGAATGTGAGGAATAGACAAGAGACAGAGCAACCCGGCTTCATCCATCTTCCACATCCACTCCTTTCGCTGTATTGTTGTCACCATCCCTTCAACACTCTACTCCATCAGTGTGTCAGTTTCTAGGTGGGGAGATTTTACTGTATCTGCGAGGTCTCAGTCTTCGAATTTCATTATCGTAATTCATCCAACCACCAAGATTTCCACCTGGACTGTTTTTGGAATAGTCGGGGTAATGAGTACAGTGTCGACTTTGTCCAAATTCACAGGTACTTTCACCTTTCCCTAGCTTGGAGGCACATACTTGGGTCGTTGCACTGGCTGGATGGGATCCTCTTCAGGGTTTAATTCCTTGACATATGTGGGAGAACCTTCCTCCTCATCGCTGTCAATTGTGACAGTTTTACCCTTTTCCTCCATTGTAAACTTGCCAAAGTGCAGGTGTCGCGACGACCTTCTTACTGGTTCTGGAACTTGAGGGTCCTTCCTGGTCTTCAATGTCCGTGGTGATTTAGGGAGCTCAGCTGCTTGTAGCGTGGCTTCTTGTGGACTTCCTACGGTAGGGTTTGTTGCTTTGAGGATTGCTTCCCAGTAATGTTTTAGCAATGCCTGAAACCACGAACTTGCTTCGAGTTTCTCATCACTCATCTTGCGCTTGTCTCGCACCCAAGGTAGCTTTCTTGTAGGAAGGTAAATCGTGGGGGTGTGACCCTTACTATGCTTATATAGGACTTCGAATTTGAACTCGGCTGTTTTCCCATGTGACAACCCATAAATACGATTTTGGCAGTTATTCCTCTGTCTTAATTTCCCACTGCCTGCTCCACTGTGTCTTAAATGGGCTATCATATCATGAACAATACTAATAACGGTCACTTTACATCTCTCCTTCAAGCCAGTGAATCCCCAAGGACACAAGTGTGGTTCTTGTATGTATGCTGTGGCCATGTTACGCATCTTTGCAACAACCTATTTTATAGTCCCACACCCTCTTTCAGCTACCTGGGGCGTTGGGACTGGGCTGCGTACGAATAGTCAGGTGGGAGAATCCGTTGCATGGGTCTTCTAGTTCTCGGCTAGCCCGGGCTACGAGCACTTGTTGCGTTCCCTTGATTCTGCTAACGGATTGCGGTGAGCGCATCCTTGTCCTTCTGGGTGCAGGCACAACCATGCTAGTGGCGTCGCTGCTTGTAGCAGGGTAGGAGAGTCAGCCATGTCTATTTTCTTCATTAGTTCCTCTGTATAGGTGACTTCTAACTACAGCTTATCAATTTCATCATCTAACTCTGCACTCTGTGCATGGAGTTTGGCCTCTGATGCTTCTAACTTTCCAATTTGCTTTTTTCCACGCAAGATGGCTTCCCAGAGCTGTTGAATCCTTCTGCGGGTGTTGTCCTTGGAAGGGTGGGTTGTATCTGTGCTGGGTTGTTTGGTCGTAATGAGACTTCCTTATCCGGCTGTATGATCCTTCGGTCTGTGCGGAGCTGAGTGGGTTGATGGTTGCCTGATGAGAACCCGTACCCTTTGTCGTTGAGGTATGACCATTCTATACCAACTTGGTTACTGCGCACGTCCTTTCATTCATACTTGGAACTGTCTCCTCCATTTCAGCTTCCGCCAACCCCCTCTCTGTGTGCACAACACGTCTCCCAACCCACTATACTGCTCCTATGCTACGCATGTAGTGCCAGGCTAGACGAGGTGCCTTTCCTCTATTGCGGTGCTTTCTTTCAATTATTGTCATTCCTTGGTGGTTAAGCATTGCAATGACCGAGTCATCATATTGCAGTTCAGTGTTGTAGCTTCCTGCAACCAGTTCTACCATCGCTCAATCTTCTCATCAGAATCCACTGTATAAGTGTTATCGCTCTCCCACGCGAATCTTGTCATTCCTCGGTGGTTAAGCGTTGCAATGAACGAGTCATCATATTGCAGTTCAGTGTCGTAGCTTCCTGCAACCGGTTCTGCCATCGCTCAATCTCCTCATCGGAATCCATTGTATAAGTGCATCAGATTTTGGTCTTGCACTGTTACCTTATAGATGCAATCTAGTTCATCATCACTTTATTCGTTGCGCATGGGTTCAGTGTAGCGTTCTCCTTCGACTGGGACTAACAGAACTACTACTCGTAGTGACTTCTTTTCGAATGTCATTTTTTGCCTTTTTAAGTTAATGATCCCTTTCATGTCTGTTGCCCAATCAATTCTTAGCAATGCAGGGTAAGGGTCAACAGTTTCTATGACTTTGAAATTGGTCTGTGGACTTACACCGTCGATTTCCACAGTCACTCCTTACAGTCGACCCATTGGTAAGATCTTTTGTTGGTTGGCCATTTGCCACTGAATTGGGGACCATTGCAGTGCAAGCTTGCCCATGTGCTCCCATGTTTGTTTAGGTAATACGTTTGCATCCGAGCCTAAGTCCAGGATGACCTAATCCATTTCATATTCACCGATTTGCACTGTCAGTCTCATCTCCCGTCTAGTGTGCAGAGAATGTCTTCCTATTTTCTGGACTACCTGTGGCTCGCTGGATCTGGCGCACCTGGTGATCAGCTCTTGCAGCCCTTGAACGGCCTTACTATCGTGTAGCAGTTTCATGCAGGTTTCAAGAAAGGTAGTAATCATGGAGGGGTCCAATCCTGACTCCATTTGATCCCTCCTACCCGGGGTAGAAGCTTCCATGAAGCTCTGCTGAGCTTCCCTCGGCATCGTCTTCCCTTGTTCCGGCTCAGAGCCATGTTCCTTTATAGGTGTGTCACACCTCTTCTGCCTTCAACATGCTCTTCTTGCGGATTACCACCTATAGTTGTGCCGCTTCTTAGTACCATATTTACACTAGGATCCTCTTCGTGAGGTTCTGCTTGCATCATCTGGATATTTTGGGTTGGTGGAGATTGGAGTACTCCATTTTTGCGCATTTGGGAAATAAAGGTTGGACATTCTACCATTCAATGATCAAACTGCTCACAGTAGGGGCATGAATTCCTGGTTGGGTTAGTGTAGTTGCAAGCGTAGTGTCTTGACCCACCACAATTATAATAGATTAGCTGTCTGCGGCCCCGCCCGGGTCCCATTCCTCTTCCTCAGACGCGTCCTTAAAATCCTCCCTGAACTTTAGTCTGCATTTGGTAAGCTGGGTTTCTTTACATCATTAAGTCATAACTTCGACACGTTCGCTCATCGTGTCCCACCGATCAACAAAAGTTGCAGTACAACTGCTACGGGGTCTGGGTATACTTTTGCAATAGGTGGCAATTATCTATTGCATGTTTCCCACCCACCTGACAAATCGCGCACCAGAGCATAGGTGCAACACTCGGTCCTGCTTGTACCTCCACTTTTAATGGCATCGGGCCTTCCCCCGCCAGATAGTTCACGAAGACAGGGCAATGGTCCTTATCATGCACTTGGCTCTTGCATTTAATATAGCCTACCTCCATATGTACCTCTGGTCGGGATACTCTTTCTTGCTTCAAGCTTTGCATTTCTAAACTCAAGTTTTGAAGTTGTGCATGGATTTGCTGAACTCCCAACCCTGGATCCGGTATTGGGGTCTCGTGTAACCTCATTGTTGTCTCCAGTGCCTCGGCTTGGGTTGAGATCTTTTGTTGTGACAAAGCCGTCCTCAGATGTGGTGTCAATGACGCCACAAACCACGTGCAATGTTGCACATCTGTCAAGGTCATGTTAGCTTCACGAATAGTACTCTTTAACCTTTGGTCCAGGTCCCACGGAGTTTCACCCGACAACATTGCAATCTCCTTGAACCCAATAACCAACTAGGTTTCGGACTTTGGTTGGCCAAAATCTTTATTTAGCGCATCCTGGATTGCCACTATTCCCTCATTCGGATGGTCGGTTGAGTATTTTATGTACCACGTCAGTGCGCGGTCCTACAATGCACTAACTAATGTGGCCTTCTTGATTTTCTCATCTATAATGCCTTGGGCATCCCATATAGATCATATCACAAACTAGAATCGTCTTGGTTCTTCATTCCCCACACCCTCAAATACTGGTAGTTTTATTGCATTCACCATACCAACTTTTGGTAGAAGTGGTGGAAGAGGTGGGGTCGGGGTTGGTGTGGACAACTTTGAAGTAGGTGAAGCGGGTGGTGGCATGGACGGAGGTGGTATTAGTGGGAAGTTCTTTCTGATCAACCAAACCGCACTTCCTAGTGAGAACATCGTGAGCTCCTCCTTGCTTTCTCGGGAAATAAACGCTAAAGGACTGTTTTCTACTCCTCCTGTTCCACAGTAACCTCTTCCACTCTGTGTTACTCCAAACATCAATAAACGTGCATAAATCACATAACAACATCTTAATCCAAGTATTTAATGATTTGATATACCTACCCCGAGGTCCTTGAAGAAACCGCCTTTCCACTTCGCTATAGCTCACGGTAGTATCTATTGCGAACTCAGTGATAAATCCTCCTATTACCCGATCTAGCCAATGATCTACTGTGCACGTGATTTTATCCTCGGTGGCTTCTAGCCTGCACACCAGTTCTGGGGTCCACACAATAGGTTGGTCCAATCTGCACCTTCCCACGTTGTTAGCTAGCCTTGCGATCCACTCGTACATCTCTACCGGGAATGACGTAAAGAAGATCTCGTGAATATCTGTGAATATATACCGGTCCAGCCAATATTCTTCGGATACTCGTGGGTTTCTGTTTTCCTGAACTGCGAACTCGTGGAGTTTTAGATCCCACCATTCTTCAATCTCCCTCTTTGTAGGGTTCCAGTGTTCCCACATCAGTCACCCCTTAGGCAGATCCTGGTCCCAGCAACAGAACCATTTGTTGGCTTATATGGGCTTGACCTAGGTTTAGAAGAATTATTTAGCCAAACAAATCCCACGACTACCGGCACTTTTGGCAACAGCCCATGAAGCGCGGATTTAGGTCTTACCTGAGGTAGCAGGGAGGGTGCTGGAACCAGGTTTCCGCACCCTTAGGATGTTGAGATGTCGTTTGGAGGTTTCATGCCCCGTTCCGCAACTTCGTGTTGCACTATATTCGCACAGATCCAGAATACCTCTTACTATCTATTAGCACGCAGTCTACAGATCTAGTCTATTGGATGAAGTATTGTAGCTCATATCTACTTAGAAGGGTTTTTAAGCAAACATTTAACAGATTTGGCCAATTCGCGTACTTAGAATACACTTATATTCACACATATCTATAACCTAAGAATATGCACTTAGATGAAATAGTTATATCAATCATTCATATGGTCAGATTTGCAATAACTCAAATTGTAGCACATAATTTGTAGAAGAAACTTATCTTTATTTCCACTTATCACTAATACATCCAGATCCATATTGTGCACTCAGCTGCAGGGGTCTGTGCACGTAACTGCTGAATCTTCCAGGCCTCTACACACACAACTGCAGAGCCTCTATCCACTACCAAAACCCCCGAATCAGACTTACAGATGCTTTTAGAGTGCTTCCTTCAAAAAGCCATTATATTACAGATCCAAAATCATATCCCAAACTTAGCTACTCTACCCATAGAGCCTTGCTCTATTTATACCTTTCCATGGACCACGATCCATGGGTAGGCCGACTCCACTTTCATTTCTTTACATTATTTTTGGGTGGACTACCCCTTTGACTTTGACTTATTACAATTCATGATCCACGCATCCTACGGAGTCTTTGCACTGCTTTTACCCAAAATTGCGGGCTTCATGCCCCATAACCATTATGCGGGACTTCCGCTACCCAACAAACGGATGGGGAGACCTGCACTGCAATGGTCTCCGATTCAACTAAGGATGGCGAATCAACAGAAGATCATCCCCATGGGGCGGCTACAGGGGATGACCGTAGACATTGAAGGTGTGAGCACGTTGGCTGACTTTGAAGTAATAGAAATTGTGGATGACAAAAACCCCTATCCTGCGCTCCTGGGAATTTATTGGGCTATTGATATGAATGGGATAATCAACCTAAAGAAGTGAAAGATGATATTTGAGAAGAAATTGCAACGTGTGATAGTACCCCTAGATCCTGTTGAAGGATCGTGCTATACTGAACCAGTCTGCGATATGAGAGTGATGGCGATCTGGAATGTATCTATAAGATATCAGCGAGAGACCAAGATTGGGTGAATCCCACCGCAGATGGACGAATTACATGGGATCACTAGAGTTCCTATACCTCAGACTCTGATGAAGAATTAGAGCACTGGTAGAATCGGTTACATGAAGTGACTACGCTGAGCTGCAACATGATGACTTGGTCGCTGTGTTGTGTGTCATCATAGGTAAGAAATTTGCCTACTTATGATGGCCTGAATGATGTAGATATCTTTTTGGATGCATTTGAAAGGGAGGTACCAGAAAGGTACCAAAAAAGCAGCTCTTCTAGGCGCTGGACTGGGCATTATGCGCTACACCTGCAAGATGGTGGGGTACGCATAAGGGAAGCTTTGATGATTGGTGCAAATGTAGGAGGATGATGAGAACATGCTTTGGGAAGCTGAAGATGCAAATTACAGACAAGTATGATGGAAATGATGATCTGTGCATGCATTTGGCCAAATGGTCTCAGGCTTATGGAGAGAAGCCCCAACCTGAATGGGTGCACTTGTTCTGTCACACCCTGGATGTCGTCCTGATGAAATGGTATGTAGAAATGGAGCTCCGCCATAGTACAGGTGAATGAGATAATCCGCAAGGGATTCATAATGACATTCAGTTTTGAAGACGGATTTGACTGTATTGATGAGGCGCTACAAGAGGTGAAAGCAACAATCTTTAGGATACCGCAGGATCCTTTGGACCTAATTCAGCTTGAGTGGGCTACTCAGCTAAGTCACACACTGGAATGCTATAACATGACCGCTGAAGAAGAAGATAAGGATCCGTGAAGCATTAAAATTTTGGAAACAGAGGGTCACCACAAGGTTGAAGGACCGTAGATTTAGAATCCTGATATAACCACGCCGTTGAAAACAAAATAGGTAAACATTGGTACAGAGGCAGAACACAAATTCATGAAGGTTGGAGACTAATGGGATGATGCGATGGGGGATAAGGTCGCTAAATTTCTCTGCGAATACCAGGATTTATTCCCTACCAAATTTACGGATTTAAAATGGATAATCGGGGACCTAGGTGTTATGAATATCACATTGAAGCCCGACGCAGAGCCAATTAAGCAAAGACCTTACCGTCTCAATCCAAAGTATAAGGAGAAGGTTCACTTAGAGCTAGACAAGATGCTCATGGAAGGCATCATTGAGCTTGTGGAAGAATCTGACTGGGTAAGCCCAATGGTGGTATAGGAGAAGAAGCAGAAGGATGAAATAAGGATATGCGTGGATCTCAGAAAGCTGAATGACGCTTGCATACATGATCCTTTCTCGACTCTGTTCACTGATGAAGTGTTGGACAATTTAGGTGGCCAGGAAGTATATTCCTTCACTGATGGGTTCTCTAGGTACCACCAGGTTAAAATTGCGCCGGAGGACAGGAGGAAGACAACCTTTGTGACTGAGTGGGGTTGTTTCGAGTACAAAGTAATGCCATTTGGATTGAAGAATGTGCTTGCAATTTTCTCACGCATACTCATTGCTGCGTTCAAGGAATTTATTCATAAGTTCATGGAATTCTACTTTGATGACTGGATTGTGTTTGGGCTAGTGAAACATCATGTCACCAATTTACGCCTAATGTTGGATACTTGTCAAAGATACCAGATTGTGCTCAATCTAAAGAAGTGCCTATTTTGTGTCCCTTTTGGGACCCTGCTGAGTCATGTGGTTTGCAGATAGGGACTGATGGTAGATCCTGTGAAGATAGCGGTGATACTGAGCTTGGAAGCGCATGGGAGTGTGAAACAGCTGCACACTACCTTAGGACATACGAGATATTACAGAAAGTTTATCAAAGGCTATGCCCAGATCACGCGCCTATTGTTGGGCATCAGATCCCCCCACATCATGTTTTGGGGCTCTAAGCTCGATTTTTGGGTCAAATGTATTGTAAGACTCTGTGAATTGCGGGCGTGGAGTGCGAAGTATAGGTTGTGTCATAGGGTTGTTTGCCCTAAGTTTTTTAATGTAATGTAATGTCATGTCAGAGTACCCATGGTCTGCGGACCATGGGATTGTATAAATAGAGCGAGGCTTTAAGTTGTAAGGAGGGTGAAGGAGAGAAAATATAGATGAGTACGAATGGTTCGAGCATAGAGTAAGAGTCTAAGTGCTTTGGGTTGTAGTAGCAGGAAGAGGCTCTACAGCTAAGTGCAAAGAGGCCTAGTAGAGTCCACAGCTGAGTGGATAGACCCCTGCAGTTGAGTGCACAGGGCGGTGTCAGGTCTGTAACTTTGAATAGAGAATAATAAAGAGAAGTTGAATCCAATTGCTGTGTATCTACTTTTGTATTACATTCTGTGCATTTATACTATTTTGTTTATTGCACACCTTTATATGAATGCTAGATATACTGTTAATTATCTCTAACCTACACAGATAAGCTAAGTAACTGACTAATAACAGGTTAATAGTAAGGAACTTGGGTGATAATACGATTCGTGCCCCAAGTAGGGCTACGCGAAGGCAGCATCATGGGTTGTGAAGGATTAATAGATGCACGTAGCGACGTGTGTGCAGGGTCAAACCGCAGACCACTTGATACCATCATACATCCCTAGGGTGCAGAAACCTGGCTCTAGCACCCTCCCATACTACTTCGGGTGAGACCGCAGTCTGCACTCTGTGGATTGTTGTCGAAAGGGCCAGTAGTACCGGGATTTGTTTGGCTAAATCACCTCTAAACCTAGGTCAGGCCCATACAAGCCAACAAATGGTTTCGTTGCTAGGATCGGGATCTGCATAAAGGGATGTCTGATGTTGTGCCACTGGAATCCAACAAAGAAAGAAATTGAAGAGTGGTTGGACAAGAAGATTCACGAGTTCGCAGCACAGGAAAATAGAAATCTGCAAGCATCAAAGGAACAGCGGTTGGAGCGCTACTTATATACGGAAATCCATGAAATTTTCTTTGTTTCCTTTCCCTCTGAGTTGTATGAGTGGATTGCGAAGCTAGCAGACAGTCAGGGAAGGTGTAGGCTTGACAAACCAATTGTGTGGATTCCTGAATTGGTGCGCAGATTAGAAGCGTCAGAAGAAAAGATCACACGCACTGTGGACCACTAGCTCAATCGAATTATAGGAGGATTTATCACCGAGTTCACGGTAGACACGATAGTTAGTTACAACGAGGCGGAATGACGCTTCCTCAAAGGATCGTGAGGTAAGTATATTAAATCTTTGAACACTTGGATTAAAATGCTACTGTGTGAGAAAAGGGTTATGTGAATACATTGACGTTTGGGGCAAAGCAAAGTGGGAGGACCTATAGTAATAGAAGTAACGATGAATTACAAACTAGCCCCTTGATTTCACCTCTACGGGAAAGATAGGGGGAGCCCACGAGAGTTTCACCGAGGAGCACGATTAGTCTGATAAGACAACGAATTCCGCGCATACTACCCCCACCTACACTGCCACCGATTTCATCATCTTCACCTCCAACTTCGCCCACACCACCTCCGCCACCACCACAATTTAATATGGCGAGCGCAATAAAGTTGTCAGTATTCAGGGGAGTAGGAAACGAGGATCCAGACCAATTTTGGTTCGTGGTAAAAGCTGTATGGGAAGCGCAACGAGTCACAGATGATAATATCAAGAAGGAAACGTTGGTTAGCGTGTTTCAGGATCACGTGTTGACATGGTACATTAAGCATTCTAATGACCATCCAAACGCAGGGATCATAGATATCCAGAACACGCTGTACAGGGAATTTAGCAAGCCAAAGTTGAAAACACAATCAACCATCAGGTTCAAGGAGATCACGATGCTCCCAGGCGAGACCCCCTGGGATCTGGACCAAAGACTTAAGGGTATGATTTGCGAAGCCAATATGACATTGACTGATGGACAGCAATGTGCATGGTTTGTAGTGTCACTAACATCGCACTTAAGGATGGTGCTATCATAGCAAAAACTCTCCACCTAGGCCGAAGCTTTGGAGACGGAAATGAGATTGTATGAGACCCCTATACAAGACCTTGGTATGGGAATCCAAAAAATCCATGTGCAACTGCAAAATCTGTGTCTAGAAATGTGAATCTTAAAACAGGATAGGACACCATGGCCAGAGGCATGCAAGGAGGTATGGTGCATAAAATGAAAAGGCCAAGGGCATGAAAAGAACCATTGTCCCATCTTCGCAAACTACTTGGCAGGAGGAGGGCCGATGCCATTAAGACTAGAGGCACATGCAGGACCGAGCGTGGTGCCTATATTATGGTGTGCAATCTATCAGATAGGAGGAAAACACACTACAGATAATTGTCATCTATTGCAGAAGTATACGTAGATGTCCCAACAATTATTTTGTAGTTTCTGTAGGCCGGTAGGCCATGATGAACGCACCTGCAGAAGCTACGAACTAATGATGGATCAGACTCCTGCATACATGGTGCAAACTGAAATGCGAGCCCTTGATCCAAACGCAGGAATGATGTGCGGTGGATTTCGGGGGCGCGGTCGAGGTTGAGGTGGAATGGGACCAGGAAGGGGTCGCGGACAACTAATTTGTTACAATTGCAGAGGGTGAGGGCACTATGCCTATGATTGTACAAACCCGACAAGGACATCATGTTTGTACTGTACTCAGTTTGATCATGAAGTAGAAGACTGTCCTACATTAGCAAGACTGCAAAAAAGGGGTACTTCGGTCCCATCCAACTCAGAATTTGTAGATGATGAGGTCTGAGCCACGCGAAGAGGACCTGAATGTAAACATGATGCTTAGGAGCGGTATGACCACTGGTGATGATAAAGGTAAGCAGATAGAAGAAATTTCATGGGTTCGCAAGGCTCCTACAAAGGAACCTGAATTTGAATTAGAACACGCGAAGGAGACATTCATGGAAGCTAAGAAGAGCTTCACGAAGGCCTCCACTTTCGGTAGTAAGGATCAACTAGAACTAGGGATGGATCCTTCAATGCTCACTACCTTTATGGAGACATGCATGAAACTTCTATGTGACAACAAGGTAGTAAAAGGGCTATAGGAACTTATCACTAGGTGTGTGGGGTCAGGAGAACCACGCGTGGTCTGGAAACTTGGAAAGCATGCATTGCACACAGGAAGGGAAATGAGGTTGATTGCGCAAATCGGTGAGTATGAAATGGATCAGGTAATCCTGGATCTCAGATTAGATGCAAATGTACTGCCAAAACAAACATGGGAATGCATGGGCAGACCTGCGCTACAATGGTCTCCTATTCAGTTATGAATGGTGAACCAAAAGAAGATATTGCCCATGGGAAGATTGCAAGGGTTGACAGTAGATATTTAAGGTACGAGCACGCAGGTGGATTTTGAAGTGATAGAGATTGTCGATGACAGTAATCCCTATCCCGCGCTATTAGGAATAGACTGGGCCATCGATATGAATGGAGTCATAAATCTGAGGAAGCGCAAAATGATCTTTGAAAACAAGTCACTACGCGTAGTAGTACCGCTAGATCCAGCCGAAGGAGCGCGATACACTGAACCGGTGCGTGATGATGATAGTGATGATGATCTCGACTGTATTTACAAGATAACTGCGTGAGAAGAATATTAGGTGAATCCGATAGTAGATGGTAGGATTACATGGGAGCGCAATAACTCCTGCACTTCAGATTCAGACAAAGAAGTAAAACGATGGCAGAACTAGTTACACGAGGTAACCACACTCAATTTCAACATGATGATAAGATCACTATGTTGTGTAACAATAGAAGCAAGGGATCTACCTATGTATGACAGGTTGATAGTGGTGGATGAATTCCTGAACAAATTTGAAAGCACAGTACCAGAACAGCAGTGGTTCGGTGCTCTGAAGTGGGAACTGCACGCAACACCCGTACGATGGTGGGGTACACATCAAGGAAGGTTTTAGGACTGGTGAAGATGCAAAAGGATGATGCACCTACGATTTGGAAAACCCTAGCTCAGGATGAGAGCCAGTCACCAGGGGCAGAACAAGTTGTGCGCCCACCTTTCCCGATGGGTATGGAAATATGTCGTACAGCCTGCACCAGCACACCACTCCCTGAATAGGGAATTGGGACAAAACACAGCAGCAGAAAAGGCAAAGTGCGTTACCAATTATCCATGAAGAAGCATTCGATAAGGTGTGCAAAGTATTGAATAGGGTTCACAAGGCGAGATGCACTGATTGGGACCTGCACGTACCAGCGGTCCGATGGGCCTATAGGGCCATGTGCAAAACCCTGACCGCGGAAACAATTCCAAAGGTGCAGAACAGAGTAGGGACCATAATTTCTGAAGAGAATGAAAAAGGGAATCCACACGTAATAGCACCTATAGATGTGACAGTGTGTGAAGCCTAGGATGAAGAAATCACACAGCTACGCAAGGTCGAACACATAAGGCTTCAGGACGCCATTCTTTGAGGGAACATTAGACTTCACGAACTCAGAAAAGACCGGGTACAACTGAGGAAGAAAAGCATTTTGATGGATGTAGAGGTCAAGAAGCTAGAAAACGAGATCGAGCAAGCATGTCGCGTCGATAGACCAAGGATGACAAGGCAAGGTGCGGATGATCATAACATTGAATTAGAAGACTACCGCTAAGAATTTATGACTTTGCTGTCATGGCTACAACCGCATCTCACCAGACGCAGTAACCAGGGGAGCGTACTACATACGATAGAAAGCGTGGTGCCAGTTGTCGCGAGGGCAATTGAGGATTTTCTGCGGACTATACTGGAAGGCAAGCTGAAGCCTCGCAAAGATGGTGCGACCACCTGACTAACCGTAGGAAGCATAGTCTCAATGCTCTAGGCAATTGAAAGAGAGCGTGAGACTATAAAGAAGTCTGTTTGGGAGCTGCGCACAGAATCAACATATCACAAGGTTCACACCTGCACACGAGGGATAGCGCTGCCGTGCAGATAAGCTGGGAAGTGATCATTGGTGTCACTATTCATGACGAGATGTTCGATTTAAGGCCAAATGGAGTGGGTGGCAGGCATTTAAGACACAAATTATGGGCAAGATTTGGGACAATCTACCGCTAAGAAAGCATTGATGGCCCGAAATTGGGGGGAACAGTAGAATTTGAATTCAAAAGGTGATATAAAACTCCAGAGACTAACCACGAGACAACACTTGTTCACTTGAGATTTGAGCAGTTGATCAGAACAGAGAGTGTTGAGCACCCAACGATATCCAAGCCTCTAAGTTCGTGAAAGACCGCATATAATACGAATAAGATGACGGCTACCAGGCTAGGTTTGGGCTTTGAGGAAGGAACCACCGGCGAAGCTGCACCGACCCACACAGTACATGATGTTCCTGAAGTGACTGGGGTTACACCGGAAATCCCGAAATCACCTCGGACGCCGAGACTGAAAAAGGATAAGCAGGTAGCGGGACCAGTCCGCATGTCCCCAAGGAATCCGTGGTTCGGTAAACTTTCAATGGAAGAAAAGGACAAGGCTATCACCATTGAGTCAGATGAATAGGAGGAGGACATAAATGCTCTGGTTGTCAAGGTAGAGGAAGTAGAGGAAGTAGAGGAGGATATCCAGCCAGTGCGCTCTACAGAAAAATTTCCCGAGTACGCCCCTCCGTGAAAAGGGAAAAATAAGATACCAAAGGATTTGGATGCCATAAAGAGCGCACTCGAGACCTCGCTCCTTCCTGATGGAATTATGTTTGAGGGCTCGCCCCTGGGCCGCGTGCCCACAATGAAGTTTGAAGATTGGGACCTTGTGGGCAACAAGAAGTTCCCACACTTGGAGATGGAGACCCTCATGAAGCAGAGCACGGAGGGGCCAGTAATCATGTTAGAGCCACGAAAATGGCTACGTGGTGTGGAGAAGGCTGGGTTGCTACATCTGCTGTGAATACCACACTTTCACCATGCGTCCCTCACCGTTTTTGTCATCAGGAGGCTACTTGGCCTGGTGCACGATGGGTACTTATGGCTGGAGGAGCCTATTCCCATTAGTGCGGCTCTCATCCATAGAATTTCCTGGCTTCCCTGTAAGGGAAAAGACCCCGCGACAATAGCAAGAAAAAGTGGTGATTTGGCCCTCGCGGAAGCCATGAAGGCCAAATACAAGATGGAAAAGAAAAAGAGGGGTTATGCCATCACTAGTATCAAGGATAAAAGGGTGTGCATAGCCACCCAACTCCTAGCCAGCAAGGTAATGAGAAAATGCCATGTCGATGAACTACCATCACCGGTGATTGCATTGGCTGAACAATGCACAGAGGGGGTCTAGTTCGACTGAGACGAGTTCCTCTGTGAAGAATTTTTTATCAACTGCAAGGAGGCCCAGGAGCAGGGTAAGACCTTCCATTATGCATGGTTGTTGTTGTCCATCTTTCTGGTTGTAGGTGAACTACCGGAGGACAATCAGTCCCCAAACATTGAGCGTGACTTACCCAAGGCCGCGAAGTATTCATCACTCTGGGCTACCAAGGACACGAAGCGGATTCGTGATACAAAGGTTTTCTGGGTGCTCATGGAGGTGAGCATCTGCATGTGGATCAATAGGAGGCCGTGCCTGTCCCCCATAGTGCACAGTAGTCTGTAGAGTTTTGCAGATTTCAAGGCGAACATGCACAATATCTACATCAGGGCACGGAAAGATCCGGTGCAGTAGTGGACCAAGCTCCCATTCATCACCACAAATGATGTAATTTTTACAGTGTTAGAGACATGGCCTCTTGAGTGGCGCACCTCGGATTTAGCAGAATTGGAAAAGGTGGTAGCACAGAAAAGAAAGGAGGAGGCCAAGCTACGCATCACACAACTGGCTGAGAAGAGGTGCAACAAAAAAGTGGCAGCAGAGGTAAGGACAGTCCATGAGACAACATAGGTAGTCGTAGAGCAGACAAAGGCCGCCAAAGCAGTAGTAGCAACATAGACAGCAGGGGCCACAACAATGCATGCCGAGGAGGGCAAGGAATTGTCTACAGGACAGGAGACAGAGGACACAAACATTGTAGGAGAGGGTGTGGACCAAGGAACAACTTCTACCCAACTCAAAACGCCATGCGTCACAAAGAGATCAGGTCCACGAAAAAAGGTTAAGGCCTCTAAATTGGCCATCAACATGATCACATTAACGAAAGGTGATCTCTACGACATCGGCGAGACGGTTCGTGATGTCACCAAGGAAGCACTCCAAGAAGTCATGTCGAAGCAGCAGATTGTGTTGGGTCCCTAAGGGTGCAACTACAGGAATTACAAGTGCGGCCCCCGCAGGAGGGTACCTTGTCTACCCACGTTGCAGCAGTAATGAAAACAGCAGAACATATGCTCCGCACGAAGATGGCCAATACGATAACCTTGCCAGAGGGAGCACTAGTCTTGAAGAGCACAATGGATCGGGTGACGCTTAATACAATGAAAGGAATTGGCCTTAACTTGGTTGCCCTTCCCCGCGACACACTTTATAAGCTGCAGGATGGGATAACATCAGAACTCCATGCCAGAGAGAGCCACACAGTCCAAGTTCTGAGTGAGCAGAAGAATAATATAGAACATCTTATTTTGCAGTGTGACAAGTTGGTTTCATAGAATCAACATTTTGTGCACATGGTAGATGACACTTGTCAGCATGTCCTAGAGCTAGCTATCGCAACAGATCTACCGGTAGAAGTATGGATCCAAAAGTTGGCAAGTGGAGTCCGCGACGTGAGAGAAGAGACAACAAGGGTGCAGCTGGAGCTGAATCTCTAAATCGTTGAGCTGCGGTTGAAGGCGCAGCCTCCCACTCCCCTAGAAGTAAGAGAACAGTGTGCTGGCACTATTGCAGTAGGGATGGAAGAGATTGGAGGTGTAGTGCGCGACTGTACCAGCATGTTGGAGCAGGCGCTGGAGGTACTCACTACGTTGCAGGAGGACCTCAACATTCAGCAGCTGGAGACCGAGGCATGTGAACTCCAGCAACAATATGATAGCATTAGAGGGATTGCGCAGACAGTAGTCCTTACTTAGCAGGTTGCAAGGATGCAGCAAGCCAAGGCTTTAAAAGAGCAAGTGGATGCAACATGCCACATAGAAGCAGTTCTAAAAGTGCATTTCCAGCCGTGGATTGATGTAGCTTTCACAATCACAACGGATATTGAAGGAAAGCTTGCACAGATTCAAGGAAAGCATACACAGATGTAGTAGAGCATGACAAAGGTCTCAAAAGAGAGGATGCAGCAGGTTCAACAAGCAGTAGCTTAGTGCGCTGCAGACACCAAGAGCATTCGAGACCAGTTGGAGGGACTCAGTGCTAAGCTTGCCGCGCCGACAGAGTGACTCAATGGCGAGTCACGATGTTTGTGTTGGGGGCTTGTTGGGAATTGAATCCCCACACAACATGTTTTAGGGCTCTAAGCCCAAGTTTTGGGTCAAATGCATTGTAAGACTCCGCGAATTGCGAGCGCGGAGTGTGAAGTATAGGTTGGGTCATAGGGTTGTCCACCCTAAGTTTTGTAATGTAATGTAATGTCATGTCGGCCTACCCATGGTTTGTGGACCATGGGATTATATAAATGGAGCGAGGCTCTAAGTTGTAAGGAGGGTGAAGGAGAGAAAAGATAGATGAGTAGAAATGGTTCAAGCATAGAGTAAGAGTCTAAGTGATTTGGGTTGTAGTAGTAGGAAGAGGCTCTACAGCTAAGTGTGCAGAGGCATAGTAGAGTTCGCAGCTAAGTGCGTAGACCCTTGCAGCTGAGTGTGCAGGGCGGTGTCGGGTCTATAACTTTGAACGAAGAATAATAAAGAGAAGTTGAATCCGATTGTTGTGTATCTACTTTTGTATTACGTTCTGTGCATTTATACTGTTTTTTTTATCACGTGCCTTTATATGAATGTTGGATATACTGTTAATTATCTCTAACTTACACAAATAAGCTAAGTAACTGACTAATAACAGGTTAATAGTAAGGAACTTGGGTGATAATACATATCACGCCCCAAGTAGGGCTGCACGAAGGTAGCATCACGGGTTGCGAAGGACTAATAGATGCGTGTAGTGACGTGCGCACAGGGTCAAATCGTGGACCACTTGATACCATCAAACATCCCCAGGGTGCAGAAACTTGGTTCTATCACCCTCCCATACTACTTCGGGTGAGACCTCAGTCTGCGCTTCGCAGACTGTTGCCGAAAGGGCTAGTGGTATCGGGATTTTTTTGGCTAAATCACCTCTAAACCTGGGTCAGGTGCATACAAGCCAACACCTATGGAGAAATTTTTGAAGAAGGATGTCACATTTTGCTGAAACGAGGACTGTAAGAAGAGCTTTGATATATTGAAAGAAAAGATGGTCACCGTGCCAATTCTAGTCTTCCCTGATTGGAAGAGGGAATTTCATGTACATGTTGACGCGTCATGTGTAGCACTGGGAGTAGTACTGACACAGGTTGGTGGAGGAGACTTGGACCATCCTATCAGGGTTGCAATTCAAAGACTATCTAAAGTGGAGAAGAACTATTCCACCACCAAGCATGAAGGGTTAGCCATGGTGTATGCACTCTAGAAGTTTATGCACTACTTGTTGGGTGGCCATTTTAAGATGTATACAGATCAATCTGCGCTGAAGTACCTAGTCAATAAGCATGTGTTGTGGGGGATAATCTGCAGATGGATCTTATTGTTCCAGAAGTATGATTTGCAAGTTATTGTGAAGCCTGGACGATTGAACGCGGGACTAGACCATCTATTGCTCATCAAAATAGGGGAAGAACCCACTAAGTTGGAGGAAGGATTTCTTGACTTGCAACTATTTACAGTGTGCGTCGCGGATGGTTATTTTTAGGATATAACACACTTCCTAATGATAGGAACTGCCTCGAAAGGATACACTGTCCAGTAGAAGAAGGAATTAGTGGTGCGCCACAGATTTCTCTGTCATTGTTGGGCATCTGTACAAAATGGGCTCTAATGAGATATTGTGGTGATATGTACTTGAGTTTGAGAGAAGAAACATCCTCGCAGATGCTCATAGGGGCGCTGCGGGAGGACATTATTCAGGGAGAGCAATTGTGCAGAAGATTCTACGTGCAGGGTTGTGGTGGCCAACCCTTCACCAGGATTCAAAAGCTTATTGCAAGGCATGTGATGTGTATCAAAGGACTGGTAGGCCATCGCGGAGGGATGAGATGCCTTCGAATCCACAGATGACATTGCAACCCTTTGAGAAATGGGCGATAGATTTTGTGGGACCCATTCAGCCCCAAGGAAAAATGGGAGCAAGGTACATTATCACCGTGACAGAATATTTGACTCATTGGGAGGAGGCATAGCCTGTAAAGGATTGCATAGGCATGACTGCTGCAAAGTTCATTTTTTAGTATGTATTGACACAATTTGGTTGTCCAAAGATCTTGATGAGTGATTACGGTACGCACTTTTTGAATGAGACAATCAGTGCGCTAATCGATGAATTTCAGGTATATCCACAGAAGAGCACACCTTATCACCCGCAGGCTAACGAGATAGTGGAAGCATTCAATAAAGTACTGCAGAACACGCTGACCAAGGTTTGCAATGCTCAACGAAGTGATTGGGACCTATGCATACCTGCAGTACTATGGGCTTATCAAACGACATGCAAGAAGTTGACTAGACAAACCCCCTTTAGGCTTGTCCATGGTGTTGAAGCGGGAATGCCTATGGAATATATTGTGCCTATTCTATGCATAGCGGCGCTCACGGGTATAACGGATCGTGGAGCCCTAGAGGAAAGTCTCGCACAGTTAGATGAGCTCGAGGAAGAGAGATTACTAGCTAGATTTCACCAACAAGTTCAAAATCAACGTGAAAAGGCATGGCATGATCGACACATTAAGTTGCGCACCTTTAAGGTAAATGAAATTGTTTTGTTATATGACAGTAAGTTTGATAAATTTCCAGGGAAATTCATAATGCATTGGTTAGGGCCCTATGTCATTGAGGAGATTACCAACGAAGGAGCAGTACAGCTGGTTAAATTGAATGGAGAACCCTTCCTAGGAAAGGTGAATGGCAGTCGCTTGAAGCCATACACCAACAGTCCGACCATGTGACTAGATGAAGGTAACAAAGTCTTAGCACTCCAAGCAGCTGAAAGGAGGTGCGGGACTATAAACTACACTACCCAGATTGGGGTGCTGCACGATTTGAGGACTATGCAAAGTAGGGAAGTGTCATAGGGTCCACGGCAGCGCGAAAGGCACTATGTTTCCCAAGGAGAAATTGCATTGGTTAGCTGGAAAGTGACCATTAAAGTCATTGTTCATGATTTTATGGTAGAAGTGCGGCCAAATGGAGTGGGCAACCAGAATTTAAGATGAAATTTATGGCTCAGATCCTTGAAAATCTGCCGCCAATCAGGCATTAATGAACTGAATTTGGGGGGAACGGTCGAATTTGAATTCAAAATGTCCTATAAATTACAAGTGGCTATCGAGTGAAAAACACTTGGCATTTTCAGAATTGAGTTGTTGATATCTCAGGCACACATGAATCGTGAGAACTACGAGCTTCTGATAGCCAATAAATTATTTGAGACGTTTCCAAAGGAGACACAAGAGTTCTTATAGAAAATCATGTTGGCGCCCATAGAAGTTAGAGATACCTAAGTAGAATAATTGGTACCAGAAGTTGAGATGGAGGTAAAAGTATTTGCTCCAAAGGTCACCGAGGTGTTAGTCGAAGTCCCTAAATCACCAAGAATGCTGAGACCGAATCCGACCCCAACCAAAGAGGCCGTAAAGGATAAAAAGGGCAAGTAGCCTACCATACCTATGTGCGCGTCACCAAGGAGAAACCCACCAAACCCCACTACACAGGAGAAAGGCAAGGCCATAAATTTGGAGTCAGAGGAGGAAGACATTGAAGACATCCCGATGGACGATGTTACACTAAAAAATGTCACCATGACCACTTACAGTTAGTATGGTTCAAATCAACAGTCATGCTACCCTCTTAGGCAAGTCTTATGCCTCTGCTATCCATCTCAAACTCAAAGAAGAGAGAAAGTCTTGTCAAAAATATGTTTATCTCTGGGGTCGCAGGTTCTCTCTAGCCTTACCTGCGGGGACGCTCACAATGTTCACAAAAGGTGCGTCCTTGGACGCTCTGTATGTTAAGGGACAGGTGCGTCCTTCTGTAAAAGGCAAAATGCGCGAGTTTCATCTTAAAAAAGTTACTTGTGGTTACTTCTAGAACTTTCTAGAGGTCGGTTTGATGAATTGGATGCGCCTCCAGTTGGTTCATGTATCTCTATTAAGGAGGAACTTATCCCATCAATAAGGGAGCTATCCCACCCAAAGAGGGGGATTATCCCATTGATGGTGGACCTGAATAACCGCTTTACAGCACTATAAATAAAGACATTGAGCCAGAGGGAGGAGAGGTTGGAGCTATACATTTTCTTTGGGTAAATGCTGCAGGAATTAGGACTCCCATTTAGAACCTTGTGAGGAGAGATTGTCTTTGCTTGATTCTACTTGGAAGTGGGTGAGCTTTGTCAAAGTAGAGGAAAACCCTTGATGGACCCTGGGAGGAACTTGCACAACACCAAGGCCAGGTTGTAAGAGTTTCTTTGTTTCGTTATTAATACAAACTGGTTTATTTTTCTCAATAGCTTGTGTTAATGAGTTATTTCATGTGTTCCTTGGTCTGCATGTTGAATATATGTTTTATTATATGAAATGCAAGTGCTTGGTAATTGTTTGATTGTTTGTGGTTGCAGGAATTGACTTGAAGGAGGAGCTCATCCGGATCGGCAAGGACGGACTACAACAACCGCGTTTTGGAATAAGGTAAGCCTAAACACTTGTAGTTTTCATGTTTTAAAAGGTATATTTAGAGAAAGATCACTCCATTTTGTCTTGTTTGTCGCTAGAGAGTTTAGACTCCTAGGGAGGTCAGTTGTGTCCGCACAAACGACTTTTTCCGCCACGACAAATTGGCGACTCCGCTGGGGAATCCATTAATGAGAGAGTCTTTTCCTTTGTGTGAACTTTGCTCTGTGAAAATCACTTTTATTTTCTGGTTTTTGACTGTGAGAATTAGTATTTGGGTGGCTTAGCTTTAGATTTAGTTAGATTTGGTTTTTCTCAACTTTTCCAGATGGACGCACCCTCTGAGTACTGCACAGTGCGTCTTTGGACGCGCTGTTGCCGTTTGCACAGAGCGGGCCCGCACCTGTTATAACGGGTTGCCTGCGTCTTCCTGTAAAATTTAGGAAAATTCCATTTTTTGCTTTAATTGCTTTTAGATTTTGATTTTTCTTAGTGTTTTCTACCCAGATCCTTTAGTACCCTGTCAAGAATTTTCACCTGAACTTGTTTCGTGAGATTTGAGTGTTTTAGTGGATTTCAACGAAGTTTAGGCCTAGGGTTTGATTTTTCAATAGGTCCTGTAGTGACTCTGACGGTAGAAAGTTGTCCAGCCTTAGATCTCTCTGGTTAGTCAGCCTTCTTAGAAGTCGGGCCTGTCGTAAAGTCTCCTTGTGTGAGCAGCTTGCCATTTAAGTTGTTTTGGGTCAAATTTCGAATTACTTGTTTATAAAGTGTTGATTTCCATTTTACAAAAGAACAAAAAGATTGGAGTTTTGTTTTGACTAGTTTTTGGTTCTGCAATAAGCTAGTCCTTGATTTGATTGTGATCAAGTAAAACACCTTAGAATAATCATTGTTGGTTTTGGCCTCGTTAAGATTGCTTAGAGTAAATTTACCTTTTAGTTTGCTTATGAGTGCATTTTCATAGATTTTAATAGTTGTTAAGATTGATTTTTGGTTATACTAGATTTATTTGCTTTATTAAAAGAAAAATACAAAAACATCTTCTTTAAAAGTCTTGTTTCAAGTAGCTTTTTGTTTTTGAAAGAGAAAAAGAGTTTTTTCGTGCATGTAAAGAGCGGTCATGTTTTTTATGCTTGGAAAAGACAAACGAATTGTTTCTTTGATTGTCTTCAATTAAGAAGTTGCTTTTATAAAGATTGCATTCTCTCAACTTTTTAGTTAAGCAATTCATCGAAAAAGTAAAGTAGTGGGTAAATCATCCTAGGTGCATTTTGTAGTGGTTTCGAGTCGAGTCAACACACCACTGGTTTCACTTCCATCACCTTTTGACTTAAGAAACAACCTTAAAAGTAACGCTTAAATTAAAATCAATCTAGTAATTTTTATTTTTCTAGGGCTCTGAAACACCAACATAGCTTAGGCTAGGGTCTTGGAGTAGGTGAGTACTTAACTCTCCAAGACTACAAAACCAAACAGATAGTTTATCTTGAGTAGATTAAATCCAATTGTTTCAGTTATACTCTGGGAAAGCTCCTCTTAAAGGAGAAGCACGAGCTCGTGTCCGAACCAGTGAGGGGATCATTCCTCCCTCGTTGGGAACGACGCCAGACAGTACGTATTACAAACGGTAAACCTCGGATTAACCATTGTCGAGGAGCCAGGGGTCACTTATCGGTAAACCTTGGATTATTGTCAAGGAGCCGGTAAGGGGATTGAGCTTGTTACTCTGCCCTTGCGTGCTGTCGGAGTTTAGACTGTTCCCCCAGGTGTAATTGTTGTGATTGGTAACTTTAGTGACCATAATCTTTAGGGTTCTACCGAGGTGATGGTGGAGGGAAGGTCCCACTGTACCTGGAGCAGACGTCGGTTATACTCACTTGGATTTTCCGGGGGGTTCACTTCACTTCGAGACGGTTAAAGTGGAGGAACTTGTGCCGGTCTATTCATTAAGCAGGTTGCTGGGGTAACTGTTCCACCTGCCATTTCTGTACTGAATCCTGCGAGGTTGGGCCTAATCACCAACTAGCGCTTTTGGTCCGGAAGACTACTGTTTGTGTGTGGTTTGACGCTCTAGATTATTTAGGCGTGTGCTTCAAATTTGTTTGCTTCTTTAGAAGACTTTAGGTGGTTTGATTTGAAATTTTTACTTTGTTTTCGTGTGTTGTAGTTAAAAATCTTTAATTGTGGCGGAATTACCGAGACAGTCCCGTAGACTTCGGGGCCAGTCTCCTGAAGTTGTTTCTGTGGCCGAATTGTTGAGAAGATCCCGTAGACTTAGGGGATCCCCTCCTCGAGACGACCCGGGTAATTTAGAAGGGTTAAAGGTCCTTGTAACTCCTCCTAGTGACAGTAGAGTAGGTTCACCTGAAGAAGGAGAATCTTCCTTGGTAGTCCATCCAGATTACCAAAGTTTAGAAACAGGTTACAATCCCGAAACTGTTACAGTTTCCGAGCTTGCTGGTAGTTTTTCATCTGCCAGTGAAACAGGCAAAGAACCTGAAATTTCCGAACCTGTTACTCCAACTTCTAGTGTCCCTGATTCACCGAGAATAGAAAGAATTATCACCGAAAATCTACCTTCTGGTTTGATTGCTATAGAAGAACTTGCTCCAGAAGAAGATATAGGTGTCTCTCACCTTGAAGGTCAACTTACTATTGATCTAAGGGAGCGTGAATCCATCTTTTACAGTCCTCCTAGAAGTACTTCTTGGTACCTTGCGTTAACCAATTTTTTAGACAACTCAGTCGGTTTTTCCACACCTCGTACTCCTTTTCCACCTGGAGGTATTCATACTCCTGTAAATATGTCTGGTCAGTCGTCCGTGTTTACACAAAGTCCTGAATCTTTTTTACACGGCGGTCCTTCTGTTCCCACTGGGTATCAGTCACTTTCTGGTACCTTTGCGGGGGCATCTCCTCAACCCATTGATCATGGGTTATTTGCTGGAAACAGTGGTAATATACCATTGGGTGTAGGAGACATTTACATGATGTCAGGTTCAGTTCCCGTTTCCCAACCTCAAGGTGGCCAATTACCGCCTGGGGGGCAACCGCAGTTAACACCTGGGGGGCAACCTCAAGGTACACAAATTGTGTCTGGGGGGCAACCTCAAAGTCAGTATGTACCTATGGTGCAATACTTGCCTCAAGGTCAACCTCAGCCTCAATATGTACCCCAAGGTCAACCTCAGTATCAATATCAACCTCAAGGATGGCAACCTCAAGGGTATCAACCCCAAAGTTATCAACCTCAAGGGTACCAACCTCAAGGTCAAGGTCAACCCCAGTATCAGTATTTACCTCAAGGTTATCAACCTCAAGGTCAATACTCAAGTCAAGGTTATCAACCGCCTCAAGGTCAGTCATATGTTCCAAGTATGGGAACTGCACCTTACAATTATCAATCCTACCCTCAATCTGGTTATGGATCTCAGTACCCTCAACCTGTTACGGGTCAGTACCCTGGAATGTTAGTGTGGGATCCCTCACAGGGTCAACAGGTGTTGCAGCCAAGTGTACAGATGGTTCCTCAAGCTGGACAACCCGTAGTTTCTGGTCCAACCCAGCAACCGCAACCTGTCCAGCCAAATGTTCAAACTTCTGTAGCTTCGGTAGTTACTCAGCCGTCAATTGCACCTAGTACTCCATCTCAAACGGCTGCTGCAACTATCGCTACATCTACCATACTTACTTCTGGAGTATCGACGGCTCCAGTTTCTACTATCCCTGTTACCACACCTCAGATATCTTTACCGTTGTCTGGATCTACGATTCAAACCACGGTCCAGATGCCTGTAGGTCAGCCTGGTATAAGTACGGTTGTGACTACTCAACCTCAATTTGTTCAACCTCCGTACCAGGGACAGTACCAACCTGGGCAAGCTGTCCAACAACCGGTTTACCAGTATCAACCGTATCCTGGGTACACTTATCAACAACCTCAACAACCCCAGTACGGTCCGGTTAATCCTGGTTTTCCAGGAGGATATAATATCCCAAATGCGACTCCTGTTCCTAGTTATCCTGGATATCCTCCTCCTGGGGCTGGTATTGTGACCCAGAGTTTTAGAGATCCTAACCGGCAGTTACCGTTTATTGCAACTTTGGATTTACCCGACTTGACGCGCCTAACGAACGATCCAATTCAATATCTTCAGTTCTGGCCGCCAATGCCAAATAAGTTGCCCAGTGATATACCCAAGTTCGAAGGTAAGTCTGGAGAGGATCCGTCCAATCATGTGATGACTTACCACCTCTGGTGTGCTTCGAATTCTATCTCAGATGATTCCATCCGCTTACGTCTTTTCCAGCGTACACTCATTGGTCTCGCGGCCAAGTGGTACATTGAGTTACCACGGGCCTCTTTTTACAACTTTAGCCAGTTAGCTACCTCGTTCTTAACTCACTTTCAGTTGCCGGTCAGATACGATAACGGCACGGAGTTATTAACTTCACTAAAACAATCGACGTCCACGTATATTTCTGATCACATTCATGAGTGGAGACGTCGAAGGCGATTAGTGAAAGTTTTTATCCCGGACCAAATCTTAGCTGAATGGTTTGTCAAATCATTATTACCGAAGATTACTGAAGATGTCGCTAAGGCCGGAGTAGTTACTGAGGAGCAAGTCATTGCTCAGGCACAATACCTTGACTTAGTTTACACTCAGTCGGGTACGTTACACGAGAAAATTCCGGATCTTCCAAAGTCGAATCAAATCGCTGCTGCTCCTTCGGGATCTCATGCCGCTGATGGTATGATTGGTATCGTGACTACGAAGAGCAAGAAGAAGTCTTCCAAGGCTTCAACTACTCCAATTATCACTTTGCCTGATTCTCCGACAGGAGAGTCTTCTCCTGAACTCACCGCCGACATTCACGCTGTAGAGTCATCTACGGCCAAACCAAAAAACGGTGGAAAGAAGAAAGGAAAGAAGAAGGCTAAAGCAGACAAGGCTCCAAAGGAGAAAACTGAAAAGTCGGAAACCAATGACGAAAAACGCAAACCTCGATATCCTTGTCTTATTTGTGAAGAGGATCATTTTACGAGAGATTGCCCTCATCGGGCCGAGGTTGTAAAAATAGTCAAAGGTTCTCCCACTCCTGCTGTGTTAAAGAATCCATTTCCAGAGCAGGAGAATAAGATGATAGGTTCTTCTTCGAATGCCAGTGAAGAACCCATTTTGATGATGTCTCATGTGAGGATTGCGACTCGATCGCAAGATTATGGTAGTAAGGCTCCTGTTGATGGCAAGGAAGCAGAATCTTCTCACTCTAACCCATCAACCTCAGCTCCTGGTTCCGATCCACTACAGATCGAAAAACCTAACCCAGACTTAGTGATTAAGCCGCCCGCCAAGGGTGTACTTCGAAGGTCTGCTTTCAATCCACATGCGAGAGCAGCCCAGAATTACAACATTGTTGAGGACTTAGCTGTTTCACCTTCAGCAATGTCGGCACTCGAAGTGCTGCAATCATGCCCAGCACAACGGAAATTGCTTTTGTCGGCTATTGGAGCTGTCGATGTTCAGGACCCGAACCTAATGATCTTTGATCTAGAAAATAGTACACCACGTCTCCCCCATCAAATGGCTTTCCAAATTCCAGTGATAGTCAAAAACAGGCCTATTCATCGGACTGTGATTGATGAGGGAGCTTCTACGTGTATTATGTCGATTCAATGTTGGAGATCGCTTGGTTCTCCTTCGTTGAACCAATCCCCCACCATCCTTAAGGCCTTTGATGGCCGTGGGTTCCGTCCGTTTGGTATTCTACAAGAATTGCCTATAGGGGTTGAAGGTAAAACCGTTAGTCTGGATGTGGAAGTGGTTGATGCCCCTCTAGACTACAACCTTCTTTTGGGTCGAAGTTGGTCATATGCTATGACAGCGGTCGTTTCATCGGTCTTCAGAGTAATTAAGTTTCCACATAACGGTAAGATCGTGACTATTGATCAGCTGACATACTTTTCATCCGACCCAGCCTCTTCAGAGAGTATCCAGCATGTTGGTAAAACGACAATCCCTTATAGGGATGTTGGTGTAGGTTTAGTTAAGGATTCCGGTTTACTGGGAACTTTTCCTCTCCCTCCACTCAGCGCAGATCCTTCGTTTGCAACCATTCATATGATTACATCAGAAAACATTATTTATGATGATCCTTGGTTCGTCCCATCTGACTCTGAGATAGACTCACTCGGTGATGTTATGCCTTTGAGTCCATATGAAATTGCTTATGAAGCTCTCATGTCTTTTACTGACTTTCATTCAACCGAAGTCGACCAAATGAATGTGGTCAGTGAAGAGTCACTTTTTACCTCACCCTTAGAACGGATAACGTTTCCCGAAGTCGTGTCATCTGACGAACAACTTCGCGAAATCCTAAGTGTAGACGATCTACCATGGGAAGATCTCCATCACAGATCTTCGTTTTTACCTAAGGATGATGCATTTGAAAATGATTTTTCATCTATCTTTACCGCTGAATATGTCAAAGACGCTCAGGATCCAACGAAACATTCTGATTCAGAGTTGAATTTAGGGAATATTTCTCGTACTATTCCCATTGATATTTCAGTGAAGCCCGGAATCGAGGAAAACATTCATATAGGTGCCGCATGTACTGAAGAAGAAATCCAAACTTACAAGGCCCTATTCCAAGAATTCCGCGACGTGTTTGCCTGGTCTTACGAGGAAATGCCGGGAATTGATCCTGCCATTGTTATTCATGAAATAAAGACCTACCCGGATGCTAAACCCGTCCGGCAACGGTTGCGTCAAATTCACCCTCGAAAAGCGGCTGCGATTAAAGCAGAAGTCGAAAAGCTGTTGAAAGCAGGTTTCATTTATCCGATCCCGTTAACGGATTGGGTATCGAATATTGTTCCGGTCAACAAGAAACAAGGAACAATAAGAATCTGTATCGACTATAGGGATATAAATCGAGCTTGTCCAAAAGACAACTATCCTACGCCTTATATCGATCAAATTATTGATGATTGTGCCGGAAGTGAAATGTTTTCCTTCATGGATGGTTTTTCGGGCTATAATCAAATCAATATTCTACCTGCCGACCAACCAAAAACGGCATTCATTTGTCCATGGGGGACATTTGCTTATTGCAAGTTACCTTTTGGGCTTAAGAATGCCGGGGCCACTTTTCAACGGGCGATGTCTTATGCATTTCATGATATCAAGCACATTGTGCAACCCTATCTCGATGATTTGCCTGCTCATTCTTTACATCGAGCTGATCACCTTGTCCACCTACGAGCAATCTTTATGAGGTGTAGGCATTATCGAATTCGGTTGAATCCCCACAAGTGTGTTTTCTGTATAGAAACAGGTCGATTGCTGGGATTTGTTGTTTCAAAAGCCGGCATTCGCGTCGATCCCTCGAAAGTCGAGGCTATCATCAAATTGCCTCCTCCTTCGAGTTTGCGCCAACTCCAAAGTTTGCAAGGGAAAGCGAACTTTTTACGCCGATTCATCCCAAACTACGCCGAGGTCACTAAAGGTTTTACACGGTTGTTGAAACAGAATGCACAATTCTTTTGGGACGAGATTGCCCAACAATCTTTTGATGCACTTAAACACGCGTTGACCCATGCACCGTTATTGCATCCTCCCAACTACAACCAAGACTACTTCTTATACCTCGCAGCTTCGCATTCCACCATTGGAATGGTGTTAGTTCAAGAAGATGAATTCGGAGCGGAGCATGTGATATATTATCTTAGTAGGACCTTGAATCCAACTGAGCTAAAATATTCGCATGTGGAGAAATTGGCCCTGGCAGCCGTTCAAGCTGTCCAGCGTTTCCGTCACTACATTCTTCTCCGCAAAACTACAGTTATTTCGGATTGCAACCCTATGATTTATATTTTGACAAAACAACTGCTAGGGGGCAAGTACTCTAAATGGATTGTTATCCTGCAAGAGTTCGACTTGGAGTTCGAGAAGTCCAAGTCTAAGAAATCCTTAGTTTTTGCGGAATTGATGTGTGATTTCCCGAGTGCTGACACAGAGACTGTGGCAGAGGAGTCCATTGCGGACGAATCTTTGTTTCTTATCAGTACTGTAGATCCGTGGTACGGGGATATAATCATTTATCTCCAAACCCAAACCTTTCGGCCTGAAGCTTCCAAAGCGGAACGTCGAAAAATTCGGTTTCAATCCCAGCCATACAAAATTATTGGAGATACACTTTATCGCCGGGGGGCAGACTTAGTTTTTCGACGTTGTTTAACTCACGAAGAGGCTGAGAGGGTTTTGAATGATTGTCACTCTGGAGCATGTGGCGGTCATATGTCTGGGTATGCCACAGCTCAGAAGGTGTTGCGCGCTGGTTATTTCTGGCCGTCTATGTTTAAAGATTGTATCATTGCAGTCAGGAAGTGCCACAACTGTCAAGTGTTTGATCGCAAGATGCGCGCTCCACCTGCTCCTCTCCACCCTATAATTGCCGTTGGTCCATTCGCCAAATGGGGTATCGACTTTATTACTTGTAACCCTCACTCGGCCGGGGGGCATGCGTATATCATCCTTGCGGTTGATTATTTTACTAAGTGGGCCGAGGCGATGCCTACATTCGACGCAAGCGGCAAAACAGCTGCAGTTTTCGTATTCAATCATATCATAACTAGGTTTGGTGTCCCACAAGCAATCATTACTGACCATGGGAGCCATTTTCGAAATGTCATGATGACTGAGCTTACAAGCCAGCTTGGTTTGCGCCACGATAGCTCTACTCCTTATTATCCGCAAGCCAACGGTTTGGTTGAGTCTATCAACAAAGTTCTAGTTACCATGATCCGACGAACCATTGGTGTTCATCGGTCGAATTGGCACAACATGTTATTTTCAGCGCTATGGGCATACCGAACCTCAGTGAAAAATTCAACAGGGTTCACTCCTTTCCAGCTAGTTTATGGCTTAGAAGCTGTGTTACCCATTGAATGCGAAATCCCATCACTTCAAATGGCTGTCGAATTACTTCCAGCTACTTCCGAAGAGGAGAAACGTTTATTGTACTTGGCTAAATTAGATGAGACTCGACGTGACGCTACATTGGCAATCGAGACTCACGCGAAACGAATGAAAGCTCAGTATGATAGAAATGTAACCCCTCGAAGTTTTTCGGAAGGAGACCTAGTACTATTATATGATCAAGCTAACGATAAGCTAGGTGCCGAAAATTCGTTCCCATGTGGCATGGGCCCTACATTGTAAAGCGAAAGCTAGCAAAAGGGGCTTATGAGCTAGTTGACTTTGATGGGGACTCTTTGGGTAAACCCAGAAATGGACTTTACCTAAAGAGGTATTATGCTTAAATGATGGGAATGGAGAAATTTTTAGATAGGTTAGATTTTCTTTCTAGCTAGCAAGTGTGTTAGTTTAGTCAGTGTGCTTAGCTTAGAGAGTGTGGTTTTTCGTCGTTATTCTGGCTTATCTTGGTTTTACTCTTGATATTGCAGATGTCGACGCCTCTCCAAACATATATTGGATTTGCTGATGGTGCTTGTCGTAGTACACGGAACATCTCTTCCGCAGCTTGGGTTATCTATTCGCCCTCTGACGAGTTAGTTTCTATGCATGGGGTAAGCCTCGGTCAAACAACGAACAACATTGCAGAATACAGTGCAGTGATTGAATTATTATCCGAATCTATTTCATTTGGAATTCGACGTTTGACAGTGAGGTTAGATTCTGAACTTGTTGTATTACAGCTTAATAGAGTTTATGCCATTAGGAATCCTGTGTTATTAAGGTTGTTTTTGAGAGTGCGTCTCTTGGAACGTGAATTTGATTACATTGAATATCAACATATTCCAAGGTCTTTGAATACATTAGCAGATGCAATTGCTTCTCGAATGTTGGACAGACATTTACGATAATCATGCAAGTAAATTTAAAAACATTTCATCACATATGTTAAACAAGATAAGCCGGTAATAGTGATATATATAGATAGAAGTGTGTCAAAAAATATATACATCGTCTTCGATCATAGGTTGAAAACACCTTATGATCGGCAAAATGATAGTACAAAAAGTCAAAATGTCACATGTGACTACAAAAGTGACTAGTCAATCACTGGTGGTGCTCTCTGTATGACACCACTGCGCGGGCTACCTTACGCAAAAATCTCCTAAACGGTCCAGGGACCGCGACTACGAAGCGCTGAAGCCGGGTAGGAATGTCATCCATAGTAGTCTCAGGTATATCTGCCGTGAGACGCTCTAGATCATGCTCCAACTCAGCTAGTACTTCCGCAGCCGCGTCCTGTGGGGCCGGTACCGGTGCAGCTGGATGTAGTCTATCAAAAGGCCGGAGGTTGGCTGGACGCTGTGGACCAACATCTGCATTTTGAAAATTTTACTGTTAGTTTTGAGACGATATATATGAAAAATAAAAAATACATAATTAGAGAACTTGTGAAAATAAAAGTACCTCTGTCATCCCATTGTTCTCCCGGTGGAAGAACCATGTCCGGATCACCTCTAAAATCCACTCCGGCATACGGAAAGTCCTGTATCGAAAAAACCTGGTCCTCTAACCAGTGAAAATAACTATCTGAGAATCGAACCACTGTCGCACCCTCGTCAGGATGCCGGGCCATCACCGCAACCCATCGTATCAGCTTTGGCTCCCGAGGACCCAAGATATCAACAGTGAGTTGCTGAGGGATCAGCATTGGAACTCTCTCCAAGGCAAAGCTCACGACTAGAGGCCCATATCCAAAAGTCTTTAGTCGTCCGTTCTTTGCCTTGGTCAGTTGGCTCTTCATATGAGCCGACACAGCTTCACACCAGTTGAAAATGGTGCCTTGGTAACAGTCAATTGCCATCCGCATTTGGGATCCGGAAGCAATGTGTAAAGCGGCCGCGCCGCAAATTCTGGTAACCGTGAATGCTATGACTTTGAGTTCCGGCAAAGTGATGTGTTTTATCTCTATGCCTTTTGAATGATGAGCCCCAGGTGTGCACCACTCGTCGCGGAGACTATCAAGGGATTGGCCACCCGGCCTAGTCCCCGCAAGACTGAGTTGCTCACCTCTGTTCGGCAAGCCAGTGAGAAAGTATACATCCGAGGGCTCTATCTCGAGCTGGTGCCCTCCTATGTAAAAGCATTGTTCTTGAACGTTCCATCGCTCAACCAGCCATTCCAAGAATCTTACCTGGCCCCTCATGCCCGGTATGGTCCAATATTTGTATAATCCGCATGCTCTTAGGGCATCCAGGGAAGGTTGATGATTTATTGCAACTTCATCATCCTCTACATGCTCTCTTTCTCTCCAATCTAACATGGTTAATACCCTGCACATCAAAAATAGCAATTAGAAATTGATTTGGGAATTTTTGGTGGTTTTTTGAGGGAGTTGGGGTTTTGAAATGCGCACTTCTCGGAAGACGCACCCCAGCTTTGTAGCACAGGGCGCCCGGACGCGGCTGGCCTAAAGGTGGGCCGCGTCTTCCGACCATTTTCCTGTATGAGAAAAAGTCGGGGGACGCGGGTCACCCGAAGGGCACCCGCGTCTGCCGAGAGGCGCATTCCAAAACCAAAACCCCCCCAAAAAATGGAACTAAGACCTAAAAATTGATTCTAAACGAATAGAAATGCAGAGTAGGATGTGTGAAATACCTGGATAAGACGGCGTTCGATTCCGACGGTCGGATTTTCCACAGCGACCACGGGAAGTTTCTTGTCAAAAGCTCCTTTTTCAACCTCAACAGTGAAACGGTAAAAATGACATGGTAAAAGGTTTTTTTATAGGTTTTTTGGATGAATTAGTTCATTTTTTACCATGAAAAGATGTTTTTCGATGTATTTTTGCCTATTTTAAACAGGTATGAGTAATGTGTTGCTTTTGTGCAGGACAAAGGGGTTTCGAGGGAAATTGTAATTTTTCACAAACAAAAATATCAGAGTCATCTTTTAAGCCCTTTTCTGACTCCTAAAACATGAAAAGATCGCCGAGCGTTTCTTTTACACTCGTTAAAATGGAATTAAAAGACGGTCCCCTTTTAGCTCTTTTCTGACCGCAAAATCAGGAAAAGATTGCCGGGTTTTTGTCGTTTCGAACTCGATAAGGAAATAAAACGACGTGTCCTTGATCGCTTTTTACTTTTCAGGTCAACGACACTATTATGAAAGTACTCCTTGGTCGCAAGATCAAGCGGTTCCCCCAGGTATTATTTTATACTTTTTCGGGCTTGAGGGACACAAATATACGAAAAAGTTCAACGTGGAGTCTCCTTTTGTTTTTTCAGACTCTCTAAAAATGAAAAACGCCGAGTTTCTCCTATACTGGGCTCGTTAAACTTTTACAGTAAAGGACCTGTTCAATTACAAACAGGAACGAACCACTCCTTCCTAGGGTTCGAATTTAAACTAGGTTGGACTTGTCCGAAGGATGAGCTTATAATCAAGCATATGTTATCCTCCTCAAGCTTGTTAAAAATAAAGAGGTACTTGCCAGAAATGGTGGGGGGAAAGAGAGAAGAATGAACCTGTTTGTTACCTTTTGTCTCAAAAGAAACTTTATTACCACTCTTGAACACGACACTTTTCATTCACCTGGGTTGGGAAATCTTTTACCTCACAGTTGACCAAACCACTTTGAAAGTCTTTAACCGGGTTCCGGGGATTAACTTTGAGTTATTCGTCACCAAGCCATCTGTCATGTCGTTATGTGTTCAAGAGGTCTGCAAGCAAAAACTTTCATCTGCAAAATACTTGTCATCCATTTGACCATCCCTGAGTCAGTCCTTACAGCAACATTTCTTCAACTTGAACAATGATTTCGTGTTGTGGGCTTGCCTGCAACGGGTCGCTTTCTATCGACATCGACACATTATCTAGAAAGATGACTTAGGAATCGACAGCACCTTGAAGTCTGCATGCGTCAATGGCAGGTTTCTCGCCTTTGACGTCAGTTTACATCATTGACTTTCGATCAAAGGATTCCGTGAAGTGTTCGACATCAAAACATCTATTCACATTTCACGGGTTGTGCTTGGTACTTTGAGAACCATTGACATTACTGGTGGTTTCTCTCACGCTTGTTAACAGTTTGCATCATCGACTGGTAATCAAGTGGTTTCTAACATGTTCGACATCGAATCATTTAATCACATGGCTAGAATCGTACCAATTCGGGAAGTAGAAGTGAAGACCCTGGATCTAGTTTCTACCATCCAGGCTGCGAGGAGTTTTGTATTCATTATCTATGTAGACTAATCATAAACAGATGGCTGCGTCCATACTGTGTCTACAAAAGTCTATAAAAATGATGTACTGCAAGATCATTCCTGTATCAGAATAGTTAGTCCATTAGTTAAAGTTTTGAATCTGAGTATGGGAATGCCTACCTCAGTGATGATATAATCTTATACATGTATTTTGTGTTGAAAATTGCAGGTTCCAACCAGGTCATCCACAAGACAATCCTTGAAATGATAAAGCGCTTCACCCTTCCTAGAATTACAAAACCCTAAATCTATTCCAGGCTTCGCACTTTAGGGGGCAATCTGTTACACTAAAAAATGTCACCATGACCACTTACAGTTAGTATGGCTGAAATCAATAGTCATGCTACCCTCTTAGGCAAGTCTTATGCCTCTGCTATCCATCTCAAACTCAAAGAAGAGAGAAAGTCTTGTCAAAAATATGTTTATCTCTGGGGTCGCAGGTTCTCTCTAGCCTTACCTGCGGGGACGCTCACAATGTTCACAAAAGGTGCGTCCTTGGACGCTCTGTATGTTAAGGGACAGGTGCGTCCTTCTGTAAAAGGCAAAATGCGCGAGTTTCATCTTAAAAAAGTTACTTGTGGTTACTTCTAGAACTTTCTAGAGGTCGGTTTGATGAATTGGATGCGCCTCCAGTTGGTTCATGTATCTCTATTAAGGAGGAACTTATCCCATCAATAAGGGAGCTATCCCACCCAAAGAGGGGGATTATCCCATTGATGGTGGACCTGAATAATCGCTTTACAGCACTATAAATAAAGACATTGAGCCAGAGGGAGGAGAGGTTGGAGCTATACATTTTCTTTGGGTAAATGCTGCAGGAATTAGGACTCCCATTTAGAACCTTGTGAGGAGAGATTGTCTTTGCTTGATTCTACTTGGAAGTGGGTGAGCTTTGTCAAAGTAGAGGAAAACCCTTGATGGACCCTGGGAGGAACTTGCACAACACCAAGGCCAGGTTGTAAGAGTTTCTTTGTTTCGTTATTAATACAAACTGGTTTATTTTTCTCAATAGCTTGTGTTAATGAGTTATTTCATGTGTTCCTTGGTCTGCATGTTGAATATATGTTTTATTATATGAAATGCAAGTGCTTGGTAATTGTTTGATTGTTTGTGGTTGCAGGAATTGACTTGAAGGAGGAGCTCATCCGGATCGGCAAGGACGGACTACAACAACCGCGTTTTGGAATAAGGTAAGCCTAAACACTTGTAGTTTTCATGTTTTAAAAGGTATATTTAGAGAAAGATCACTCCATTTTGTCTTGTTTGTCGCTAGAGAGTTTAGACTCCTAGGGAGGTCAGTTGTGTCCGCACAAACAACTTTTTCCGCCACGACAGTTCTTATAGAAAATCATGTTGGCGCCCATAGAAGTTAGAGATACCTAAGTAGAATAATTGGTACCAGAAGTTGAGATGGAGGTAAAAGTATTTGCTCCAGAGGTCACCGAGGTGTTAGTCGAAGTCCCTAAATCACCAAGAATGCTGAGACCGAATCCGACCCCAACCATAGAGGCCGTAAAGGATAAAAAGGGAAAGTAGCCTACCATACCTATGTGCGCGTCACCAAGGAGAAACCCACCAAACCCCACTACACAGGAGAAAGGCAAGGCCATAAATTTGGAGTCAGAGGAGGAAGACATTGAAGACATCCCGATGGACGATGAGGATGTGGGAGTTGAAGTGGAGGAGGTTGAAGCCCAAGGTTTGGACCCTATTACTCGGTTGCCAAAGTATGTCCCTCCACGCAAGCCCAAGACCAAGGTACCGAAGGACATCGATGAGAGTAAGACCCCCTTGCAAACCCCTCTATTGCCAAATGAAATTGTTTTTGATGGATCGCACTTGGCATGAGTGCCACTGCTGAAACTTGAAGACTAGGACTTGGCTGAACATGAGAAGTTCCCACACCTGGCGACCGAGAAGCTGATGTGTCACATCATTGATACCAATACTAGAATGACTCCATTGGAGTTGCGGAGGTGGCTCAAAGGACTAGACAAGGCAGGGTTTCTCAACCTGCTTTGGGTGTCGCACTACAACCGCACCCCGGTGACAGTTTTTGTCATCAAGCAGCTGTTGTGCTTGGTGCATGATGGGTGTTTGTGGGTGGAGGGGTCAATACCCATCACGGCTATATTGATTCACTGGATAACACGATTTCCGTATACAGGAGAGAATCCGACCATGATATTTGGCGGAAAAGGTGGCAAACAGGCTCTCGTAGAGTCCATGAAAGAAAAATTTAAACTAGTTAATAAGTCACACGAATACGCTATATCCAGCATCTGTGACCCTGCTGTGAAGGTAGCCACACAAATCCTAGCAGGAAAAGTAAAGAGGAAGCGTTGCGTCGATGAGGTGCCAGCACTTGTCGTCATGCTAGTATCACAGTGCGCTAAAGGAGTCCAGTTCAACTAGTTGGACTACCTTCGTGGTGAGTTCCTAGCAAACCACTGCGAAGCACAAGAGCTCAACAAGACATTCCACTAGGTGTGGCTCTTGCTGTCAATTATGCTGGTAGCATGGGAGCTACTAGAGGACAGCCAGTTCCCTTCTGTCATGATAGACCTCCCTGAAGTAGCGAAGTACGCTTCGCTGTGGGCAACCAAGGACATGCAGCGAGTCAAGGAAAACAAGATATTTTTGATATTAATGGAGATGAACATCCGCATGGCCATCAATCTAAAACCATGATTATCACCTACGGTGTACGCCAACCTGTAGGGCTACACCAAATTTAAAGCAGACTTGCATTGAGTATCCATTAGGGCATGGAAGGAACCTGCACAGAAATCATACGAATTGCCTTATTTGGCAACAGACGACTCCATTGATGTGGTACTTGATCGATGGTCGGTAGAGTTGCGCACTACCACAGACTTGGCAGTGGGCGGGAGCAAGTCCACCATGCAGAAGAAGAAGGAGGAGGCCAAGCTTAAGATGGCACAGTTGGCCGAAAAGAGGAAAAAGGAGGTCACTAGCAAGGCCCAAGCAGAGAGCGAGGCTACACAACAGACAGTGAATCAGGCAGGTGGGATAGAGTAGGGTTATGACAAAGGTGCGACGTCACCTTCACCTGAGACAGAGGAGGAGACAAAACAACATGGCGTGGACCCTCAAGAGACGTCTGCTCGGATCAAGTTCCCAAGGGAATAGGAGAAAGGAGGGTCCACGAAGAAATCAAAGGATACCAAGACATCACTGGACCCCATTACACTAACAGTGGGTGACTTGCATGATATCGGTGAAACAGTGAGGGATGTCACTGCGGAGACCCTGTAACAATTTGAATAGCAACAATAGGTCATCCTGGGGGCTATCCAGACAAGGTTGCAAGAGCTACAAACCCATGCGTCACAGGCTAGCACAGTGTCTACTAGCCTGGTTATCAAAACTTTAGCGACTGCCGATATGCTACGCACGAAGGCCTCCAATGCGATAGTGCTTCCTGATGGAGCACTGACCATAGGGAATGAGGCTGACAGGCCCATTTTCAGCACCCTAAAGGGAGTAGGGTTGAACCTGGCAGCACTCCCACGTGAAGCACTCCACCTCTTGTAGGATGGAGTGATTGCAGAGCTGAGGCCCATGAGCATCGTGCCCTCTAGGTGATCAGTGAAAAGTGGATCAATAACGAGAAGATGGCACTACAGAGAGATGCTGCCATCACTACTGAGACTAAGGTGACCAATCAGAGCAAGCGCATTATATAGGTTGTTGAGGAGGCATGGAGAAGGGTCTCAGAGTTGGCCATTCCGGAGGAGGAGCCAGTTAAGGTATGCATCCACAAGCTGACCATAGGGGTGCATGACACTCGTACTGAGATGGCACGGCTTTAGTTGGAGTTGAACCTATAAATTACGGAGTTACAGTTGAGGGCCTAGCCTTCAACTTTACCAGAAGTGAAGGAACAGTGGGCGACTACTGTCACAGAAGCAGTAGCGATGGTGGACAGTGTAGTAGCAGACTGCATGCAATTGTTTGAGCAGTCATTTGAGGTCTTGACCAACTTGCAGGAGGACCCCAATGTATAGTGGCTAGAAACGAAAGTGCATGAGCTACAACAATGCTATGATGAGGTTAAGGGTACAACGCGAACCATTGCGCTTACACAAAGACTAGCAAAGCTGTAAGAGGCTAAGCAGCTAAAGGAACAGGTGGATGCAACGCTGCACAAGGAAGCAGTACTGAAGGCAAGACTGAAGCCCTGGCTGGATGAGGCTTACACAGTGACAGGATCTATTGAAGGTAAGCTTGCAACTCTGCAAGTGACGTAGAAAAATTTTCAGGTCGATAGTGCAGGAGCAGTGATTGAGCAGATGGTCGAATATGTGAAGCAGACGGCAACTCAGTGTAATGCCGAGGTTGCGGCCATATGGATCGAGCTGGAAGGGCTTCACGCAAAGATCTCCACGCCTGCCGAGTGACTCAAGGGCAAGTCACGATGTTTTTGTTGGGGGCCTGTTGGGAACAGGATCCCCCAAGGACAGTTTTTGGGCTAAAAGCCCATGTATTGGTCAAATTTTGTAATAAACATTTAAAGACTCCACATTTTGTGGTCGCGGAGCGCGAGGGTGTCATAAGTCATAAAGGGTTGTCTTCCCTTAGTTTTGTAAAGTAAAGTTGGTTGTAAAAGATCTACCCATGGTTCACAGACCATGGGATTGTATAAAAAGAGATAAGCTCTAAGTAGTTTTAGAGTCATGTCATGAAGAAGATAGTCGTAGCTTTGAAGTAAGAAGTCTAAGTTTCAGGTCATAGCGTAGGTAAAGGCTTTACAGCTAAGTGCGCAGAGGCCTAGGGTGGAAGTCTGCAGCTGAGTGCGCGGACCCCTGTAGTTGTGTGCAGGGTGGACAGAGTCTATAATTACTATAAAGATATCAATAAATAGAAGTATTCTGCAAATTCTATGTCTTTGTTCCTGTTAATGCATATTGACATGTTATGTATGAATTTCATTTATAATACTTATATGATGCATGAATATATGTAATTACATTGGTTAAGTGAACGTAAGTAGAAACATCCATTTACGTAGTGCTAGCTATGATTGTTTAATACAATAAGTAAGACACTTAGACTAGTTTTGGAATCTGCACGGTACGCTGCCATAGTAGCACGAAAGTACTTGAGCCACAGGTTATGATTGCACGAATGTTAATCATACCTTTTCACGGAGGTATTGAAGGGCGGAATAAAGGGCTCGTCTAGCAAGCCCTAAAGCGAAGTGACCTACATGAAGGCAGGGATAAAAGGAATAAACTTACATCATGACCATCTCAGGGTTTGGAAACTTGGTTCCAGCATCCCCCCATACTGCTTCGAGTGAGACTTCGGTCCACGCTCCATGGGCTGATACTGAAAGGGCCAGTAGTGTAGGGATTTGTTTGGCTAATTAACGCTGAACCTGGGTCAGGCCTCATCAAGGCAACAATACACTTCAAATGAATTTGAAAACTATATTCACCAATATGGGATCAAACATCAAATAATTGTGCCTTATAATCCCCAAAGAATTAAGTATCTAAAAGAATGAACAGGACAATCTAAAATATGGTGCGCTCCATGATGTTTTTCAAAAATTTAAAATTGATGTTTTGGGCTGATGCAGTTCTATGTGCTGTATATGTAAATAATAGACGTCCATCTAATGCTATTAGAAACAAGACTCCTTATGAAATATGGTATGGACATATTCATTCGGTAAAGCATCTCAAGGTCTTTGGTTTTGATGAGCCTCATAAATGGGTAATTATATGGGCTCATTTTACCTCCTAACCTAGTCAAATCAACCATTCTCTTAGCTTATTGTATGATTTTCTGATTATATTTATGCTTATGGAGTGAGTTGAGTTAGTTATGATGCCATGTGGTCTAACATGTTTTTAATGCAGATTATTGATGAATTTCAAGGTCAAAGTCAAAGATCCAACGGAAAAATGGCAGTAATAAATCGAAGTGGACAAAGGAGAGGACTTATAGGAGGGAATCCCCCTCATTTATTACTCCTCACTTCGAATTCCCCTTCATTCAGCTCAGAGTACAAGCAGCCGAATCATGCACTAGAAGGCAGCCGAGCAAGTGGAGGATGACTGATGATTATCTCGAGTTTTGGGAGCCAAGCCTCCCTAATTTTAAGGAAGCTATTGGTAGCTTCATTTGTACAAGTAGAGAGGCCTAGGGCCTCACTAGGATCGGATTTTTGCCAGATTTTTTTTGGATTTTTGCTTATGTAAACTCTGCTCCAACTTCGAGCTTATTATTTTGAGATAGTTTCATGTAATCTTGTTATTGTTTTGATAATAAAGATGGAATCCTTTTTGAGCTAGCACTGACTTACCTCAGAGGGTTGAAGCTCTTGGTTTAGGCCCAATCCAAGTAGCCAAGCTCCTCGTTACTTGTATTTGTATGTTGTATTTCAGTTTGTAGATCAGGTTGTTGTTAGATGTATTTATTTTATGGTTAAGAATAGGTTGCTTTTGATGATCCAGTAGTTTGCTTCCATTTTTGCTTTATATAGCAGGTTAAGTAGTGATAAAGAGAAGATTCAAAAGGCTAGCAATAGTGCCCTGGCCTCTCTTCCTCCCTTTGGGACCATGATGTGAGGCAAAGACCCTCTTGCTGCCCCAAAAACACAGATTTTCCTCATTCATAGGACTTCTAGTGTTTGTAGCTTTTTAGTAGGTTAAAAGTCCAGCTTTTATTTGCTTTATATTTTCTTCATCACGATCACTTCCTAATTTGCAATAGTCTTCTTTCATGCTTTCCTTTCCTACAACATTTCTCAGCATTTCCTTTCATAGACCATAGTTTAGACTAGTTTGATGCAAAACTATGTTTTCTAGATGCACTCATTTCATTGCTTGTTTGACATTATTGGTTGACTGTCAGTTCCTTTGCAGCATATCTCTTCTAGCAGTAGGCTAGCTTATCATCCATCACATCCTCCATCTGATCCATGCCCTATATGTCTCCCAAACCTCACCTCAATTCTACCTTAGTTTCCTGCATTTTTCTTAGGACTTCTTCCTCTCTCCTTGAGAAAATCCAATCATATTTCTCTCCCCTGGTGGTTCATGATAGACCATAGGCACCCTAACAGCTCATTCCAAACTTCATCCACCTTTTTCACCCACTCTCACACCCTCAAAATAGTGAAAACGGCTCTCGACCTCCTCCTGTAGGCCTCCTATAGAACGTTGTTTTTCCTCCTGTAGATATTCCTATAGGCTTTGTTTTGAAGGCCGAGTGTGGGAAAAGCCTCCAGAAGGCGACCTGATACCTCCTAGGACCCATCCACACCATCCTACATCCTCTCAAGTCCCAAAGCCACCCTTCAACACCACCTATTCGCTGCCACATTCACACCCAATAAATTACATGCATGTCAAATTCACATAAAAATACATAAAAATCCAAAAATATGTTTTTTGCTTATCTACTTCCAGAAATAGCATAGTTAGATGTTGTTTACTTCCTTGAATAGGTAGTGGCATTCCTTTCATAGTTTTCATAGCGCTTTCTACAAAAGTAGAATTAGTTGGTTAATTAGGGTTCACTAGGTTTGCTTTACATTTCAGGCTTTCTCGTTTCTGCAGTTAGAATAGCTTCTATCTTGCCTTCCTTTCATCACATATAGAGCTTCTTCTGGAATCCATAGAAGTTGGCTTGAGCTCTTCGTGATCTTGTGCCGGCTGACCAAGTGACAACCTGCAGTGAGAACTAGTACTTGTGCATATAGCAGCAACGCTTCCAAGTTTGTTACGAACTACTGGGTTGATAAGAGCAAAGTACGCAGCCCAGGAGTTGCAGCATTATTATTGCAATACTGGTGCTCACCACTTTTTAGCGTCGTTGTTGGGGAAACGTCAGAGTATTCTGTGATTACTACTTTCTTCTATTTTCTATTGCAACATTATGCTAATAGTTTCTTTCGGCAAAAGTATACTAGTCCTTTCTTTTCCTTCAGTTCTTCATTTCCTTGCTTTCCTTTTCAATTCTGCAAATTTCATTTCAACAAGAGTAGACTAGTCATTCCTTTTCCTTCAGTTCTGCATTTCCTTACTTTCCTTTTCAATTCTGCAAATTTCATTTTAGCAAGAGTAGACTAGTAATTTCTTTTCCTTCAAGTTCTGCATTTCCTTGCTTTCCTTTTCAATTCTGCAAATTTCAATTCAGCAAGTTTATTTCAGTTAGTTGAAATTTGTTTTGTTCAATTAATTTTAGTTTTATAGGTACTATAAGTGTGGGGAAAAAAGAAAAAACCAACCAAAAAGATTTCCTTTCATGCCTCGTAGGAATAGAGATAACTCAGGAAAATTTTTCCCAACACCCCCACTGCTTCACACAGCCAGCCTTCTCCCTTCTTCAGTAGCTGTGATCAAGAAGAACCCTTAGGTGAATAGCAAGAAATATTTGAAGAACCTATAGGGGAAGAAGAAGAAGAAAACATTCCATTGGAGCCAATGGCTGAAAACAGAAATGCTAGGGGGAATGGAGAGATAATAGAGGGTACCTTTCCCATTCAGGAGACCAATGGGGAAACCAAAATGAAGAATATAAGCCCTTTCGCCCCACCTCATTTCCATGGTCTGCCTACAGAATATCCTAACACCTTTTTGTTCAAGTTTTCTATTATCTGTCGAACCTATGACTATGTAGAAGATGAGAAAAAGTTGAAACTGTTCCCTTCTACTCTCAAGGATGTAGCACTACATTGGTTCATGGGATTACCTGGCAATAGCATCACAACTTGGGCTCAGATGTAGCATGCCTTTAAAAACAAGTGTCGAGACTATTGTAGATCAAAATATACTAAAGAATAAATTTTCCAAATGACTATAGGAAGTGACAAATCCCTGGAAGACTATGAAGAGAGGTTCCAGCTCAGTTACAAAAGGGTCGGGTGTACACTTGACCCTGAGTCTCTGAAGTTGGTCCTGCTCAGAGGAATTCGGGAAGATCTTTTAAACACCCTCCATCTACTGGCCAAGGGAGACATCTACCAACTATCCTATGAGGACATAAAGACTATTTTTAGAAACCATTCTAGAGCAGCCAGAAAGAAAGGTAAGGGGAGTCAACCCATAGCCAATACCTCTTCCTCTAACTCATCCATTAAAGGAGAAATTGGAAACATGATGGAAGACTTCAAGAGTGAGATGCTACAGACTCTTGTCATGCAAATGGATACCTTACATATCGAAAGGAAAGAAGAGGAAGCAAAGAGGGCTTTGGCCATTTTTTGCCCTAGATGCACCAAGAGGCATCCTAGGAATGAATGCCCATTGAACTCTATAGAGGTTTGTTCAGTCTGTGAAGAGAATCATTCTATAGATAAGTGCCCTTCCTTGCCCAGACTTAAAGCTATATATCAAGGGGCTGAGGGAGTCATTGAACAACTCTATTACATAAACCAAAGGAGGCTGCATGGACCTAGACCATACCAGCAGGGGATGCAAGGGACATCTCAGGCATACTACAACCCCAACCAAGTCACTTCCATACCTTCTTGGCCCCCCCCTACTCATCCTTCCTGGTCCACACCTCCTCCTTGGTCCTTCACATCTCAATATCATGCCCAACTAGCCACCCATTCATTTCAATCCTATTCTCAGCCGCAACCTCAGTGGAATGCACCTCATCAAGGGTGGAGGCCCCAATACAACTCTCCTCCTACTCTTTTGCCTCCACCACTTGCCCAACCACAACCATTACCTCCTGCTCCACCAAAGCAACCCCAAATGCCTACTTAGCCAAACCCGAACCTGAAAAATAGACAAGCTCCACAAGTGTACAGTGGGGAACCATCATACCTGACTTATGCTGTGGAGATTCAGGAAATTAACTTGCGATATGAGAAAGTTCTCCCAGATATCCAGCCTCCACCCAGGGAGGTTGAGGAAGATAAAGAGGAAATCGAACCTAAAGCAAATCCACCCTTTCCTGAGAGACTATCTGTGACAGTCCAGCCTACCCCAGAAGAAACTAAACTCCTGGGAGAATTGAAACATTTATGTGTGAAGATACCACTTCTTCAAGCCATAAAAGATGTGCATATCTACAATAGGTTGATCAAAGAGAAGTGCTTTAGGCATCCAAGAAGGCGCAAGAGAGATGCCCCAACCATCAATGTCATAGGGCAACTGTCCGACTTGATGTTAGGGCAGGTAATCTGTCTAAAATATCTAGACCCTGGAAGCCTAGTAGTTGATGTCCACATCAATGGCACCATGATCCCACACACCTTGATTGATCTGGGAGCTGCCATTAATGTGATGAAAAAGGACACAATGCTCAAACTTAACCTCTATGGCTCCTTGAGGAAGACCACAACCGTGCTAAAACTAGCAGACCGCTCCACCGTGACCCCTAAGGGGATTGTGGAAGATGTGATGGTATCCATTGATTCTTGGGAGTACCTTGTTGATTTCTTAGTTCTCCAGCCAAAGGCAAAGCTCACTAGGTATCCTCTCATTCTGGGAAGACCGTGGTTGGCTACCACTGATGCCTACATCAGTTGTCGAGCTGGGAACATGACCATAAATAACGGGCACATGTCCAAACAGTTAATCCTATATCCTCCTACCCAACCCTTGCTAGAACATGATCTACCTCTCTGGTTGGAGGAGGAAGATGAGGATGAAGTCTATTCTACACCACTTTGTGCATTAGAAATTGCCATGGGGGGAAACTGCAAGATGAGGATGATATGATTGAAAATCTAATTCAGAATCCACCTCCCAGTGTATCACCATTAGAGGACATAGTAAGAGAAACCCAAAACAACCCCTCAACTGATCTCTATATGGCCGAATCCACTCCTCTCCGTGTTAAGAATATAGAGTTCGGCCTAGAAAGAACCTTGAAAATCAATCCATCCCTATCCACTCCCCAGGAGAAGGAACTATGTAGCCTGCTAAGAAAACACCTAGACGCCTTCACCTGGAGTTATAAGGAGATGAAGGGAGTGCACCCTTCAGTATGCACTCATCATATATACATCAAGGAGGATTTCAATCCAGTCAGGCAGCCTCAAAGGAGGATGAATTCAACATTTAAAGATATTGTTAAGGAAGAACTGCAGAAATTGCTTGATGTAGGATTCATCTATCCCATCTTTGAAAGTGAATGGGTCTCTCCTTTGGTGCTAGTGCCAAAGAAAAATGGTAATTGGAGAATATTTGTCAACTATCAGGAATTGAACAAAGCCACTAAAAAGGACCATTTTCCTTTACCTTTCATAGATTAAGTGTTAGATGGTCTGGCAGGGAAAAAGTTTTTCTCTTTCCTAGATGGGTTTAGCGGGTACAATCAGATTCAAATCAGCCCGGAAGACCAAGATAAGACCACTTTCACTTGTCCTTGGGGTACCTTTTCATACCGGGTCCTTCCTTTTTGCTTGTGCAACACTCCAGCCACTTTCCAAAGAGCGGTATTGAGTATATTTTTTGAACTGGTTCATGATGTAGTAGAAATATACATGGATGATTTTACTCCTTGTGGTTCTAACTTTCAGGAAGCTTTATCTAACCTAGGAAAAGTCTAGACAAGTGTATTGAGATGAACCTATCCCTCAGTTCGGAGAAATGTGAATTTTTGATGACTGAAGGGACCGTGTTAGGTCATGCAATATCTCAGCAAGGACTGTAGGTGGACCCCAACAAAATTGCCATCCTCCAAAGGGTCCCACCTCCTCAAAAGGTGAGGGATGTCAGAAGTTTCCTAGGCTTAGTTGGATATTACAGGAGATTCATTAAAGATTTCAGTAAGCTAGCCTCTCCTATGTTTGGCCTCTTAGGCAAAGATGTCAAGTTCATATCGTCCGAAAACTATCAAGAAGCCCTAGATACCTTGAAGAGCAAGCTCATGACTGCCCCAATTCTGAGAGGCCCAAACTGGACCCTACCTTTCCACATTCACACAGATGCCTCAAACAAAGCAATAGGAGCAGCCTTAGGACAAATTGATGAAAAGTTACCTTATCCCATATACTTTATAAGAAAAATCTTGTCAAAGGCAGAGTTAAACTATACAGTGACCGAGAAGTAACTCCTAGTTGTCGTGCATTCCTTAAACAAATTCAGACATTATATCACAGGCTATCAAACCTTTGTGCACACTGATCATGCTGCAATTAGATATTTAATGAAAAAACCAGATGTAAATGCTCACATTATTAGATGGTTGCTTTTACTGCAGCAATTTGATTTGACCATTATTGATAAGCCTGGTAAAGAAAATGTTGTTGCTAACTTTTTGTCTAGAGTAAATTTGCCTGCAGGTGAAGAAGGAATGGTGGATGACCAAATGCCAAATGAACATCTATTTTTTATCTCAGTACTCTCTCCATGGTTTGCTGATATAGCAAACTACTTGGTTTCAACACAGTTCCCACCACACCTGTCCTCAAAAGAGAAGAGCAAGATAGTAAGGAAAAGCGCCCCTTTCACCTGGATTGGGGGAAATCTCTTCAAACTTGGCCCAGATCAGATCTTCAGAAGATGTGTCAGGGAGGAGGAAGTCTTTGACATCCTCCTGACCTGTCATGATGGGCCTTGTGGAGGTCATTTTGCAGCAAAAAGAACTGCCTTCAAGATATTGCAAGCAAGTTACTACTGGCCCACTCTTCATCAGGATGTGAGGAGATATACCAGCCAGTGTGATCAGTGTTAGAGGATGGGGAAACCTACTCCAAGGGATGATATGCCAATTCAACCTCAAGTGACCTTTGACCCATTTGAGAAGTGGGGCATGGAATTTCTGGGTCCTATCAGCCCTCCTTCAAAGTAGAAACAATACATCATTGTGTGCACTGATTACCTGACAAAGTGGACAAAGACAAAAGCAATCAAAGCAGCGACAGAGGAAAAAGTAGTTGAATTTTTGAGAGAAAACATATTCTACAAGTTCAGGTATCCAAGAATGTTGGTCACAGATCAAGGTAGTTAGTTCACTTCCAATTTGATTGAAGACCTGCTCACACATCATAGAATCAAGCACAAGACTTATACCCCTTACCATCCACAAGCTAATGGGTAGGTGGAGGTCACTAACAGAGCATTGGAAGGCATCCTGACCAAGGTAGTGAGCAGCAGCAGAAAAGACTAGGCGGACAGATTAGTTGATGTCACTTGGACCTACAACACAACATGGAAGACCACCACAAGGTTCACACCCTATGAGCTAGTTTATGGGAAGAAAGCTTTGCTATCAATAAAATTTGAATTCAATACCCTAAGGATGGCAGCTCAGCTGGACCTAGACCTCAGCCATTGTTATAGACATATTTGGGCACTGCAACCCCAATCACATATGTCAATAAACCAAGGGCTCTCAAACCCCTAAAATTTTTGTTTCATACCCTAAAGGATCAAGGTCAACTGATTACATCATTTCCCAAAATTTCTCCCTGAAAAACTGCTCAGAACTAGTCAAAACTGGACCATAGAGACTGCTCCATGCAGAGGGTGCGATGCATCTCACCTGCTACACACAAAGGGTGCAATGCATACTGAAAATCCCTTTTGCAGGGTGTGATGAGTGAGAGCAGACAAATGGCATAGGTAGTTTGCTAGGTGGAAACTCAGAGAATCTTCTAGAAACTACTCATATGACACTTGCCTCTCTGAATTCGCCCAGGGATGAGTAAGAGATCATGAAATCTCCAAGCGGAACCAAGAACTATCAGTGAAATGACACTAATCAAAATCCCAGAAGCTGACTCACTCCCATGCAAACATCTATATAAGGATCCCTCATTCTAGAGATCTGGAGGCTGGAATTTTGTAATTTGTAAGGAAGTGTTGTTGGTTTCTGTTTGAGACATTGTATTGTTGGGTGATCTTGCTTTTCATGAGGTGAAGAGGGCTTTCATGCTGGGAGGATGATGATGGATCAGAGAGCTGGGTTGTAATCCTCTCTTCTATTACTTCTATCAATAAAGCTATTTGAGTTTTCCTCCATATACTTGTATATTTCTGAATCTTGTATTTGTGTATGCATTTGTATGGTTAATGTACATCTAATTCTACATTGTTTATGGTTATATATCTCTATGCTTTGATAGTATTTTGCTGCTTTGACTCTACAGGTATTCTTTGAAGTGGGACAAGTAAGAAAGGAGTGGTGAAGCTCTATCAAAGGAGAGAGGAAACAAGCAAGGAGCCAAGCGAAAGACTGAGGTTGGTACTCTTTGCATCTCTCTCATCTATCTCTCATAAAGGAAAACACAAGTTACTTTGAATTGTTTGTTTCTAAGATAGCTACCCATCTTAGTGGGACTAGCAGCTCTGAATGGACACTAGTTTTCCCAGAAACAAAATGGTGACTCCGGTGGGGAGCGAATAGTTTGTTTGTTGGTTACTGTTGTTTTATTTATAAATGACATATGGAGCCTGAAGTTAAGCCAGCTAGCCTTTGAACTACTTTTGCTATGCAACTGCAAAGTAGATCAACGCTGCTTCAGTCAATCTCTGGGTTGGTTTATGAACTGAACATCTGACTTGCAAACATCCTAAGTGCCCTGGTGGCAGCTCAATAACCTCATTAGATCAGCCCCCATACTTTGTGTTTACTATCTATCATAAGCTCATCCTAAATACCTGAACTTAGCGGCAAACTATGGGTGAAAACCAAGCTCAGTCTCATCCCTGGACCATCGCACTGCCTCTCATTGGCAGTCTGGATGCATCGCACCTCCTGTGTGTTGCAGGTGAGATGCATCCCTGTTTTCCTTAAGGACAGGTGTGATGATTGAATGAGACTGTTTCTGCCTCCAGATTTTGGTTTTTTCTTCATTGTTTTTAGCTCTATTCAGTAGTTTTGTTGTCTATGATCAGTATATCATTGTTGAAACATTATTCCTTCACATTATTCAGCCTCCATTGATAAGGAATTGTGAACGTTTTTAATGTATTTTTCATCATTTACAGTCCTCCTATGTAAACAGTAGCTTAATCGAACTATCGTCTTTTGATTCAAAAGTGTCGCAACTGTCGTTTTCAGTCAAGGAAAAGAGTTTCATAAAGTCTTCCTATTTTAGATAGTCGATTACACTTTTGCCATTGTATTTGATTTGAATTATCAATTCTCTGAAGTGTCGAAAACAGTTTTCCATTCGAAAGAGAAAGTGTCGTCTTAGTCTTCCTTTCAATTTTTTTGAAAAGAAATTGTTAAAGTGTCACTTCGAGGAAAAGTAGTTCATATTTGTACTTAGTTTTCTTTTTTGTCATTCTCACATTAAGGGAACTGAAAAACAAATACATGCATGTGCATTTGCATTTAGACTACATGCGGAAATTGATTTAGGAAAAGTGCATTTAGTGTGTGCTCTCTACTGTATGTTGAAAGAATCATATTTTTCTTTCCTCAGTAGCTAGGATTTTCATTGCTAAAAGGAAATAAACGACTGTTTATCATTTTAGATTGCATATTTAGGAGTTGTACATCTACATCACACGGTGAACCTTGAAAGGAAAGCTTCTTAAGAAAGATCAACTATAAAATAAACCTCAATGAACATAAAAATGCTTTGGAACCTAACGCACAACATCTAGAAGTCTAGGCTAGAGACGTATTCCAGCGTCGTAAAGCCTGGTAACTATCGTTTTCATCGTAGGTTGGGTGATTCCTCCTGTTTGATATGACAAGTGCTAGTATGGACTTGTGCTCCCACGTACCGTTGAGTATATATTGAGAGACCACAATAGGCTGATATCCTTTATCTTTAGGAAGCTGTGTCTACTGCCTTATCGATTGCAATGCACTGAACACAACATTCGGGAAGATTGACTGTCGTACGTAAAGTCCTTGGTAATTTCTCTATAATTTACCACCGAGGTGTATATTGCAGTTTTGCGATTGGTCTAGTAATCCCTCTCTCTAGATTTCCAGAGTAGTCACTTTCATTCTTTTTCAGACTCCTTAAAAGAAAAGGTCCATCTGAGCACTTGTCAGTTTAGGCTCATTAAAAATCGAAGGCGACTAGAGTCATCTTTAGCTTTTTCTCGACTCTTAAAAATTGAAAAAGCAAGTTGTGTCAAAGCGTCATAAAATTCATTTTATTTGGAATAACATCACTATTCCCTCGTTGGTCTTAGGTTGAGAAATGGAGTCCACCAATCAAGGATTTCCCCTTGGGGGGAATCCTAGTCCTTTCTCCTCTTGGGGAGATGTTGGTGCTCCACACATGGCTACATTGTCCCTTCCAGGACACACAATTGGCCTACCAGTATGGATATTCTTGACCTCTGTCGTTCAAAACACCGTAAATCCTCATCAATCAAATCAGCAACTAGATGATATTGAAGTTGCTCCCCCACCTTCCACTTCATTTGTTTCTCCCTCTCCTTTTTCTTCTTCACTTAGTGAAACTAGTAACACTAAAAACCAAGTAACTGAGAAGAAGAAGAAGAAGAAGCCAATGGCGAAAGGGGGCAACCATGCATCGTCTAGCGAAAATCCACACACTACACCATCCAAACCCAAATATCCGTGTGTCATTTTCAAAGGAGACCACTATCATCGAGATTGTCCCTGCATCCCGCGGATCTTGAGAGACTGGTCTCCCCGCTTGCACAATCCAGTGTCTTCAACCTCTGTCGATCATGTTGAGAGTACACCATCAACTAGTGAAAATGAAGTCAATGGGCAAAAAGGAAGATCTAAGTTTCCTTGTAGGTTGTGTGAAGGTGATCATGCTCTCCACCGTTGCCCTTTCCTAGACGAAGCTAAAAGAGTCTTGGATAACCGTCCTGCTTCACCGTAGTGACTTCCTCTTGGATACAAGAAACTCTTGCCAAGTCCATCGCTAGTTGAAAATTCGATTGACACACCTCTGTTGTTGGTCGAAACGCCTATCATTAAAGATAAACCCTCTGAGTCCACACCGGACCAAAGTCAACAGGTCGAGATGGTAGTCGACCCAGTTTTGTCTTCAGAAGGTCCACCTTCAGATGATACAGTCTCCAAAGAGAATGAGAATGACACCGTTCAAATTCTTTTTGTTAACACAAAATTCGATGAACGTGGGCACGATCTGCTCATTCCTTTACCATAGGAGGGAAGTTCCTCAGTTCAAGAGATTCATCCAGTCGTTTATTCAGTCCCTCCTCCAAGCAATCTAGTCGTTTCCTTTGATTGGAATCTACTAGCAAGACCCTACCTACCCTCTAATGTACCGTTTCGAATCATAGTACAAGCTTACAGAATGATCATGGCTGGTACTATCATAGATGAAGGGGCTTTTGTGAGTATCCTTTCCTCAACTGCTTGGAAAGCGCTTGGTTCACCATCGCTTTTGCCTGAGATTCGAAATCTGTCAGGCTTCAATAAAGGAACCAGTCGACCGTTAGGGATCCTTCCAAATTTTCCTAACTCTAACCCCGTAGTTTTATTAACTTCAACTGCTTAAGTTAGGTGATTGGTCTGATCCACCATTCACCTTTGCCGGGACCGACGGCAATGACAAAGCAAAGGAAATGTTTCTTGGCGAGAATCTATCCTACCTAACCTTAGTAGTTCTTTAACCCTTAGGATAGTAGTTGGTCATTCCTAGCTTGCATACAAAAGGCTACGGAGCAAAGTTTCGCATGGGGAAATCTCCCTAAAAAATGAACCTACTGATGAGAGACATCCTTATTATATGACTGGCACGAGCACGTTTCCGTGAAGTTCAAGCTTGTTAAAAAATAAACCTAACAATGAGAATATGTTCCACCAGAGTTCAAGCTCATTAAAAAATGAACCCACCTTCGGTAAATAACATTTGTGATCACATTGCTATCAACTTTTGAGCCTTGTTCGTGTTCTTACCATCACCTCCACCTTTTTAGCCGATCATATGCCTCGACTTGATTGTTTACCCTTTTGAGGAACAGCTGCGATGAGTGATTCTATTAGCCACCTTCTTTACACTACCGTGATTGAAAAGTTCCAAACTTACCTGGAACTAGTTGCTATCCGAAAACATCACTCATTCCTAAAAAAACTAGTCTCCTTTAAGCTCTTTTTAGACTCGTAAAATATGAAAAGATTGTCGAGCAATTGGCCTCTATAGCTCGTTAAAGTGATTGGAAGTGCCATACCTCCTCTATATTTTAATATTTTTGGACCTGAGGGATCATTACACAAAAAGATCTAGCGCTTGTCTTTTTCGGCTCACTAAAGTGATCGGAAAAGTCATCCCTTTTGTATTATTTTATACTTTTTTCAGAATTAAGGGATTATACTACGAAAAAGGACTATTGGAGTTTCCTTTCCATCTCTTTTCAAACTCTCTAAAACTGAAAAGGATCGAGTTATCTTTGTTGTTAAACTCGTTAAAACAATAGCGACAAACTTGTCCATACAGACAAGAACGAGTTTCACTGTCACTAGGCTCCCTAAAACATAGCGACAGGTTTGCTCGAAGAGAAAATTAAAGAACAAGCATATGTTTTCCTCCTCAAGCTTGAAAAAAATAAAGAGGTGCTGGTCAGCAATGACTGGGGAAAAAGGGAAGAAAACTTGAAGAACTTCATTGGTAGGAGGTCGCTCTTGAACATGACACTTTCACTCCATCACCATGATTGAGTTAGGTTGGGTTATTCCGTTCACCGGTCATATCACCATTGGTCCTCTGTACCATCCATTTTGGGGTTAACGCTACCAATCCACTCCAGTGTTGTCGATATGTTCAAGAGAAGTCGCTTAGAGAATTCACCAACCCAACTAACACCTCATCCGCTGCAATACCTTCACACTCCATTTTTCATGGCCGCCACCCTGAACCTTGTGTCATCAGATCATTTTCACCTCCACAAAATGATTTGCTTCGTTCCATGTCGTAGATATGGGATTCATTAAGGCCCTCCTACGATGGGTCACTTCTTGTCGACATCAGCTCATTATCCAAGAAGTCGACTTAGGAACAACCCCTTCAGTACTTTGAAGCTTGCATGCCTTAATGGCAATTTTCTCACTTCCGCCAACAGGTTTACATCAATGGCCTTCGACCGAAAGATTTTACGTGGTGTTCAACATCGAATCATGTATTCACACCACGTGAATTGTACTACAATACCTTGAGGATCATTATCATTATCGGTGATTCCTCTTGCGCCTGTTAACAGCTTACATCATTGGCTGGTAATCAGGCAATGTCTTTCTATGTTCGACACCAGAACATCTTTTCACATGGATCGACTTGTACATCGACCAAAGATTGAACGAGTTTGAAGACCCTGGCTCTAGTTTCATCCATCCAGGCTACGATATATTTGGGAAAATAAAAACATCAAATGTACTCCATAGCTGCACAGATAATCATCCAAGCTAAGGGATGATGGCTCTACCAGAATCATCAGTCTGCCACACAGACGGTTGTCTGTCCTATGTACATGAAAATGAATTTATAAATTTGAGCATGGCAATGCCTGCCTCAGCTAGATCATGAAAATACTATGAAGATAATGTATTGTATTGTATCTTATTACAGGTCACCTTCCATTTCGAAAAACCTCGGATCCTCATTATAAAGCATTTCACCCGACATCAGAAGATTTATGACTTCATGCTTTAGGGGGAAACTGTTATAGACATATTTGGGCACTGCAACCCCAATCATATATGTCAATAAACCAAGGGCTCTCAAACCTCTAAAATTTTTGTTTCATATCCTAAAGGATCAAGGTCAATTGATTACATCATTTCCCAGAAGTTCTCCCTGAAAAACTGCTCAGAACTGGTCAAAACTGGACCATCTAGACTGCTCCATGCTGAGGGTGCAATGCATCTCACCTACTACACACAAAGGGTGTGATGCATATTGAAAATCCCTTCTGTAGGGTGCGATGAGCGAGAGCAGATAAATGGCAGAGGCAGTTTGCTAGGTGGAAACTCAGAGAATCTTCTAGAAACTACTCATATGACACTTGCCTCTCTGAATTCGCCCAGGGATGAGTAAGAGATCATGAAATCTCCAAGTGGAACCAAGAAATATCAGTGAAATGAAACTAATCAAAATCCCAAAAGCTGACTCACTCCCCTGCAAACATCTATATATGGATCCCTCATCCTAGAGATCCGGAGGCTGGAATTTTGTAGTTTGTGAGGAAGTGCTGTTGGTTTCTCTTTGAGACATTGTATTGTTGGGTGATCTTTCTTTTCATGAGGTGAAGAGGGCTTTCATGCTAGGAGGATGATGATGGATCAGACAGTTGGGTTGTAATCCTCTCTTCTACTACTTCTATCAATAAAGCTATTTGAGTTTCCCTCCATATACTTATATATTTCTGAATATTGTATTTGTGTATGCATTTGTATGGTTAATGTACATCTAATTCTACATTGTTTATGGTTATAGATCTCTATGCTTTGATGGTATTTTGCTGATTTGACTCTACAGGTGTTCTTTGAAGTGGGACAAGTAAGAAAGGAGTGGTGAATCTCTATTAAAGGAGAGAGGAAACAAGCAAGGAGCCAAGCAAAAGACTGAGGTTGGTACTCTTTGCTTCTCTCTCATCTATCTCTCATAAAGGAAAACACAAGTTACTTTGAATTGTTTATTTCTAAGATAGCTACCCGTATTAGTGGGACTAGCAGCTCTGAATGGACACTAGTTTTCCCGGAAACAGCCATGCACAGAAAGAAAGATTACTTCAGCTCAATGGACTGGATGAACACAGATTGTAGGTCCTTCTCCATACAGAGGTAGTTCAACTTCAGAGAAAAATATGGCATGACAAAAATATCAAGGAGAAGCAATTCCAAGAGGGAGATTGGGCACTACTCTATGATTCAAGATACAAAGATTTCAAAGGCAAGCTAAGGACAAGATGGCTGGGACCCTACACTGTGGAGAAATGCAATGACAATGGTTCAGTTTTGGTCAGAACCATTGATGATGAAGCCATCCCATGCTTGTCAATGGACATCGGTTGAAAGTCTACAAGAAACCCCTCTCCAAGCGAGAGTTAATTGAAGATCTGAATAAGACAGTGATGGTAGTGAAGCATGTCTTAGCCTCCACTTCACCCACTTACTGAAGAAAAAGAAAAAGAGAACCAAAAAAATAAGGACTCAAGTGAAAATCTCCATGAGGCGCTTGAGTCCCATCATTGGGTTGAAAACCTCTTCTGAGGCAGCCCAGTGATGTCAAAAATATATATATATATATATATATATATATATATATATATATATATATATATATATATATATATATCCCTGGGTGAAAACTTCCCTTTGAGGCACCCAGGGCAGGCAATTAGAGTGAAAACCTCCCTGAGGCGCCCTAATTGTTTTCAAAAAAAAAAGGGAAAAAAAAGGAAAAAAGAAAAATGAATTTTCCTTTGCATTGCAGGTTTGCAGGATGACTACAGGAAGTAGAAGAAGGTGCCAGGGGAACCCTGAAATCCACACCACTACCTATCCTACCTTCCCACACTTTTCTCCATCATTTTTTTGGCATTTCTTTCACCCCACTGTGCTTATTTTTCAAAAACCGTGTGTTCTACAGGAGGCTCCTGTAGGAATTACATAGAGCTAGAAATGGATTTAAAAGGCAGTTTAAGGGACAGGGAAGCTTCATGAATAACCTATAAACCCTCCTACAGTATTCAAACCTCATTGCCATCATTTCCCAGCCTGAATCACACCCCAAGCCTCATTCTTATTCATGTCCAAGAAAAACACAGAAACAAAAATAGTTTTTCAAGAAAAGGAAAAAAAAGAGAGAAAGCAGCACCATCCACCTCACCTGAAGCCTACCTATTACCTCTCCATCTCTATATACATCTCTGGCATCATCCTCAAAGTTCCAAGCATAGAAAGAAGCTGAAGTTTCAAGTGGAGAAGCAACTACAGGAGCTCCTGTAGGAATTCCTGTAGCAGTTGATCCCATTATAATCCAGCACCAGCAGCAAGAGAGTGAAAACATGAAGCTTGAGAAGAAACTTGAAGCTCAGATCTAGCCAGAGAAGAACCTGCACAAGACATAGCCACACATCAGCAAGAAGACAACATGCATCAAAAGAATTCAAGAAATGCAGTAGAGAGAGAGAGCCACAACACCTCACAACAAATACATTTGGATCACAGGTAAGTAACTAACCCGCTCTTTTGTTTGCATTTGTGTAATTAGAGGTCATGCAAAAGCAACGAGATGGCTGAAGTTGAACGAGGGAAAGGTGGCTAGTTAATTTGGCCACCTTCATCTAGTTGACTCCACTCATCCGAGATGTCACCCACACGTGCACACAATCAACTCAAGAAAGATGTCAAGGACAGGTAGTGGAGGAAGTGTGAACTCCGATGCAATCATGAGGAATGATTACGAGGAGGGGCCATGATGACAAGTGGGTGGGGACCAACAGTCCGAATATAGCCAACGTATACTTTGCCAGGTCACCCCCCATCACCAGAAATATCCATAAAGGGTAATAAGTACTCCTCCTCGAGCACTCTTACCACCTTTTCCTTCATTCTCTCCTCGTAACTCAGCTATAGTAGTCTCCTTGTGCCTCCACAGCCTCGTAACCATTTTCCTCCATCGATCTCTCCCATATTCCTTCTCTCAACATTTTCTATAGGAGCACTTACAGGTTCTACAGGAGCACCTACAGGAATTCTACAGGAGGGACAACAAGCTTCTACAGGAGGCCAGTGAGTTGTTTTGAAGGGAGAAAATACGGGTTTTAGCATGATTTTCGGTCTGAGGAGGTAGGTTCCATGCATGCCCCCATTGAATATCAATATATGTAAGCAGTGGTTTCAATTTGAGGAGGAAATAAAGCCTTTAGGAGGAGGAAAGACATAAAAAATTTCTGCTTATTTAAAAAAAAAAAAAAAAACACAGTCTCCTTTGTTTTTCTCAAAAATTGTTTTCTCCATCTCCACATTTGGTTTTCAAAAAGAGTATAAACAAAATGACAGGAGGATTTATGAGAAAGGAGCCCACCAACTCCACCAAGCTCCATGCACATCCACAAGTGGTGGACATCTTCACAAGGGCAAATTGGATGAATTTCTTTCTGAAATTCCGAGGGTTTAATGAAGAGATTGCCCAAGAGTTTACTCTCTCTCTGGTACCCCACACAAGAACTTATGCCACTGTCACCTTTAGAGGTCTTTCCATGGAGATAACCCCTAAATTTATCAGTAGGGTCACTACCCTTCCTCTTGGGCTGCCTTGGAGTAAGGATGGGAAACCAATTGGCTAGGCTGCCAAGAATTTTTTTTTCCAAAACAATGAAACCCCTGTAGAGGATAAAAATGGCATTAGAAGGGCTAGCATACCATATCCTTGGGATGAGGTTAGCTACCAAATAATCAAATACATTTCCTGTGAGGGAAGGTACAACATTGTCTATGGTTATCACTTTAGAATCCTTCATGAATTAAGGTACGACATGGAGACTCCAGCCCCTCAGAAACTCAGCATACCCTACTTCCTCCTGTAGTCCCTCATTGACTCTAGCACTAAGGTCCAAGCAGGGAATTCAGAGTAGCGGGCTCACCATGGGTTAATCAAAATCCTAGTGGAAGAAGCCCTCCATACATTTACACTCCCTATAGCATGGGAAGTCTTCCGAAACATGATAGATGAGGATGACATAAAGTCCCTAACCTATGATATCAGTCCTATTGACAGTGAGGGGGAGAAGGTGAAGCCACTGGTGACTTATCAGAACAAGGAAAGAAGGAGGAAGAAACTAAGATAGAGGAGGAGGAAGCTGAAGAAACAGAGCAAACAGAGACAAAAAAAGAGACTGAAGGAGGCATTGAAAAGAGTGCCAATGTACAAGCACTCCATGTAGAGGCTGAAGGTCAACTGGATTGGCCTCAAACTGAGTCCCCCACTATTGTTAGGAATGCTGGAAGGCAGAAGGGAAGAAGAAGAGGAAGAGCAGTGGAAGGAGATAGATAGGAAGGCAGGATTCTATGGCAAAGAAGAGCAGACCACATCAGAAGCCTGGGATGCTAGGGAGGCCACCAGGGCCATAAAAGATGAGGAGATTGACTAAGTTGCTCAGAGGATGAGCAACACCTTCAGTAGGGGGGTGATGATGAGCCTCATAAATGGGTAATTATATGGGATAATTTTACCTCCTAACCTAATCAAATCAACCATTCACTTAGCTTATTGTATGATTTTCTGTTATATTTATGCTTATGGAGTGAGTTTAGTTAGTTATGGTGTCATGTGGTCTAACATGTGTTTAATGCAGATTATTAATGAATTTCGAGGTCAAAGTCAAATATCCAATGGAAAAATGGTAGCAATAACTCGAAGTGGACAAAGGAGAGGACTTATAGGAGGGAATCCCCCTCATTTATTACTCCTCACTTCGAATTCCCCTTCATTCAGCTCGGAGTACAAGCAGCCGAATCATGCACTAGAAGGCAACCGAGCAAGTGGAGGATAACTGATGATTATCTCAAGTTTTGGGAGCCAAGCCTCCCTGATTTTAAGGAAGTTGTTGGTAGCTTCATTTGTATAAGTAGAGAGGCCTAGGGCCTCACTAGGGTTGGATTTTTGTCAGCTTTTTTGGATTTTTTCTTATGTAAACTCTGATCCAACTTCGAGCTTATTATTTTGAGACAGTTTCATGTAATCTTGTTATTGTTTTGATAATAAATATGGAATCATTTTTGATCTAGCACTGACTTACCTCAGAGGGCTGAAACTCTTGGGTTAGGGCCCAATCCAAGTAGCCAAGCTCCTCTTTACTTGTATTTGTATGTTGTATTTCAGTTTGTAGATCAGGTTGTTGTTAGATGTATTTATTTTATGGTTAAGAATAGGTTGATTTTGATGATCCAGTAGTTTGCTTCCATTTGTGCTTTCTATAGTAGGTTAAGCAGTGATAAAGAGAAGATTCAAAAGGCTAGCAACAGTTCCTTGGCCTCTCTTCCTCCCTTTGGGACCATGATGTGAGGCAAAGACCCCCTTGCTGCCCCAAAAGCACAAATTTTCCTCATTCATAGGAATTCTAGTGTTTGCAGCTTTTTAGTAGGTTAAAAGTCTAGTTTTTCTTTGCTTTAGATCCTCTTCATCACACTCACTTCCTGATTTGCAATAGTCTTCTTTCATGCTTTCCTTTCCTACAACATTTCTCAGCATTTCCTTTCATAGACCATAGTTTAGACTAGTTTGATGCAAAACTCTATTTTCTAGATGCACTCATTTCATTGCTTGTTTGACCTTATTGGTTGATTGTCAGTTCCTTTGCAGTAGATCTCTTGTAGCAGTAGGCTAACTTATCAGTCATCACATCCTCCATCTGATCCATGCCTATAGGTCTCCTAAACCTCATGTCAATTCTGCCTTAGTTTCCTGCATTTTTCCTAGGACTTCTTCCTCTCTCCTTGAGAAAATCCAATCATCTTTCTCACTCTTGGTGGTTCATGGTAGACCATAGGTGCCCTAACACCTCATTCCAACCTTCATCCACCTTTTTCACCCACTCTCACACCCTCAAAATAGTGAAAACTGCTCTTGGCCTCCTCCTGGTGAACATTGCTTTTCCTCCTGTAGATTTTCCTGTAGGCTTTCTTTTGAAGGCCGAGTGTGGGAAAAGCCTCCAGAAGGCCACCTGAGACCTCCTAGGACCCATCCACACCATCCTACATCCTCTAAAGTCCAAAATCCACCCTTCAACACCACCTATTCGTTGCCACATTCACACCCAATAAATTACATGCATGTCAAATTCACATAAAAATCCAAAAATATGTTTTTTCCTTATCTACTTCCAGAAATAGCATAGTTAGATGTTGTTTACTTCCTTGAATAGGTAATGGTATTCCTTTCATGTTTTTCATAGCGCTTTCTGCAAAAGTAGAATTAGTTGGTTAATTAGGGTTCACTAGGTTTGCTTTACATTTCAGTGTTTCTCCTTTCTGCAGTTAGAATATCATCTATCTTTCCTTCCTTTCATCACATATAGAGCTTCTTCTGGAATCCATAGAAGTTGGCTTGAGCTCCTAGTGATCTTGCGCTAGATGACCGAGTGACAACCTATAGTGAGAACTAGTACTTGTGCATACAGCACTGATGCTTCCAAGTTTGTTACGAACTACCAGGTTGATAGGAGTAAAGTAGGCAACCCAAGAGTTGTAGCATTATTGTTGCAATACTAGTGCTCACCAGGTTCCACATGTTATTCCTTGATACCAAAGGTACATAGAAACAAAGTTGGTGAAAATAGTCGTAAGTGTGTCTTCCTGGCATATTCAAACACCTCCAAAGCATATCGTCTCTATGATGAAGTCAATAAAAAGTTTGTTGTATCTAGAGATGTAATATTTCTTGAATCATCCAAAAATCACAATGTTGTTGAGCGGCAACTTGATCACTTGGATAGATTCACAAATGCAAAATCATTTCAAGAATTTGATAATGAGATTCCACATCTTGAAGGGGGATTTTTATACTAGATCAACTTGTGGAATCTTCTTCTGAAGCACTCTCCCCCCGCATGAAACTCCAACAACAGATGATACTTTTATTGATGTGATTGACAAAATTGGGAGACTTAATCTTGATTCAGTCCCAACTTAATCGACTGAGTAGTCTGGACCATCTCAGAAAGGTCCCCCAAAGTGGCTGACAAAGACACTTGAAAGTGTTCATCCTGATGAGGTTGGAAAGACAGGAACTAGAAATTCAACCTGGAAAAATGGAGGTGATGTAGATGACTCTGATTCACCTATTGATATGGATGTTTCTTATGGTTGTGAATTGAATTTGTCTACAGATTTTGAGCCAACTTACTTCAAAGAAGCTGCTTCTCATGATGAATGGAAAGAAGTAATGCAAAAGGAGTATGATGCCTTGATAAAGAATGGAACTTGGAAGCTGGTTGATCCTCCATTGGGAACCAAACTAATTGGCTACAAGTGGGTCTACAAGAACAAGTATAAAGTTGATGGCCCACTTGACAAGCACAAAGCTAGGCTTGTGGCAAAAGGTTTTCCACAGAAGGAAGGGGTCGATTATGCAGAGACATTTTCCCCCACAACAAAATGGGCTACCATCTGGACACTCTTTGTCCTAGCAGATCATAATGGTTGGAAAGTCCATCAAATGGATGTAAAAACTGCTTTCTTGAATGGAGATATAAAAGAGAATTTTTTATGTCCCAACCTGAAGGATTTGCTGTGAAAGGACATGAACATAAAGTATGCAAACTTGTGAAATCCCTGTATGGCCTCAAACAAGCATCGCCAAGCATGGTATGAAAAACTAACTGAGCATCTTATGAAACTCAATTTCAAACATTATGATCTTGATGATGCAACTTTGTTTGTCAAGAAAGTTGGAAAATAGTTGTATATCTTGTGGTATATGTAGATGATCTTTTGATGACAGGGAACAATGAGAGCTACATTGCATCCATAAAGAAGGAATTGAGGAAAGGTTTTGAAATGACTGATTTGGTCTATGTTAATTACTATCTTGGTATTGAAGCAACTCAACATCTGAAGTCCATATTCCTTTCTCAAAAGAAGTACATTGGAGATGTATTAAATAGGTTTTCCATGGCTAAATGCAATCCTCTCACTACTCCAATGGAACAAAACTTAAAGCTCACATCCATTGAAGGAAAATAATTTGAGGATGCAACAAAGTATAGACAACTTGTAGGAAGTATCAACTACCTGACTACTACCAGACCAGACATTTTGTTTGTTGTTGGTATCCTCTCCAGGTTTATGTAAAAGCCTTGTGAGGGAAACTGGTCTACTGCAAAAAGAGTTCTAAAGTACTTGAATGGAACTCAAGACTTTGGACTCAAGTATACACAGGTGGGCGACATTAGCTTGATTGGATACTCTAATTCAGACTTCGATGGAGACAAAGAAACTGGGGTATCTACTTCTGGTTATGCTATGAGTCTTGGATCAGGAGCTATCTCCCGGAGATCACGCAAACAATTAGTTCCAGTAGATTCCACAATAGAGGCAGAATATGTGGTAGCAACTGAGGCAACAAAAGAAATTGTTTGGTTCTGGAAAATTCTGGAAGATTTGTAGGTAAAACAAGTACATTCGCCTCCACTCATGATTGACAGTACCTCGGAAATAAAGTTGGCCAAGAACCCAAAGTTCCATGGTCGAACGAAGCACATCATACAAAATATCATCTGATTCGACATCATGTTGAGGCTAAAACAATCCATCTTCGCCATTTTTCCACTAATGAGCAGATTAAAAACATCTTCATCAAAGTGCTTGGAAGAGAAAAGCTTGAAAGATTCAGAATGATGCTTGGACTCACCAACATCCCTTCAGATTAAGGGGGGGAATGTTGACACCTAATCATAGGGATTGGGTGAACAACTGTAAATAGTGTAAATAAATAATAGAGAAAATGGAGAGTCATTGGGAGACGAAACTCAATAGTCACTCCCTCATGTATATAATAATGCACAACCTAAATGAATAACATAATCTCATTTGAGGAGTTACCTCCTGGCTTGACAGCTTTGAAGCACTAATCTTTGGAAAGTTGAAAGAACAAATCTAGGCAAAGTCAATATGACTTCCTTCTTCAAGAGTGATGAGAAGATGGGTGACTCTTCTAATTTTGTTGCATAGAAAGTTAGGTTGGAGATCATTGCTGATAACAATGATGTTTCGGACTACATTCAAGGAAAGGTACCTAAGCCTTTGGAGATTGCATCCATTGTTTCCAAGAACAAGCAAAAGAAAGGTGAGTTGAAAGCAAAACAAATTATATCTAATGGTTTACAAGATAATCTACTTGCATATGTTGGAAACTTGAGTAGGTCTAAAGACATGTATGATAAGGTAGCCGACATGTTTGAGATCAACAATTTGAATGAAATCCTCACCTTGAAAGATCAACTCAAAGACACCAAGATGAACAAAGGAGATTCCATACAATCCTACATAATGAGGATCTCTCATGTTAGAGATAAATTGCTAAGAGCTGGAGAAGCTGTGTCAGATAGGGAACTGGTGGTCGTGACTCTAAGAGGTCTCCCCTCTATTATGGAAACATTCATCACTACTATAAGCAACACAAATGTACTCCCTTCATTTGATGAAATTGTTGGAAAGCTCACTCAAGAAGAGTCAAGGATGAAAGGAAGAGGAAGGATTCAGAAGCACGAAGAAGGAGAACCCGCTAAATATATCACTCATGACAAGAAGAAGAAGAAAGGGAAAGGAGGTCCATCAAATTCAAGAAAACCTCCTCCTCGAAATTCTGGTGTGAGAAAGGAATATGTGAACATTGAATGCTATAATTGTCATAAGAAATGGCACGATGCTATAGATTTCCCCGAGAAGAACAATGGACCAGGTTATAATATTAGAATCAACAACAATAGGTTCAATGATAAAAGAGGGAGAGATGACCGAAGGAATGACCACAATGGGAGAAATGCTAGAAAAATAAGAGATTCTCCAAGTGACCATGAAGAAGAACATCATCCACAAAAGAAGTCAAAATTCTCCAGGCATGAAAGTAATGTTGTGAATCAATTTGAATATATTCTTATTTATGCTCTTACTAGTTCATCTCCTTTGGATTCATGGGATAGTTGGTTGATTGATAGTGGGGCCACTCATTGCTTCTCTGATTACAATGAAGTTCTCTTTAATTTCGTGGAGAGGGATTCAAATTTGAAAATCGTTCTTGGAGACAACTCCACTCATCCCATTAAAGGTTTTGGATCTGTCAAATTCCATTTAAAGTCTGGGTAATCTATTGTACTACATGATGTAATGTATGTGCCTGGGTTAAAGAAGAATTTGGTATCAATCTCCGCTTCGGAAGACAAATGGATGAGGGTTTCCTTCATCAAGGGAAAATTTCTTACTTGGCCCAATGGATCACTTATGAATATTGCATTCACTTTGGGAACAAGATATGAAGGACTCTACAAGGTCACTGGAAGGTCACTATTGGCATTGGTTTATAATACAAATTATCTAAGTGAATTATCGCACCGAAGGTTGGCTCATCTTCAATATGATGCTCTTCCGAAATTGGAGAATTTGGTCTCAGGGATTCCAAAGGTTCAAGCTCAACATGACGAAGTATGTGAAAGATGTGCTAGTGGAAAAATGACAAGGGGATCATTCCCCTCTAGTGAAAACAAGACTACTAACATCCTCCATCTCATTCATTCTGACATATTTGGACCGATGTCTGTGCACTCTATTACTGGATATCTCTACTACATTACATTCATTGATGACTTTTCAAGGAAGACATAGATATACTTTTTCAAGCATAAGGATGAAGCCTTTGAAACATTTAAGGAGTTAAAAGCATTGGTTGAAAATCAAACATGGAAGAATATCAGAATATTCAGGTCCGATGATGGTGGAGAATACATGTCAAATTAATTCATTGACTTTTGCAAAAAGGAAGGTGTCAATAAGGAAACAATTGTGCCATATACTCCCGAACAAAATGGTCTAGTTGAAAGGAAGAATGGGTCTATAGTAGAACCCACTTGAGTAATGATCCATGATCAAAAGTTTCCTAAATTTCTTTGGGCCGAAGCTTCCCATGCTGCCATATATGTCCAAAATAGGGTGCCTCATCAAGCTTTGGAAAAAAAAACTTCCAAAGAAGTATTTATAGGTGTGAAGCCCGAAATTAGTCATCTCCACATATTTGGATTTCCCGTATATTTCCATGTGTTGAAGGACAAAAGGAACAAATTGGAAGCTAAAGGAAGAAAAGGTACAGTTGTTGGGTATTGTGAAAATTCTAAAGCATTTAGAATATATATTCCTCGTTAAAGGAAGGTTGAAATTAGTAGGGATGTTACATTCGATGAAGATGCCACTATTGGAAAAGAAAGAGACCTTCCTTTGCCTCCTCCTCCCAAGAATAGTGGTGATATGGATATGTTGGATGGCTCGTTTGTGCCCAAATTTGAGACTAATATTGTTGATGACCCCATGGAACGCATGGATCCTTTAGATTCTCCTCCTAGTAATCCTCCTACTAGGAAGATACCACTTTGGCTTCGTGACACTATTGATGATGCTGATAGTCATGTGCTCATTCAAATATTGTTTAGAGAAAGGAATAAGCCATGCAGGTACCAGGGATATGTTGCAGCCATGAGCACTATGATTCACTCCACGCCTTCCACATTCGAGGAAGTAGTAAAAGAACAAGTTTGGAAATATGATATGGCTGAGGAATATGAATCAATCATGAAGAATGATGTATGGGATGTTGTGCTAGGACCGAAGGATAAATCTGTGGTAACTCCGAAGTGGATAGTCAATATCAAGCATGGAATTGATGGAAGCATTGAAAAATACAATGTGAGGTTCATGGCTCGAGGATTCTCCTAGAAAGAGGGAGAAGATTATGATGATATATTTGCACCTATGGCTCCATATAAAACCATTCATTCAATATTTTCCCTTGCCGCAAGTCAAGGATGGACCCTTTATTAGATGGACATAAATATCACATTCATCTATGGCATGCTACAAGAAGAAGTATACATTGAACAAACACAGAGATTTGAAGTAGGAGATTGGAAGACACACGTTTGTAGATTGAAGAAGGAATTGTATGGTTTGAAGCAAGCTCCAAGAGCATGGTACACCTGAATGGATAGTTATTTGGTGAAGCTAGGATTCACAAGAAGCAATGCTAATCCCAACCTCTTCTTCAAGGTAGTCCAAGGTATGCCACTGATTTTGGTTCTATATGTTGATGATCTATTCCTAATAGGTAGTAAGCCTCTGATGATCGAGCGTAAGAGGGAGATATCCCCTGAATTCGAGATGAAGGACCTTGGACTCATGCACTATTTTCTTGGCCTTGAGGTAGGGCAATGGCTTGGTGAGATTTTCCTTTCACAAGGAAAATATGTTGTGAAGTTGTTGGAAATATTTGGAATGATAGAATATAAGTCCCTACCCACACCAATGGAAATGAACTTCAAGAAGTTATGTGGAGAAATTGTAGGACCTGATTTGGCGAATCCATATGAGTATAGACAATTGATTGGGGCTATGATGTTCATTGTGAACACCCATCCAGACATATGCTATGTAGTGAAAATCCATCCATACATATGCTATGCAGTGAAAACGTTGAGTCATTTCATGAATGAGCCTCTCCATGCACATTGGACCACTACCAAACACATTTTTAGATATTTGCAGGGGATGATTACACTTGGTCTAAGATACTCTGTTGAAGATGTTCAACTTCGTGGATACACCGATGCTGACTAGATGAGAAATGTTATTGACCAAAAGAGTATGTCAAGATATTTTTTTAGTCTTGGATCTGCCATGATATCTTGAATGAGAAGGAAACAAAATTCCATAGCATTGAGTACCACCTGAGGCAAAGTATATTGCTACTAGCATGGCTAGCTATGAAGAAATTTGGTTGAGTAAGTTCTTTAGAGAGATATTTGAGTAGGTCCTAGACCCTATAGTAATATCTTGCGACAAAAAGAGTGGGATCCATCTAGAAGAGAATCCTATGTTCCATGAAAATTCCAAGCACATAGAGATCCAATACCACTTCATTCGTGATATGGTATAGAGAGGATCCATTCGACTCCATCACGTATCCACAGATGAGTAGATTGAAGATATTCTCACCAAGGCTTTGCCGAAAGGGAAGTTCTTGGTCTTCAGAGAGAAGCATAGATTGATGGATGTGATTGATGAGCCCCAATATTGTAGCAAGGATGTTGCAACTCCTAGGGTGACCAAATTTACTTTATCAACCCAAGGTTCGTACAAAATTGAAGGTGACAGTGTTATATACACAACAGATGCAACAATCTAGTCTTATCACTTCTCAACTGGGGCGATAGAAAACTAGGGTTTTTCAAACTAGTCTTCTATTGACTAGAAGAAGGCTGACCACTAATAGTGAATGTAAGGCTATCTTTAATGCATAAAGTAGATGCTTTCCTATGTTAAGGAAATGAAAGTGTTGATGTTGGCTTGTTGGGGCCTAACCTAGGTTCAGAGTTAATTAGCAAAACAAATCCCTATACTACTGGCACTTTCGGCAACAGTCTGGGGAGTGCGAACTAAGGTCTCACCTGAAGTAGTATGGGTGGTACTGGAACTAGGTTTCCACACCCTTGAGATGTCTGAAGGTTTGATTGGATCCAAATGTTCATCCTTGTACATAGGTTACTTCGTGCACTTCCCTATTCCTCGCACCCTAATATACTGCCTTCACGCAACCATAATCGAGGGTTGTGGAGCTTCCACGCTGCTAGAGCAACATTCTGTGTTATTCCCCTAAGACGCACCTAAGATCTTACTTATCTTCCTATACCAGTTAATTATCTTCACATGAATGGATGTCTTATGTTATAGTTATTTATACAACACATTCATATGAGTTCGCACAACAAATAAATAGTACACTTGCAATTTATACCCAATCATACATTAAAACAGGAAAATATACACAGAAATATGGTAAAATTCTATTTATTAATTCTTCTGAATGTTACAGACTTGACCTGCCCTGCGCACTTAGCTACAGGGGTCCGCGCACTCATTTGCAGACTACTAGGCCTCTGCGCACTCAGTTGCAGAGCCTTCTCCTACTCTATGACCCAAAGACACCTTTTACACTTTGACTCAATCGCTTAGACTCATCATCCTTTTCATTCTTTTTTTCATTTTATCTTTGCTACTTAGAGCCTCACTCTATTTATACAATCCCATGGTCTACGGACCATGGGTAGGTCTATCAAGTTGACATTACATTACAAAAACTAGGGCGGGCAACCCTGTGACTCTATTATGACTTTGCGCTCCGCGCCCACAATTCGTGGAGCTTTTACAAAGGATTTGGGCAAAACTTGGGCTTTAAGCCCCAAAACATGCCTTTGGGGGATGCCAAGCCCAATAGGCCCCCAAGACAAACATCATGACTCACCCTCGAGTCACTCTATTGGCACAAAGATCTTCACGCGGATTCCTTCCAACTCTGTTCGAACCACTGCAAGGTCGGCAGCGCACTGAGCGGTGTTGAGGGAAATGCTCCCTTAGGGCTTTTGGGCTGAAACCCTAGCAGACTGAAAGTTGTCTATACAGAGAAACACACATTCCACACATCCATTATGCTAATATAAGCAAATTCTATGATAAGGGGCATACCTGAGGTCCTACGTTTGAGAAGTTCCTTCTAGGGTCCAAACCCTTCTTGGAGTTCCTTTTGCTCCTTTGACCTGCAAAACAACCAATTCAAGAAAGTACAACAGTATATGGACTAAACCTTATAAAGAAACTATCTTCATATTATAAAGAAAAGTAGTTAGTTATGAAATTTAAACAACCATTCACATATGAATTCTAACATGAATATCACAAACATGAAAAAGATTTATATCAGGAACAAAGACATGTTTTTCTTTTATTATAGACAAATAAAGTACAGAAAAGAACAATTTCACCTGAGTCGTCCTTTCGCAGGCTCCAAGTAAAGCCTTCTTCCGTATTCGTCCAGCCTCAAGCCTTTAACAAAATCCTTCCATGACTTACTCCATGATATCACAAGTAGTGGATGAACATCAACACACAAGGAAACAAGGGTTTCCTGTAAAAATGGGGGAAGTGTAGGAGGCACAAGGATCTTCAGACCTGGTCAGGGAAATCTCAGCATAATAACCTTTCTCTCTCTTCTCTCCTCCCTTAGGCATTCCCGTTGAAGCCTTTTTATACTTCTCCCAAAGTAGTTTTTTAGTTGGGAGTTGGTTGGGAACAGTTGGGCCACAGGCACTAACAGGTGATCAACAGGTAAAAACCGTGATCTCTGCCCGAAAGTAAGGAGTTTTATATTTTTTTAAGTGTTTTAATACATATACGTGGGTTGTATATACACCTACCCATGTATACACGCGTTTAACTCAGGGCAATGTCGCGTATAAGGTGTTAGAGTCGGTCTTGTCGCCCTCCATCAGTGATCAAAGCTCTTTGCATTTGCATAAGTAGGTGTCTCATCAGTGTCAATTTTTACATCCCATTAGGCATGCCATAACCCTGATGGAGGAGCTGGTGTCTTTGTCCCCCTCTTGGCATTGCTGGATCAGGTCATTTCAGTCCTTAGTCACTTTCAAGCTTGTCTTGTCTTGTTGAGGTCAAATTCCTAGGTCTAGGGTTTTGGTCAAGATGGTTTACAAGGTCATGTCTCTGAAGGTCAATAAGTGCTCAGCAAGCCAAAGGGATGATTTTAAAGATGTTCCTTCGCAAATTTCAATCTTGTACAGTTAATGTTCACCTTGGATTTAAAAACTCTGTTTTTAAAGCCAAGGTCATTTTTCAAATTTTTGTAAAAAGTGATGAAATTTCAAAAAGCTTCCAAGGACAGTATGAAACCCTGGGTTCCTTGCCAAGATCCCTCAGATGATATCCCTGCAAAAAAGCATCAAAGAAAAGCATTAAATGAGTCAATTTCAGGATAAAGGAAACCAAAATGGTCAATTTTATAAAGTGTCAAAGAGAAAAATTAAAGTGTCAAAGAGAAACATTATAAAGTGGGTTTGGGCATGAAATTATTTCAAATCAAAGCTATAAAGGCCCAATCTCCCTCCATCGACCCTCATTGTGCATCCAAGCTACTTGCAAGAGAGATTGAGTGAAAGTTTGAGTGAATTTGGGAGCTGGACAGGCGCGCGACCCGTCAGTGCCATTCCAGCAGTGTAAACTTATAACGGGCGCGACCCGTCAGCGTCCTCCTTTCAAAATTGCCTGCAAATTCATCCAAGGAGCCAACAAATCGCTAAATTGCCTGAGGTAGGCCCTCCAAACTTATAAATTGCTGCTTGTTATGATTAAAGACATCATGAATTCATTTTTAAAGATCTCCATGTGCAAGAGAAAAGCTCCTTGTTGCTGTAGTTTGAACTTGTAAAAATGCCTAGGGTTTTATGCTGTTTTAAGAGTATTCCCTTGTAATCATTTTTTCCCATTCCCATTTCTTTTTCCTTGATATTCCATGTAAATTTCCCTTGCTAAATTGTAAAGAAAATCCAAACCCTTCCCTTCTTCCCTAAAAAATGAAAAATTAAGCCCTAACCCTACCTCTCATTACCCATGTAAACAATGTATATAATGATGCATATGCAATGATGTTTGCAATGTTTTTTCCCTTGGATCCCTGTTTTATATATTTATTCCCATTTTCCCTTTAAAAGTTTCCTTCCCCTAACATTCCCTTCATGCTCCTTGTCCCCCTTGAAACAGCATACAAATCAGCATTTTACAAAGCAGAAACAGCAGTACATTTTGGCCACTCTGCTCCTTAAACAATGTTAGAAACCGAAACCTATGAGCAGAGTGATGACCAGGCATCAGCTTCAGAGATTGAGATACAGAGGAGGCCTCATAAGGGTCGTAAGGGTGGTCATCATAGGCGAGAGGAGCCCACCTCTTTGACAGATTTATAAGCTTGTCCTATGGCAGTCTCATGTTTCCAGTACATGTCTTGCTATGAGTTTTGTGAGAGGATCTCTCGGATTCAGCACCACAGAGAGTTGGCTCGCCTGTTTGTTTTACACTTGCATGATGGACATGTCAACCTTGCCGGGGTGGACTTCACATTGACACCTGAGGTGATTGCATAGGCCACAGGGATACCTAATGTTGGAGAGGTATGGAATAAGCGCAAGGTGCTGGACAGTGTTCATTTTGAGCCTTTTGTTAGACCAGCACTCATGAGACACTTGACAGGAGTGTTTCCCTTCAGATTTCTCAGGAGCGAGTATGCTCCCATGATGAGGCTCATCATGCACTATTTTACCTGTGAGGGCAGATTTTCACAGGTATATTCATACCATATTCGCCTCTTGATGCACTTCACCCGGGTACGGATGATGAACATCCCTATTTTCTTCTATCAGAACATTGAGAAGATGGTGTCCATGATGCAGAGGAAGAGCCCGACACAGTAGTAAAGGAGCCTTTACCATTATGGTTTGATTCAGCTAGTGGTATTACATCAGTTGGCTCAGCAGGGCATCTCATGGGAGGAGTTCATCTCTCGTGAGCTTTTCATAGCACCATCACCGCCACATCCTGAGGTTATTCATGAGGAGGGAGGACCATCACAGCAGCATGACATCCCTGTCACCAGACATGTCAGCTCCTCACCTGTGGTTACTTATCAGAGAGGCCAGAGGGCCTTATTTGCAGAAGCCAGGCGAGTATTATCTCCACACCAGGTGGAAGGGGTCTCGCCTTCTTCATCGGCTTAGCGAGTGTTATCTCCACATCAGGTGGAAGGGGCCTCGCTTTCTTCAGTAGCACAAGTACCAGGGAGGGGCAAACAGCCCAAGATTGATGAGGGACCATCAGGTGTTCCGGATATAGAGTTTATTGATCTTGATGTCAGTTCTCCTAGCCGAGAGGCAAAGGAGATAATTCAGCACCTCAGAGCTGAAAATGATGCCTTGCAGAGGAGATTAGAGGGGGCACAATGGACCATCACATACCTCAAGCAGCGCAACAAACAGTTGGAGGATGAGCAAGCACTTGATGAGCTGTGGAGGATTCGTAGTGACCGCATTTTGAACCAAAGAAGACCCGGTGATCCATTGCCCGCTGACCGAGAGTGCATGCTCATCCGGGTAAATGCACACTTGGAGAGGCTGTTGTCTAAGGCCAACCAAGAGAAGAAATTGCTGAGGAACATGAAGAACCATTATTGGGCAAGAATGCATGTGTGCAAGGCAAAGATGAAAATGTTCCAAAGGCGGTTGGCCAAGGCACAAAAAAGGAGAAAGAGGCCCGATCCCCTCCATATCTTGGCTGAGGCTTCACTGAAGGACCAAGGCACTAAATAGCCCAGACACAGCACAAATCCCAAGAAAATTTGAAAATTTTGGGTCAATTTTGATTTTTCAGGCAATTTACAGGTTTTTGTCCATTAACGGGTCTCACCCCCCGCGCGACCCTTCATCCCGGCAACTCCATTTTGCAAAAACTCAGCATTTCTAGATTTTTCATGAGAAGTTACATATTCTCATCAATGGACTTGAGATTTTATGAAGTTTTGGGCCTCTAGAAAGTCAAAAAACAAGCAAAAATTGACTTTCTGCCACATTTTTGAGTTGCAGAAAGTAGTCTTGGGAGATTTCCATTTTGGAGGAGCAAATGACCACCAAATTCAGAAATACCAGTTGGGCTGGAAAGTAGACTCATAGACCTTTCCAACAAGCCTACGCTTGCTCAATTTTTCCACCTGGAAGTGTCCCAAATGTGGTCCCAAAGGCGCGCGACCCGTCAGGCAAACTTCTCCAGATTTCAGTGTACATCTCAGAAAAACGCAGTTTGACCCTGTTTGACTTTTTGGGGTGGATTATTAGGCTCTTTGATGTAATTATTGTAATTTTATGACACTTTTTACTCTTATGTACCTCTTCTAGAAGATTCATTCATGAAAAAGGTGAAAATTAAATGAATGAATTAGTTTCCTAGCTTATAGAGGCAAGTTGTTTTGACTGCCTAGTTTGTAGTTCTTAGTTTAGAAGTGGTTGAAACAGCTCCTAGGATAGTGATATTGACCCATGGAGGCAGGGAAAGAGGTTAGATCATCTATATTATGTACTTTCTTGATCATTTTCATGGTTGGACTCTTGAGGGATAAGCTATCATTGTATTATTCACTGTATCTCTACAATTTTTGGCTAAGGAAGACCAGGGTTTTGCAGTCCTTTTTGGGATTCTTGTGGTTACATGTATTGATGGTGTGTTTCTCTATGTACCTGTAAGTGTGTTATGTGAATCATTTCCTTTCTTTTCCTTATGCACATTAAGCAAACGAAGTGTTAAAGTAAGAATTCATGACTATCATGCTCTGCTTTTAAGTTTGTTTAATTTCAATGTTTTCTACTGTTTAAGGAGAATTCAAAGTTATTGTTTGCTCTCCTTAGATCCTCACCTGTCATTCCTGACCATCCACCTCAATCAAAAGCGTCAATACTGTCTCCTACCTCACCCCAAAGAACCCCCTGCAGAAACTGTGTCCAATCCCCGCACCCAAAATTGCCATCCCCTCAATTTTGCCACCAAAAACCCCAAATCAACCTTTCTGATCAGTTTACTAGCCTAAAATCAGTGTTACCCTATTGGTCATCTCATCCATTGAATATATCACCGAGATAGACCGGAGAGAGCCCTCTCCAGCCCCGTAGGGCTAGCTACGAGGCTAAGTGGTTTGATGTTGCCTTGAGGTTTACCTTTCTCAGCCTAAGGTGAAATTTCAAGCGCTAACATAAGGGAAAAAACATTGTTTTTTAAAATTTTGGACCAGGTCTAGAAGGAGGGGTTGCCCTAGGCCATGAGTGCAGCATCAAAAACCATAAGAGTGAGATTTGGAGCTATAACAAGCGGTTGCCTACTAGATTTCCTATACGCATTTTTCTGATACCGCAGTGTCAGAACTGCTTCCTTGCATCTATGCCTATCTTCCCTGCATTTGTGCGAGCTTGCCTTCAATTTCTATTGCGATGGTGAAGGCCTGGTTGATCCAAGGCTGAACACGTGCCTTCAAGAGTGCTTCTTTGTGCCATGCCATGTCGACCTATTCTTTCAGCACTTTGGCCTGTTGCATCCGCGCGAGCCTCTGAGTGAGGACCACTGTCTGCGTAGTTCCTTTGACACTATCATACTGCTGCTGGAGTTCACATGCCTATATCTCTAAGCATTGGATGTTGGGGTCCTCCTACAGATTTGTGAGGAGCTCAAATGATTCCTCCAACATTCTAGTGTAGTCTCTTACTGCACTATCGATCTCGTCCAGTCGCACTGTAATAACGCTGGTACACTGTTCTCTTAATTCTGGAGGGGTGGACAACTACACATTCAACCGCAGCTCTGTGATCTAAAGGTACACTTCCAGTTGAACTTTTTTCATTTCCTCCCGCACCTCGCGCAGCCCTACTGCTAGCTTGTGGATGCACGCCTCTGCTGGTGTGGATGCACACCTCTGCTGGTGTGTATGCTGGGATGGCTAGCTCAGGATGCTTTGACAAGCTTCATCCAGTACCTATACTAGCTGCCAATTCTATGACACCACTTCATCGCACTGCAAGCTCAATTGTTCCATGTTTATCTTCTGCTCACTTATTACTTGTAGTGCACGGCTCTCCCTAGCCTGCAGTTCTGCAATAATCCCATCCTGCAGAATGTATAGTGTCTCCTCCCAGAGTGCAGCCATGTTGACACTGATACCCTTCAGTGTGTTAATAGTAGGCTTGTTGACCTCATTTTTTGTCACCAGTGCCCCTTTTGGCAGCACTACCGTGTTTGTCACTCAAGCGTGCAACATCTGCTCTGTTGCAGTTTTCCCTACTGCGAGGCTAGTCGAAAGGGTACCAGCCTGAAGAGTGCACACCTGCAACTCCTACAGCTGTGCTTTGAGGGCCCCCAACTCAATCTGGTTCTCCATCATAAAATTATGGAGGGCCTCGGAGGTGACTTCATGCATTGTTTCGTCGATGTCATGCAGATCACCCTCGGTAAGGGTGATTGGGTCAATAGAAAAATTTGATGCCTTGACCTTCTTGCGTGGCCCCATTCACTGACATGGTTTGTGGGTTTGCATCGCCCTATTCTTCCTGTGTTTCCCTTTCCTTCTCCTGCTCATGTGAAGGTGATTTCAGGTCCTTGTGCACCTTCTGAGCTACCTCCTGCGTTGCTGCTGCTACGGCCTTTTGTTGTTCAGCTACTACTTGTGCAACATCCCACACCTCCTGCACTTCTACTGCCAATGCTTCCTTCCTTCTCTCTTCTGCCAACTGCGCCATGAGCAATTTGGTCTCCTCTTTCTTCGTTTGCGCCGCAAACTACTCCATTGCCGCTATGTCTGGAGCGTGCCAGTCTAGTGGCCATGTCTCCAATACATCAAAGATTACATCGTCTGTGGCTACATAGGGTAGCTCTCACCATTTCTTGGATGGATCCTTGTGTGCTCTGATGTATATGCTGTGGAGGCCTGCTTTAAACTCTGTAAAACTTTGTAGGCTATTGTAGATAGTGGGTGATAACCACAGATTGCGATTAATCCCCATCCTGAGGTTCATTTCCATGAACACCAAGAATATCTTACTGTCGCGGATCCGGTTTTCATCCTTTGTGGCCTAGAGTGAAGCATACTTCGCGGCCTCCAACAGATCCTTGTCAAATATGGGGAACTAATTGTCCTCCAGCAATTCTTCTGCCACGAGCACTATGGACAATAGAAGCCATGCATAGTGGAATGTTTTGCCTTGTTCCTGGGCCTCATAACAATTTTCCAGGAACTCCCTGTAGAGGAACTCAGACCAGTTAAACTGTACCCCCTCTACGCATTGTTCAGCAAGTTCTACCACCGGCGCGGGTACCTCATCTGCAAGGCACTTGCACATAACCTTATCGGCCTGTATTTGGGTCACCACTTTTACTTATTTGTCATTGATGTTGGATATGGTGTAGCCCCTTTTCTTCTTCGCCAGCTTATATTTCTGCTTCATGGCCTCTGCAATGGCCAAGTCACTGCTCTTCCCCTCTGAGATGTCTGCAGGGTCCTCTCCTTTGCATGGAAGTCGAGTAATGTGGTGAATCAAGTCTTCCATGATGGGGATGGGCTCCTCCAGCCATAAACACCCCCCATGCACCAGGCGGAGCAGCTGCCTGATGACAAAAATTGTTATTGGGATGTGGTGGAAATGCGGCACCTAGAGCAGTTTAAGTAGCCCTACCTTTTCCACTCTGCGCAACCACTTTTGTAGCTCTAATTTTGTAACCCATGCTACGGTGTTCTGCTTAGGCTTCATGAGGTGTGCGGTCTTAAGGTGAGGGAACTTCTCGTGGTCAGAAAGGTCCCAATATTCAAATTTTAAGCTTAGCACCCATCCCAGGTGCATGCCCTCAAAAATGATGTTGTTTGGGAGGAGCGGGGTCTGGAGAGAGCTCTTGCTTTCATCAAGATCCTTGGGCACTTTAGCCTTCCCTTTCCGCAGGGGGATATAGGTAGGCAGCTTTTTTGGAGGGTGCACAAGCTCAGTTTTCTCCTCCATGCCTTCGTCCTCATCTTCTTCAATGATAAGGTCCTGTAGGTCTATCTCTTCCTCATCAGTTTCTATGGTAACAACTTTCCCCTTCTCCTCCATTGTCATCCTGGTGTGTAGCGGATTCTGTGGGGACACACATACGAGAACCATCACCTGTTTGTCTTTCTTTGGCCTTGGTGTGCGTGGTGATTTAGGGATTTTTGCTACAATCTTGGTGCCTTCCGAGGCATCCCCAATGGTTAGGGCCTGCGCGGCCTCTTCGGCAGTCATATTTGTAATTTCCATAAATTCCTCAGTTGCTTCCATTGTGCCCGTCCAGAAATATATCACTCGCAAACTCAGGGGATCAATCAATGCTTGGCACAAAACAAACAGGGCTCTGCTCAACAGCTCAATTCGCAAATTACCAAGTGTTGTTTGTTAGGCAACCCTAATTTATAATGCCTTTTAAATTTGAATTCGACCTTTCCCCCCAAATCCGGTTCATTAATGCTCCCTTGGTGGCAGATTTTCCCAAATCTTTCCCATAAATCGTGTCTTAAATGCCTGCCGCCCACTCCATCTAATCTCAAGTTGAGCATCACATCATGAATAGTGACTCCAACGGTCACTTTTTGGCCAAACTACATGGCAGCACAACCCCCTTGCTCGATTGCGGACCTTGTGACTCTTTGTTTTTGCGCACAGTTCCAACATCGAGCCCCTAGGCAGAATATTTTATAATCTCACGCCTTCTTTCAACTGCCTGGAGCGCTAAGACTGTACTTTCCTCAAGTAGTTAGGTGGTCATGCCACCTGTATATGATTTCCTTCGATCATCCATCATTCTTCCTAGAAAATACCCACCTTTTATCGTTATTGGGAGCGTTGTGCACTTTATCATTTGTAGTGTGCCACCCTATTTAATTCCCTTAGTAATGTGTAGTCCAAGCGAGGCATCAAACTGATCAATTTGTGGCGATAGTCCTCAAACTTGTCAGCGTGATTGTGCGCACCCTATTTTATCACCCTGGTTGTCTTATCAAGAAAATTTTCCTTTATATCATCCTCCAACTTCTTGACTTCTGCTTTTATCAGAGCGCTTTTCTTCCTTAATCGCAACCTTTCTTTCTTAATTTCTTGGAGCCTAAAATTTCCCTGTTGGATTTCTTCCTCAAGTCCCAAGTGTTTTGCTTCTTTCGGCTATGCGATCCCTTCTTTCAAGGCTCTGTGAACCGTCGTATCTACCGATGCTTCCATATGCGAAATGGGCCTTTCATGCTCCATGGGGATTATAGCATTCGCTTCATACTCCAGCCTCTGAGGTGCTTGCACTGTTAAGTTCTTGCACGCAGTCCTATAAGTCCATAGAACCGCTGGTACACATAGGTCCCAGTCAGTCCACTTCACATTGTGGACCTTGTTCAGCGCTTCACATACTTTGTTAAAGGCTTCTGCGTGGATAACCTTCTGTGCACTTGTTCTTTCCATACTCCATGGTTTCAAGCGAAGGGGTCATTCACACCATTTCTTAGACCACACCTTCTTACTGACCATGTCTCCTAACATGAAGACTGTGTGCATCCAAGCAGGTTTCGCACCATATGCCTACATCCATCTGGATAGGTGGGCATGCGGACCATTTCAGCTGGTAACCTTGTCTGTTAATTGCATTTGAGGCTTCCCAAACTGCATGCACATCATCCTTCTACAGTCGCGCCAATCCTCAAAGATTCTTTGGTGCGTATCCCACCACCTTGCGGGCGTAACGTGCAATACCCATTTCAAAGCGTCGAAGCGTTGCTTTTCCGGAACTTCTCTTTCAAATTTGTTCAGGAAGTCATCCACCTCACTTAACCCATCATACATAGGCAGATTTCTTACCTTTGTTGCTACATAGCAGAGCGATCTTGTCATCATGTTACAGTTTAGCATGGTTACCTCGTGTAACAGGTTCTACCATCGTTCTATCTCCTCATCAGAATCCGATGTGTAGGAGCTTTCACGCTCCTATGAGATTCCTCCATCCGTGGTCAGATTCACCTAGGCTTTCTCTCGCATGGTTATCTTGTAGATGTAGTCCAATTCATCGTCGATGTCATAGTCGTGCACGAGCTTTGTGTAGCATGATCTTTCTGCAGGGTCCAAAGGTAAAACAACGCGCAGAGACTTTTTCTCAAAAATGATCTTGCGCTTCTTCAAATTTATCACTCGACTCATGTCAGTGGCCCAATCTATTCCTAATAGTGCGAGGTAGGGATTGCTATCATAAAAAATCTCTATCACTTCCAAGTCTGCTAGCTCGCTTGCTCCTTCAATATCTACTGTGATTCCCTACAATCTACCCATAGGTAGGATCTTTTGTTGGTTCGCCATTCGTAGTTGGATAGGAGACCATTATAGCGTAGGCCTGCCCATGCATTCCCATGTCTGCTTCGACATGTTGGCTTGATGGCACCTGACCCAATTTTAGAGTGTTTTAGCCAAACAAATCCTGAAACTACCGGCCCTTTCGGCAATAGTCCGTGGAGCGTGGACTGAGGTCTCACCCTAGGTAGTATAGGAGGGTGCTGGAACCAAGTTTCCGCACCCTAGGGATGTCTTGATGAGGTCTAGAAAGCTCACGAACTGATCCTACGCATTGCACTACTTTTGCGCAGCCATCTGTTCAGTGCAACTATCTTCGCGCGGCTAAGATAACGAGAGTGAATGTTCTTTACCCTATCCGTGCTAGGTATTATTATAGATCTTGAATTAAATTAAGTAAGCCCAATACTTTCATTTATTTAACATAAATAGTCATGCGCTCAATTATAAACCATAAAAAGATGCATAAACCAGAGTATAGAAGCAGATACGCAATATTTCAAAACCAACTTCTCTTTATTAATGCTTTTTCCCATTACAATCCACTTCCTACCCTGCGCACACAGCTGTAGGGGTCCACGCACACAGCTGCGGACTCTACTAGGCCTCTGCGCACACAACTGTAGAGCCCCTTCTACTACTACGACTCATGACTCAAGGTTAGAGACTTAGATTACTTTCAAGAACCCATACACTTCCAATCTCCACCAAAAGCTCCCTTCTACACTTAGAGCCTCGCTCTATTTATACATTCCCATGGTCCATGGACCACGGGTAGGCCGACACATTCTAGATTAAATTACAATATTTTAGGGCAGACTACCCTTTGACTCGACTCATTAAAAATCACGCTCTGCGCACTTCGCGGATCTTTTACAATAACATTACCCAAAATTGTGGGCTTAAGCCCCAAAACTGTTACGCAGGGGATCCTCTACCCAACAGGCCCCTAACACAAACATCGTGACTCGTCTTGAGTCACTAGTCGGTGCAGCGAGATGCACTGCCAAGGCTTTGCGGTCCACCATCCCTGTGAGTGACGCACTACACTCTGTTGCTCCATCCTTGCCTCCTGCAACACTTCTTCAAGCTCCTGCTCCATTTCCCCTACTAATTCGCATAACCGATGATGCTCATTCTGCTTTGCTCGGTTAACACAAAGTGACCCCTCATAGGATTTTAGCTCTAGCTGAGATGTTAAAGGCATGAGCTCTTTGTGCAAGAGAAGCAATCTTGCGACCTCTATTCCAGTATACTCAATGTCTGCTAAAGCTTGTGTTGCATTTTTGCAAGAGAGATGTTGTTGTTCGCGAGGTCCCAATCTTCAAGTTTTGTTCTGGGCACACAAACCGGGGGTGCACTTTTCAATGGAATCTTGTCTTTCATCTTAAGCTTCCCCATCTCAGCCTTATCTTTCATAGATCACTTACTAGACCACAGGTTTTGCGGTGACATCCGGACCGGTCTTGCTATCTATTGAGGAACTTGCAGCACATCATCTACCCCTGGCATTAGGCCTGGCACAGTGACCTGGGCTGGTGGCATTATGCTGTCTCGAAGGTCTTGTGTCTCTTTCAGCAATGTTGCAACCACTGGGCTTATTATCAAAGCATCGGAGTTGGACAGGTCCATATCTATCGGATAATGCAATAACTTAAGGCTCAAGGTGCTATGGATTGTTCTGTGGATGATCAGCTGTGATTTATAGGCCTGTTGATTTTCAAATTCGACCATTCCCTCCTTTTCTGGTTCATTAATGTGGTACTGCTGGTAGATCATTTCAAATCCAGTTCTAACTATGTGTCTTAATTTCCCACCGTCCACTCCTCATTGTCTTAAATTGACCATCTTGTCATGAACAGTGACCTCAATGGTCACTTTCCAGCCTGGCTGCACTGCAACACAACCCCTTATGTGTGACTGTGATGCCTGCGATAGGCTCGCCCTACACAGAACCCTGTTTTCGCGTAGCTTTCCTGTAGACTCATTTATAGTACCACGCCTTCTTTCAACTACATGGAGTTCTAAGACTGTGCTCCGGTCAGTTAATCAGGCAACCAACCCACTTTTGTAGGGCTTCAGGTGACTGCCATTTACTTTTCCTGGGAAGGGCTCTCCATTAAGCTTGCCGCACTAAACAGCACCTCCATTTGTAACCTCTTTAACTACATATGGTCCCAACCAATGCATTCGGAGCTTCCCAGGGAATTTTTCAAACTTGCTGTCATACAACAATACTAAATAGTTTACTTTAAACGTGCGCAACTTGAGATCATGATCGTGCCAATCTTTCTCACGCTGTTTCAGGACCTACTGATGGAAGCCCACCAGAAACTATTCTTCCTCAAGTTCTTCCAGTGGCACGAGCCTCTCTTCCAAGTTTTCGCGGTCTGCCATGCCTGTCATTACTGCTATCCGCAAACTGGGTACAATGTATTCAATGGGCATGACCGCTTCCATGACGTAGACTAACCTAAATGGTGTATGACCCTTCAATTTCTTGCATGTGGTTTCGTATGCCCACATCATGGTAGGGATGCGCAAATCCCAATCATTTCGCTGTGCATCACATACTTTGGTCAACGCAGTCTCCAAAATTTTGTTGAATGCTTCTACTGTCCCATTCGTTTGCAGATGGTACGACGTACTTTGCTGATGATACACCTAGAATTCCTCATTGAGTGCACTAATAGTTTCATTTAGGTAGTGTGTTCTGCGGTCACTCATTAGAATTTTTAGGATTCCAAACCACATCAACATGTTGTCGAATGAAAATTTTGCAGTTGTAGCTGCCGTGCAATTCTTAACCGGCTGTGCTTCCACCCACTGAGTCAAGTATTCTGTCGCAGTGATGATATAGCGTGCACCCGTCTTCCCTTAAGGTGTGATTGGCCCCATGAAGTCTATTGTTAAATTTTCAAATGGTTGCAGCATCACCTGTGGATTGAGTGGCATCTCATCCCTTCGTGATGGTTTCCTAGTCTATTGACATACATCATAGGCTCGACAGTACGCTTTCGAGTCTTGATGTAGGGTTGGCCACCATAGTCCAGCATGAAGAATCTTTTGTGCTATCAATCGTCCCGCATAATGTCCTCCTGCAATCCCCCCATGTGCTTTTGCGAGGATTTGTCCCCGTTCAAATTCAAGTACATATCTTTGTAATATTTCGTCATTTCTCATTTTGTACAGGTGCCCCATGATAACAGAAAAATCCATCGCGTGTACCACCAATTCTTTCTTCTGCTGAATTGAATATCCCTACGGCGTGGTCCGTATGGTTAAGAAATGGATTATATCCTCGAAGTGGTCGTCTACAACACGCACTGCATAGAGTTGTGCATCAGGTAGTCCTTCCTCCAAATTTGTTGGCTCCTCACCATTCTCAATTTGCGATAAGTGATTTGGGCCTACGTTTAGGCGTCCTGACTTTACGATGACCTAAAAGTCATATTCTTGAAACAATAACAGCCATCTACAAATGCACCCCCCCAACATAGGCTTTTTCACCAAGTATTTCAATGCGGAATGGTCGTTATACATCTTGAAGTGCCCACCAAGTAAATAGTGGCAGTATTTCTGGAGTGCATCTACCATCGCCAATCCCTCGCGCTCAGTAGTAGAGTAGTTCTTTTTGGCTTTCGACAACCATCAACTGGTGAATGCGATCAAGTGATCAATGCCTTCCGCTCCTTCCTGTGTGAGTACAACGTCCAGTGCGATACACGATGCATCAACGTGTACATGAAATTCAATGTCCCATTTTGGGAAAACCAAAATGGGAGCTGATGCCATTTTTTCCTTAAGAATCTCCAGATTTTTCTTATAATCATCATTCCAACAATATGTAGCGTCCTTTTTCAATAACTTTTCTATTGGTGCCGTGATTTGTGCATAGATCTTATTAAACTTTCGATAGTATCCAGTGTGGCCCAACGTGGTTCGGAGTTCTTTGACACTTCGCAGTGCTTCCAGATTGAGTATGACAACAATCTTCTTAGGTTCCACCATCAGGCCTTATCTGCAGACCACATGACCGAGCAAATTTCCAAAGGGGACAAGGAAGGTGCACTTCTTAAGATTCAACACAATTTGGTGTCATCGAAAAGTATCCAGCATCACCTGTAAGCTCGCTATATGTTTATTGACTAATCCAAATACAGTCCAATTGTCGAAATAAACTTCCAAAAACTTATGGATGAATTACTTGAATGCGGCCACCACTACGTGCGAAAATATCGCTGGCGCATTCTTCAACCCAAAGGGCATAATAGTATACTGAAAACAACCCCATTCGGTCGTGAAGGTTGTATTTCTCCTATCTTTAGGCGCGATCTTGATCTGATGGTACCTTGAGAACCCATCTGTGAATGAGTAAGCTTCCTGTCCACCAACATTCTCCAAGACTTCATCTATAAATAGTGTTGGGAATGGATCGTGAACACAAGCATCATTAAGTTTTCTAAGGTCCACACAGATTCAAATTTCGCCCTTCTATTTTTTCTCCTGCACTATCATAGGACTCACCCAGTCGGACTCTTCCACTGGTTCAATAATTCCTGCTGCAAGCATTTTGTCCAATTCTTTGTGGACCTTTTCCTTATACTTCAGATTCAAATGGTAAGGATGTTGCTTAACTGGTTTCATGTCTGGTAACTCTTCATCATCCCTAGGTCACCAAGGATCCCTTTTAACTCCATGATTTTGGTTGAGAATAAGTCTTGATATTCGCGAAGTAACTCGATGACCTTATCCACCGTGGCATCATCCCAATAGTCCCCAAGCATCGCGTACTTCGGCTCCTCATCTGTACGAATGTTTACCTATCTTGTTTTCAGTGGCATAGTGATGTCAGGGTCCTTGATTGACGGTCCTCGAACTTCGCGACTCCCTTCTGTTTCTGGAATATTAATATTTCAGGGGTCATCATCATCATCCTCCACTTGCATGTTGTAACATTCTAGGGCATGGCTTAACTAAGGTGACCATACCAATTGAACTATTTCCCATGGAACCTGTGGTATTTTGAAAATGGCAGCTTTCACAGCTTGTAGCGCATCATCAACAATATCCACCCATAGGTCTTCAAATGAGAACGTTAACAAAAATCCCTTGTGCAAGATATTCCATTCGCTCGTACCATGTTGGAGTTCTGTATCGGTATACCAGTTTCTTGGGATGACATCCAAGGTATGATAAAATAAGTGTACCCATTCAGGTTGGGGTTCTGCTCCACAGGCTTTGGTCCATTTTGTGAGGTGCATGTGCGGGTCATCACATCCATTGTATTTCTCGGTTAATCGTAGTTTCGACTCCCCAAACCTTAGCTACATCATCCTCCTACAGTCGCACCAGGTTTCAAAGTTTCCTTCATGTGTTCCCCACCAACACACAAGTGTCATGCACAGTGCCCACTTTAGTGCATCAAACCTCTGGTGCTTGGGTACCGTACTCTCAAACTTGCTCACTAATTCATCCACCACTGACAATCCATCATATGTGGGTAGATATCGAGCCTAGGAAGTTACGCATTATAGTGATTTGGTCATCATATTACAATTTATCATTGTCACTTCACTCAACAGATTGTCCCAGTGTTCATCTTCTTTGTCCAAATCCAAAGGGTAGGACCCTGTGTGCTCCCATGAGACCCTTCTACCTGCAGTCAGATTTAGCCAATCCTGATTTCATGTGGTTATCTTGTATATGCAATCTAGCTTCTCGTCATCTCCATCATCGTGCACAGGTTTAGTGTATCGCTCTCCTTCAGCTGGATCCAACGGAACTACTATGCATAAGGACTTTTTCTCGAATATCATCTTCCATTTTTCTAGATTGATAACTCCATTCATATCCATGGCCCAATCTATTCCTAGCGACGTAGGGTAAGGGTTACTGTCATCCATAATCACTATTACCTCAAAGTCTGTCTGTGTGCTCGCACCTTCGATATCCACTATTACCCCTTGCAATCTTCCCATGGGTAAAATCTTTTGCTGGTTTGCCATCTATAATTGAATGGGAGACCACTGTAACACGGGCTTGCCCATGTGTTCCCGTGTCTGTTTTGGCAACACATTTGTGTCCGAACCTAAGTCTAAGATCACCTGATCCATTTCATACTCATCAATCTGCACCGTCAATCTCATTTCCCTCCTGGTGCACAGATCATGCCTTCCCAATTTCCGGACTACGCGCGGTTCACCCGATCCTGCACACCTAGCGATCAGCTCTTGTAGTCCCTTAACTACCTTGTTGTCACGTAGTAGCTTCATGCATGTCTCTAAAAAGGTAGTAAGCATATAAGGATCCATTCCTCTCTCTAGTTGATCCTTACTATATGAAGTAGAGGCCTCTGCGAAGCTCTTCTTAGCTTTGATAAACGTTTCCTTAGTGCGTTCCAAGTCAAACTCAGGTTCCTTTGTAGGAGCCTTACGTACCCAAGTATCTTCCTCAGGCTACTTCCCCTTATCTTCCCTTGTGGTCGCACCACTTCTAAGCATCATATTCATGTTGGGGTCTTCTTCGCACGGTTCTGACCTCATAATTTGGATATTTTGAGTTGTAGTAGGCTGTAGTACCCCTTTCTCGTGCATTTGTGCGATCAACGTCAGACAATCTACCATTTCATGATCAAATTGCTCATAATAAGGACAAGATATTCTCATCGGGTTGGTACAATTGCGAGCATAGTGCCCTGGTCCTCCGCGATTGTAACATATTAGCTGTCTGCGCCCTCGTCCAAGTCCCACTCCTCCTTGTCCTCATCCACGTCCTTGGAATCCACCATGCGCCATTGCTGCGGCTGGATTGAGGCCTCGCATTTTTGTCTACATTCGATAGGCTGGAGTCCTATCCATCAGTAGCTCATAGCTCCAACATGTCCACTCATCGTGGCCCACTGATCTACAAAAATTACAAAATAGCTACTGCGGAGTCTGCGTATACTTCTGCAACAGGTGACAATTGTTCGTAGTGTGCTTTCCTCCCACCTGACAGATCATGCACTAGAGCGCGGGTGTCACACTTGGCCCTACCTGAGCATCTGGTCTCAATGGCATTGGTCCTCCTCCTGCCAAATAGTTCGCAAATACCGGGCAGTGACCCCTATCATGACCCTGGCCTTTACATTTTATGTACCACACTTCTTCGTGTGCTTCTAGCCAGGGTTCCCGATCCTGCTTCAAACTCTACATCTCCAAGCATGGGTTTTGTAACTACGCATGGATTTGTTGGACTCCCAACCCTGGATCCTGTTTCGGCATCTCATGCAACCTCATCACCATTTCCAATGCTTCTGCCTGGGTTGAGAGCTTCTATTGTGAAAGTGTCATCTTCAGGTGTGGTGTCAAAGACGCCACAAACCACATGCAGTGCTGCACATCTGTTAGTGTCATATTAGCTTTGTGGATCATGCTCTTCAGCCTCTGATCCAGATCCCAGGGGGTTTCACCTAGAAGCATCGCGATCTCCTTAAATCTGATGATCGATTGCATTTTAGATTTCGGCTGGCTAAACTCTCTATTCAACGTGATCTGGATCTCTGCTATTCCTGCATTTGGGTGATCATTCGAGTGCTTGATATACCAAGTCAGCGCGCGGTCCTATAGCACGCTTACCAATGTGGCCTTTTTAATGTTATCATCCGTAACCCCATGTGCTTCCCATACTGCTCTTACTACGAACCAAAACTAATCTGGATCTTCGTTCCCTACTCCTCTGAATACAGGCAGCTTGATCGCGCTCGCCATGCTAAACTGTTGGTTTGGTGGAGGTGGTGTGGGCGAAGATGGAGGTGAATGAGGTGACGTGGGTGGCAGCATACGTGGGGATGGTAACTGCAGAATGCGTTGCCTTATCAAACTGACCGCACTCCTTGGAGAAACCCATGCGCACTCTTCCTCACTCGCTCGCGGGGGCGAAATTAAAGGACTATTTCCTAACCCTTCAATACCTTTGTAGACCTTTCCACTCTGCGTCATTCCACTCATTAATGTATTTGCATCACCTGTTTTTCACACAACAGCATCTTAATCCAGGTATTCAAAGATTTGATGTACTTACCTCACAGTCCCTTGAGAAAATGTCTTTCTGCTTCGCTGTAGCTGACAGTTGTGTCTATCACAAATTCTGTGATAAACCCTTCTATTATTCAATCCAACCAATGGTCTATGACCCGTGAGATCTTATCTTCTGAAGCCTCTAGCCTGCACACCAACTCTGGGGTCCACATTATGGGTTGATCAAACTTGCACCTTCCCTGGCTATCTGCTAGCCTCGTGATCTAATCATACAATTCTAAAGAGAAAGATGCAAAGAAGATCTTGTGGATTTCCGTATATACGTAGCGATCCAACCACCTCTTCTTAGATATCTGCGAGGTTTTTTTTCCACTACCATGAACTTGTGAAGCTTCTGATCCAACCAATCTTCAATTTCGTTCTTTGTAGGGTTCCAGTGTTCCAACATCAGACACCCCTTAGGCAGATCTCGGTCCCAGAAATGGAGCCATTTGTTGGCTTGATGGGGCTAACCCAGGTTCAGAGTGTTTTAGCCAAACAAATCTCGAAACTACCGGCCCTTTCAGCAACAGTCCGCAGAGCGCAGATTGAGGTCTCACTCGAGTTAGTATGGGAGGGTGCTAGAACTAGGTTTCTGCACCCTAGGGATGTCTTGATGAGGTCTGGAGAGCTCGTGAACCGATCCTATGTGCTACGCTACTTCCACGCAGTTGTCTATTAAGTGAAACTACCTTCACACAACTAAGATAACGAGAGCGAATGTTCTTTACCCTTTCTATGCTAGGTATTATTATAGATCTTGAATTAAATTAAGTAAGCCCAATACTTTTAGTTATTTAACATAAACAGTCATGCGCTCAGTTATAAACCATAAAATATGCATAGACCAGAGTATAGAAGCTAATACGCAATATTTCACAACCAAATTCTCTTTATTAATGCTTTTTCCCGTTACAATCCACTTCCTACCCTACGCACACAGCTTCAGGGGTCCGTGCACACAGCTACGGACTCTACTAGGCCCCTATGCACACAGCTACAAAGCCCCCTCTACTACTACGACTCACGACTCAGGCTTACAGACTTAGATTATTTTCAGAAACCCATACACTTTCGATCTCCACCAAAATATCCCTTCTACACTTAGAGCCTCGCTCTATTTATACATTCCCATGGTCAATAGACCATGGGTAGGCCAACACATTCTAGATTAAATTACAATATTTTAGGACGGACTACCCTTTGACTCGACTCATTACAACTCATTCTCTATGCATTTCGCGGATCTTTTACAATAGCATTACCCAAAATTGTGGTCTTAAGCCCCAAAACCATTACACAGAGGATCCTCTACCCAACACAACAATACGATCACGTCTAATCCTAGATCCAAAATCACTTGGTCCATCTCATATTCTCCAATCTGCACAGTCAATCTCATCACCCTTCATGTTCACGTCGTGTGCTTTCCGAGCTTCCGGACTATGCTCGGTTCTCTTGGTGCGGTCCCAGTGCATCTGTTTATGTGTTCCTATGGCCCCTTTACAGCCTTGTTGTCACGCAGCAGCTTCATGCATGTCTCCAGGAATGTTGTGAGCATCGATGGGTCCACTTTTAGCTCTGGTCTATCTTTACTTCCTAAAGTGGAGGCATCAACGAAGCTCTTCTTGGCTTCCATGAAGGATTCCTTAGCATGCTCCAAATCAACTTCTGGTTCCTTTGCTGGAGCCTTGAAAACTCAAGAACTTTCTTCAAGCTGCTTTCCTTTGTCATCCCCTATCATAATTCCACTTCGGAGCACAATATTCACATTAGGGTCTTCCTTGCACAGCTCAAACATCATCATTTGCAGGTTTTGAGTCGGAGGATGTTGGAGTGCTTCTTTATCACCCAACCTTGCTATCAGTGTGGGACAATCCTCCATCTCATGATCAAATAATGTACAATACAAGCATGATGGTCATATTGGATTCATACAATCACGGGCATAATATCCTGACCCTCCGCAATTATAACATATATGTTTTCTGTGACCTATTCCCTGTCCTCCTCCACCTCGGCCTCGTCCGCACCCCTGAAATCCTGTTCACGCCATCCCTGCATTTTGGTCAAGGGGCCACGTTTCGGCTTGAACTTTGTAGGTAGGAGTTCGATCCATCATCAACTCGTAACTTCTATAGGTGCACTCATCATGACATGCTGATCTACAGAAATTACAGAACAACTGTTGTGCATTCTGTGTGTACTTCTGCAATAAATGGCAGTTATCTGTAGCATGCTTTCCTCCTATTTGACAAATCACACACCATAATGAAAGTTCCGCGCTCAATCCTGCTTGTGCCTCTGGTCTCAATGGCATTGGTCCTTCTCTCGCAAGGTAATTCGTGAACACTGGGCAATGGTCCTTGTCATGTCCCTGACCTTTGCACTTTACGCACCATACCTCCTCGTGCACTTCTAGGCGAGCTGTCCTGTCTTGTTTCAAACTCTGCATCTCAAGGCACAAGTTTTTCAACTATGTGTGGATGTGATGAACTCCCAAGTTAGGATCTTGTATTGGGGTCTCGTGCAGCCTCATCGCAATCTCCAGGGCCTCAGCATGAGTAGTTAAGCTCTGCTGTGACAACGTGTTCCTTAGATGCAGCGTTAGCGATGCTACAAACCATGCATGGCATTGTCCATCCATCAAGGTCATATTAGCTTCACGAATTGTACACTTCAGTCTCTGATCCAAATCCCAAGGGGTCTCGTCTGGAAGCATCACAATCTCCTTGAACCCAATGATCGGCTACATCTCTGACTTCATCTTGCTAAATTCTTTGTTCAGTGCAGCTTGGATATCCACGATCCTCTCATTTGGATTGTCATTGGAATGCTTAATGTACCAAGTTAGTGTGTGATCCTACAGGGAACTGACCAACATCGCTTTCTTTATATTGTCATCCATGACTCCCTGCGCTTCTCATATAGCCCTTATCACGAACCAAAACTGGTCCGGATCTTCATTCCCTACTCCCTTGAACATTGGAAACTTTATCGCGCTGGCCATATTGATTCGCAGTGGTGGCGGAGGTGGTATGGGTGAAGATGGGGGTGAAGACGGTGAAACTAGAGGCAGTGTGGGTGGGGGTGGTATGCGCAGAATCCTCTGCCTTATAAAACTAATCTCACTTCTTGGTGAGACCTTCGCGAGCTCTTCCTCATCCCCTCACAGAGGTGAAATCGAGGGGATAGTTTCTAGTTCTGTACGACCTTCGTTCTTGTATATTTTCCCACTTTGCATAACCCCAAACATCACTTTATTCGCATAACTCGTTTCTCACACAGTAGCATTTTAATCCAAGTGTTTCAAGATTTAACATACTTACCTCGTGGTCCTTTGAGGAAGCATTGTTCTGCCTCGCTATAGTTGACTAAAGTATCTACCGCAAACTCGGTGATGAATCCTCCTATAATCTGATCGAACTAGTGATCAACAATGTGTGTGATCTTATCCTCTAATCTTTCCAATCTGTGCACCAATTCTGGAGTCCACACAATAGGTCTGTCGAGTTTACACCTTCCTTGGTTATTTGCTAGCTTCGCAATCCACTCATATAGCTCAGTGGGGAAAGATGCGAAGAAACTTTCATGGATCTCTGTATATAAGTAGCATTCTAACCACTCCTCCTTTGATAGTCACAGATTCCTATTTTCCTATGTTGTGAACTCGTGAATTTTTCTGTCCAACCAATCTTCAATTCCTTTCTTTGTTGGATTCCAATGATACGACATCAGACATCTCTATGCAGATCCCGATCTCAAAAATGGAACCATTTGTTAGCTTGTTGGGGCCTGACCCAGGTTCAAAGTTAATTAGCCAAACAAATCCCTGTACTACTGGCCCTTTTGGCAACAGTCCGTAGAGCGCGAATTGAGGTCTCACCCGAAGTAGTATGGGGGGGTGCTAGAACCAGGTTTCCACACCCTTGAGATGGTTGAATGTTTTATTGGATCCAAATGTTTGTCCCTGCGTGTAGGTTACTTCGGGCACTTCCCTACTCCTCACGCCTTGATATACTTCCTTCATGCAACCCTAACTAGGGGCTAGAGCAGTGTTCTACGCTATTCCCCTAAGATGCACCCGAGATCTTACTTATCTTCCTAGACCAGTTAATTATCTTCGCGTAAATGGATGTCTTACGTTATATTTATTTATACAACACATTCATATGAGTTCGCATAGCAAATAAACAATAAACTTACAATTTATACCCAGTCATACATTAAAACAAGAAAAGATACACAGAAATATGGTAAACTTCTCTTTATTAATTCTTCCGATGGTTATAGACTCGACCTGCCCTGTGCACTCAGTTGTAGAGCCTTCTCCTACTCTACGACCCAAAGACACCTTTTACACTTCAACTCAATCGCTTAGACTCATCATCCTTTTCATTATTTTTTTCATTCTATCTTTGCTACTTAGAGCCTCACTCTATTTATACAATCCCATGGTCTGCAGACCATGGGCATGTCTATCAAGCCAACATTACATTACAAAAACTAGGGCGGACAACCCTGTGACTCTATTATGACTTCGTGCTCCATGCCCATAATTCAAGGAGCTTTTACAAAGGATTTGGTCAAAACTTGGGCTTTCAGCCCCAAAACATGCCTTGGGGGGATTCCATGCCCAATAGTTGAATAGGAAGTGCTATGAAAATGACATGAAATCACCTAGCTAGGAATTAACACACATTACTTGTTGAAGAGACCTAATTTACCCTTGCATTCATCATCTAGTTATCTGGACTATGTAAGCATGGAAATGATCCTAACATTGCTAATACTGATGTGTGCATGCATTAGCTAAATATTGTTGAAAAGAGTCTTTTGGTTTTTCAATTTAGAAATGTAAATGTTAAACTAATCAAGTTGATCTTTTGCAGGGGAGAAAGGTATGGGAAAACTAGTCAAAAATGGCATTGAGGGGTATGGAGGTCAAGTGGAAGGCCTACCCTAGGATCTAATCATTATTTCTACCCAAAATAGTCTAAAGAAAGCTGCTACAGGGTTTCCTGTAGTTGCTACAAGATTTCCAGTGCTTACTATAGGATGTCCTGGTTTACTACAGGAAACTTAGCTGAAAGATATAGGAAGTTTTGGGAAGGTGAAAGGAAGTGCTGGGAAGGTGTATGATGGTGTAATAAGGTATGGGGAAGGTGCACACTACCCAAGGATCAGCCCAAATCTTTAGGATGGTTGGATTTTCTCATGGTGGTTGTCCATGGTGGCTACAAAACATAAATTTGAATTGATGGTTGGTAGGGTTTGGCGAGAGGTGGAGAAGACTTAGATGAGGTTGGTGGAATGATTTCTCCCTAAAGATCAGCAACTCCTGCAACAACACATATTCATTTCTTCATTTATGCACAACTTTATGTAAATGTGGAAAAGATGAGTTAAATTTAAGAAACTGATTTATTGATGGCTAGTGGATCAAATCTATGGAATGGAATGCCTTACAATCTACAGTAGACTTAGGAAGCCAAAATGACAAGTGCAAGTGCTTCTAATAAATCATGAATAATGACCTACTCAACAAGAAACCCTAAGCTATGTAATAACCAAAATATAACTATGTTTTGGGGTTGTGAGAGTGGGGCCCTCAAACCATGATCCCATGAGGGAGATGAGGATGAGGCCACTATCACAAGATTTTATGAAGTCTTTTATTTCACTATTGTAACACTGATATACTTATCCAATTAATGGAAGAAAAACTAACCAATAATTCAAAGACTTGCAAATTAAACAAAACAAAAATAATTTCAGCAGCTAATCTATGATTCTAATCTAAGGATACATGTACAAAAAGAAGAGGAGCCTATGTTGCTAGGGTTGGGCCCTAACCCAAGAGATTCAACCCTCTCATTCAACTCAGTGTTGGATCAAAGAAACCCTTTTCATTATCACTAAAATGTCAAAAATAACATGAGAATAATAATCACAATATCTTAAGATCGAAATTTCCTCTTAGCTATAATAAAAAGTAAAAATCTGATGAGGCTCTAGACCTTCATATTTATACAACTGAAGCTACCAACAACTTCCTTAAAATTAGGGAGGCTTGGCTCCCAAACTCGAGATTAACTTGTCTTCAACTATCACTGGCTTGGCTGCTAATGAAGTCGGTGGGCTTGGTTGCTTGTAACTCCAAGTTGATGAGATCTGATGGAGGAATCTTCAAGTGATTGAGGAGTTAAGGAGGGAGATCCAATATCATAAAATCCCTCTTGCTTGTCTGCTTCAATATCGTGCACTTAAGTTAGCCAAAATCTCCTCCAAATCCCGTAGTTAATGCACATTAGGCTACATGACATAACATCTAACCTTTACCCTTCTCACTAAACAAAATATAATAAAATATGTAAATAAATGAGAGGAAAGTTGATTTTAATAAGCTGGAGAGTGGCATTAAGGCCCATATAATTTACCTATTGATGAGCCTCATCATCACGCCCCCACTAAAAGTGTTTCTCATCCTCTAAGCAACTGAGTCTATGTCCATGTCTTGCATAGCTCTTATGGCCTCTCTAACATCCCAGGTCTTTGTTGATGGAGTTTCCTCTTGTGGATAAAACCCTACACACTTTTCTATTTCCTCCCACTGCTTTCTTTCCTCTTCCTCCTTTCTACCTTCTAGCATACCCAATAGAAAAGGTGGATTGAGTTTCAAACCATTCCAATTGATTTTGAGTCTTTGCAATGCATTCTTATACAATGGGGACCTTTCTAGTGCATCTCTCATCCTTTCAAGGGAATGATACTCCTTGATCCTTAGGCTATATGGTAGGGTGCCCCATCTCCTTTGACATGCTTGCTGGCTTTCATCCCCTAGCAATCTCAAGGTGTTCTCAAAATGTTTGGTTTCTTTCTCTTATGTAGCTAGGTACCTTGGTGCAAGTTGGGGATCATTGGAAATGATGTTGTGGGTGCTAATGACAGACATAGAATTGATCTATTTTGCTTTGATGTAAAGGGGATCTTTTTCTTCTCTTTCCAACACCCTATTCACCTCCTTAGCCCTGGCCTCCTCATGACTCATCCATGATGCAAGGGTCATTAGTTGCAAGTCTCCCAACTTTGGATTGGGGTCCCACCCATTCAAGTCTGTTAAGGCCAAGTTGCGCAAGTAGAATTCAGATATCATGGCCTTATCCTCTAGGGTGCTTTTGTCACATCGCTCAGTGAAATGCCTATAGTCTTGGAAAGGCATAGTCCCCCTTTGTGTTAGTGTCTTTATAAAAAATTGTAGCAATTGATCTTTAAGGTTCAAGGCATAAGATTTTGGTGGCATCTTACACTGGAGTGCCTCCATGGAGAGGCTTTCCATGGTGGCCAATTGGCTCTCTTTTTCCTGTAACTGCCTCCTTAGCCAAGTGTTTTCTGCCTCTAGTTGAGATCTCATAATTCTTTCCCCATATTTTATCCTACTCAACTCTCTACCCATCTCTAGTAGCTTCTCTTCCATATGGCCCACATCCTCTACATTCTTTGATTTGGCAATTTTCATCCAACGATGTGTCCTCCCTCTCTCCTTCTCAAGCTCAAAGAAGAGAGGGATGGCAAATTTCTGTGGTATTACTCTACCTCCTTCAATTAATTTGTAATAAGAGCTCAGATTGGGCTATGGGCTAGGTTCCTGCGCTCTTGGGACTCTCCCTTAGATGTCCTTGGAGAAGCTTCCCCCTCCCGCACTTGTTTTGTTGCTTCCTTGCCTTTCCTCTATCCTTGTTGCCCTTCCTACTATTTTTTCTGTGTTTCTTGTAGTGATGACAGAGTTTCCTGTAGAAATGTTTGAAACATGTTTGCCTCCTCGATGGCTCTCCAAGGTGGTCCCGGTCCTCTTTGATCTCGAAATGAAAAAATGGTGCATGAGAGTTTGGAATATTTTCTTTTTATGGTCAATTCCTTGGAGCACTCTATTGGTTGGTAGTGTGTGGGTTTTCCTCTTTCGAACTGTTGGCCCACTGTTAGTTATCATGCAACATATCCTTTAATTATTACCCACTCTCACACAACTTAGCTTGACCACTTTTTCAACTCATTCTTCTTGATGTGATTTTGCCACGTGTCAGGCTGACTAGGAGTTCACTTTTTGTTTTCGAGCTGAGGGTAGCCAAGTTAATTGGCCACCTCCACCTTATAAAACCGACTTTTTCATATTCCTACACTTTTATTATATCTTACTTAGTGAAGAATTCAAATGAGGTGCCATACCTATTCATTCCTTCGCTTGGTTTCTGCATGCTGGAGGATGACTCTGTTGTGCTTGTTTTTGTTCAGCTAAGTGCTTTTCCTTGGTCATTTTTCTGTATTTCTTCCTGTTGATGTGGTTGTCCCCTTTGTTGCTATGTGCAGGTGCTTTGTCTTGCTACTACTACTGTTGAGATCTGGGTGGGAGTCATAGTGTTTGCAGGGGTTTGGAGCTCTTTGCTTTCCTTGTTGCTGAAGGAGAATGCATGGAGAACTGCTACCATGAGAGCACAACCTGCTACAGGGTTTCCTATAGTTACTACAAAAAATCCTATAGCTTCCTTTTTCATCATTTTTTCTTTCCTTTTTTTAATTGGAGGAGGAATGGGTGGTGATATAGTAGTGAACAAATGGAAATGGAGGAGATGGAGTGGTAGGAGAGTGAGGCCAATGATGGCATTTCCCTTGGACTCTTTTTTCTATTTTTATTTTTATTTTTCTGAGTGGTTTTTGATGGACACAAAGGGTGGTATGGTCATGTGTTGGTTTTGGGTGAGAGGTGGTGAGGTGTATGGTCCCCTATTTCAACCTTAAAAAGGCCTGCATCATCACTTCCCAATTGGAATTTCATTCGTGTAGAGTTTCAAAACATCTTGTAGTACTACAGGAAACCCTGTAGTACTACAAGAAACCCTATAGTACTACAGGAAACCCTGTAGAAGTTAGAAGACTGCAAAAAAATTGGTTTTTGATGCCTGGAAGTGAGGATAGATGATGGAGACATGGTAGACATGGGAGATATGAAGGGAATGGAGGAAGAATGGGGTGATTCTTAGCTTGCGGTCCTCTGCACTTTGTATCCTCTGTTTCCTTTAGAAACCTGCAAAAATCACAAAATTTTATTAGTGGTCAAGTTTGAGGTCCTTGCCATGTCATTTTGATTTTTTTTTTTTTTTTTTTTTTTTTTTTTTTTTTTAAAGACACACATGTCGTCTCAAAGGAGTTTTTCAACCTATCTACATGCCCTAGGTGCCTTAAGGGAGGTTTTCACCCAAAGACCTTTCAATTTTCCTTCTTTTCACTCTCGGGCTGCCTCAAGGAGGTTTTTAACCTAAAAGTTGGCCTCATTTTCCTCATAGATGTTTTCACCTAGGTCCCTTATTGTTTCTCCTTTTTTCCTTTTTTTCTTTTTCCCCTTTTTTTCAAAAATAAAATAGTCTTCAAGAATTTTGGAAGCTAGAAGCTGAGACACTTCCAAGCACATTCACTTCCTTACTGATGGTACTGATGAACTCTTCCCTTGACAGAGGTATTTTATAAGCTTTCAATCCATATCCATTGACCAGCAAGGGAATACCTTCTTCATCAATGGTCCTTATTTGCACAACCCCATTCTCATGGAATTTTGCTATTAGATATGGGCCCAAACACCTAGTCAACAATTTTCCTTTGAAGTCCTAGAACATGGATTCATATAGTAGAGGCAATTACCTTCTTGAAAAAATTGTCTTTGATGTTTTTGTCATGCCAAAACTTTCTTTGTACTTGAGTGACCTCTGTGTGTAGGAGGGCTTGCATCCTAAATTCATCTAAACCATTGAGCTAGAGCAGTCTCTCTTGCTATGCCTTTGTAACATCCAAAGTCAATCGTGATTCCATTCTCAAAGTGTTGTACTCAAACTCAATGGAGAGTAGAGCCTTCTTCCCATAGACCAAGTCATCAGGGGTGAAGCCAATGGTTGTATTACACACCCAAGTGGCCTCCACTAGTCTGTCAACCAAATATTTTCTACTGCTGCTCACAAGCTTTGTGAGAATGCCTTCCAATGCTTTGTTGGTGACCCCTACTTATCCATTGGTCCGAGGATGATAAGCAGTTGACTTTATGTGCTTGATCTTATTCAGACTTAATAGATTTTCAATTAGGTGTGAGGTGAATTGAGCACCCTGATCAGTGACTAGCTCTCTAGGGTACCTAAACTTGTAAAACACATTCTCCCTTAAGAACTCAACCACTTTATCTTCTGTTGCTTCCTTGACAACCTTAGTTTCAACCCACTTTGTCAAATAATCAGTGCACACAATTATCTACTTTTTCTGCCCTGATGGTGGATTAATGGGCCCAATGAAATCCATGCCCTACTTGTCAAATGGCTCAAGAGTCACTTGACGTTTGTCACTGGTCACATCGATTGGTGTATCTTCTTGCATCTTGGTGGAGAGTGGGCCAGTAGTATTCAGCTTGCAGTGCCTTGAAGGCTATCCTCTTGGCTGCAAAGTGACCTCCACAAGGCCTATCATGATAAGACAGAAAGATGTCAAATATTTCCTCCTCCCTGACACATATCCTCAGAATTTGATTAGGGCCTAGCTTGAAGAGATTGCCCCCAATCCAAGTGAATGGGGTGCTCTTTCTTATAATTTTTCTCTTTTCCTTGGAGGACATATTTGGAGGGAACTGTGCAGCCACTAAGTAGTTGGCTATGTCAGAAAACCATGGAGAGAGAACTGAAATAGTAAATAAATTCTCATCTGGAAACTGATCATCAACCATTCCTTCCTCACCTACAGGCAAAGCAAGTCTAGACAAAAAATATGCAACTACATTTTCTCTACCAAGCTTATCAATGATAGTTAGATCAAACTGTTGTAATAAAAGAAACCATCTAATAATTATGGCATTCACATCAGGCTTTTTCATCAAATATTTAATAGCATCATGGTCAGTATGTACAAAGGTTTGGTAACCAGTGATGTAATGTCTAAATTTATTCAAGGAATGGACAACAACTAGGAGCTCTTTTTCAGTCACAGTATAGTTCAATTCAGCCTTGGACATATTTTTGCTGATGAAATAAATGGCATAAGGCAACTTGTCATCTATCTAGCCTAGAGCTGCTCCTATAGCTTTGTTAGAGGCATCAACATGGATGTGGAAAGGAAGAGCCCAATTTGGGCCTCAGAGTATAGGTGCAATAGTCAACTTGTCCTTTAAGGTTTCTAAGGCTTCTAGGCAGCCTTTTAACCAGAAAAATTCAGAGTCCTTAGATAATAGTATAAAAAAAGGTAGGCTACTTTGCTGAAGTCCTTTATGAATCTCCTATAGTATCCAACTAAACCCAAGAAACTTCTAACATCCCTCTGCTTCTGAGGAGTAGGGACCCTCTTTATGATAACAATTTTATTTGGGTCCACTTGCAGTCCTTCGTGGGATATTGAGTGACCTAGAACAATCCTTGCATTCATCAAGAAATCACACTTATCAAGACTAAGGGATAGGTTCATTGCAATGCATTTATTTAATACTTTCCCCAAGTTAGAGAGAGCCTCCAGGAAATCACACTCATAGGAAGTGAAATCATCCATATAAATTTCTACATAATCATGGACTAGCTATGCAAAGATGCTCGGGACGGCGCTCTGAAAAGTGGCAAGAGAAGTACATAATCCAAAATGAAGGAACCCATAAGAAAAGGTACCCCAAGGACAAGTGAAGGTGGTTTTATCTTGGTCCTCTACGTTGACCTGGATCTGATTGTAACCACTGAATCCATACAGGAAGGAGAAGAAATGCCTTCCTGCAATACCATCCAAGACTTGATCAATGAAAGGTAGAGGGAAATGGTCTTTTTTGGTGGCTTTGTTTAGCTCTCTGTAGTCCACATAGATCCTCCATTTTCCATTCTTCTTTGGGACTAGAACCAGAGGAGACACCCACTCACTATCTGAGATGGGGTAAATGAACCCTGCATCCAACAACTTCTACAGTTCTTCTTTACCTATGACTTTGAGGGTTGGGTTTATTCTGCTCCGAGGTTGGCGCATTGGCTTGTAGCCTTCCTTTATGTAAATGTGGTAAGTCCTTTCATTTCCTTATAACTCCAGGCAAAGGCATCCAGATGCTCTCTTAGCATGTCACATAACTCCTTTTCCTAATGTGTAGAGAGAGAGGGGTTGATTTTCAATGTTTTATATGGACCAAATTCTATGATCTTGACATGAGTAGGACTTGAGTCACCTAGTCACAAATCAGTCCGTTATGATGAATTTTGCATCTATGGATAAATACTAATTCCCTAGGTAGGTAGCTATACCTAGAACAACATATTTAAAGCGCTTATCCTTTTTCTATAGATGATAAATAAGACAAAGGAAATCAAAGGACCTACTTGTTCTTTCGCTTTCCTTTTGTCTCCTTTGTATGACTCCCATCGTGCCTTCTTGAACTTAACTCGCTCAAAAAGTACCTGCAAACATAAACAGAAGACATAGAACCAATCAAAGCAAGAGATATATCGACTATAAGTAAATGGAATCAGATATATTCACACATATAAACATCATATATCAAGATAAGCATATGGAAAAAGGTGTAAACAACTTTATTAAGTAGAAGGAAGAATTACAACCATGAAGTCCAATCCATTGCCACTCTTCCAGCTTGGGTCCCAACCAATATCACATTAATAGCATAACACTCCAGCATCATAAAAATACTTGCTTATAATCTCAATCATCACACCAACAGTATCTCCTTACAAATTCTCAAAGCCCAGACCCTGATCACTTAGACGAGTGCTCAATTTATAGGCAAATGGAGAAGGTTTGGTCATAAATGAGGGTATTGAATGGCCTTCCAAACTTAGAGTTAGTTTCCATGGAGGAAGCAATGAGAGGATAGGAGGTCACTTAACTCATTCCCTATCCAATTTCGAGCTCATAGGAGATCATAAGTGTGGGAATATTCTAGATGACTCCAGAAGATAAGAATATTCCTAGAACCCTATGTGAATTTCGCTCAATCTCGCCAAGCACAGGTCAAAGTGGGCCTAGGTGCTCTACAGAGCACTCTGACATGGGCCTACCTACACTGAAGCGCACTTACCCATGTCTAAGGCTGCGATAGTCCCTCAAGGAGGAATTTTTGGAGGGATTCAGGCCAAGAAACTCTCAGGGAAGGAGGCATTTAAAATGGTGACTTGTATAGGGCATGTAGAAATTGAATTAGGGTTTGATGAGCCCTAATGGTACTGATCTAAATGATGGGAGTGATGTGCCCAAATGGATTTGTAACAATTGCCCCCTAAAGCATGAATTCAAAAATAATGATGTCGAGTGATATGATTTATAATGTGATGAGGAGGTTCCGAAGTGGTTTGTGACCTGCATCGATTACAATACATAATATCATGATATTTTGATTCTTTCTCATGAATCACTGATGGAAGGCATACCCATGCTCATCATATACACTTTCATTACAAGTACACAAAAAGTCATCTACAAATATAGACCCATGATAGGATGACCATCAACGTAAAGCCATTGTATGGATGATTTGGTACATTTCCTGAAATCGCAGCCCAGATGGATGAAACTAGATCTAGGGTCTTCTATCTCGTTCAATCATTCACTCAAGTACGAGTCTAACCATGCGAATATGTGATCTGAAATCAAACATGGGAAGACATCGTCTGATTACCAGCCAATGATGTAAGTCGTTAACAGACGCGAGAGAAATCACCGATAATGATAATGATCCTCAAGGTATTACAGTACATTTTGCATGGTGTGAATGGATGTTTTGATGTCAAACACCATAGAAATTCTTTCGGTTGAAGGCCAGTAATGTCAACCTATCGCTGCAAGCGAGAAACCTTCCATTGATGTATGCAAGCCTCAAGGTACTGGAAGGGTGTTTCTAATTCAACTTCTTGGATAATGTACTGATGTCGACAAGAAGCGACTCATCATAGGAGGCCCTTGATGTATCCCACATCAACGACATGAAACGAGTGTAATGATTTTGGAGACAAAATTTAATTTTCGACACAAGGTTCAGGAATGGCGATCATGAAAATGAAGGTTTATGAGTATTGCAAAGGATGAATTTTAAACTGAGTGACTTCTCTTGAAAATGTCAGCGACACTAAATGGATTGGCAACATTGACCCAAAAAAAAAGTAATGGATGGTATGATAGACCAAGGTATGATGACCATCAAGCAAATAACCCAACCAAAATAGTCACAATGATGAAGTGAAAGTGTCATTTTCAAGAGCGACCTGCTGCCATAAAGTGGTTTACCCCTTTTCCCATTTTCCCTAGGCATTACTGACCAGTACCTCTTTATTTTTATGAAGCTTGAGGAGGATAACATATGCTTGTTGTATAATTCCACCCTTCGGGTGAATCCATCACTATGTGATGTTTTAACGATTCTAGCGAAGGTGAAACTCGGTCTTGTCATGATGGACAAGTTTGTCACTATTTGATGTTTTAACGAGTCTAACGACAATGATAACTCAATCCTTTTCATGTTTATAGAGTTTGAAGAGGGATAAAAGAAAACTCCACAAGTTCTTTTTTGTATATTTGTCTCTCAAGTCCAAAAAAGCGTAAAACAATATAAGAGAGAACCTATCGACCATGTTCAACCAACGTATTCCTTTTACATAAATAACCTATCTCAGTCTGAAAAAGGGTTAAACTTATACTGAGTAGATGTAATTTCTAATACATTAACGAGCTGAAAAGGGCAAGCGCTCAGCAATATTTTCATATTCAAGAGTCTGAAAAAGAGTTTCAAGAGGACTCCAAAGGGGGTCATTTTTTGATTTTTAACAGAGCTTGAAAAAGAGATAAAATTATGCTATGTGGTCAAAGTAAAATTCACGATCGTGCACGTAAAATTCTGTAAGTCAGTTGTAAATCTATTCAAAGCAACACCAAACGGATTAAACATACATGTTTAATTGGTAAAAATAGTTAAATACTAAAGTTTACTCATTTAATGTTCATGAAATAAACATAAAAACAAGAATTTACCATGTTACTTTCACCATTTGAAATTTACCATTCATTTTGTGCTGAGACCCTATTCTTTAACTCGATCTTCATCAACTGATTGCGAGAGATTCTACGGATCATTTCTCGTGCTGTTTGGACCAAGTAGGATACCTACCCCTCCTATTTATTTTCATATCATTCTTTTACTATTTTATGCAAGTTTTTAGGGCCCCTAGTTTTTAGGACAGGATGTAGTGGCGAAATCTTTGTACAGCTTGAACAACGTCTAGATCCAACTTCTCAATGTAAGAGTACTTAACTTTTGTATCATTGAGATTGCAGCTCAAATAATACATTGGATTTTCAATCCCATATTCTTCTCAAACTAAAGCCATTCCAATGGTTGTATCTGTAGCGGCGAGATACAAGAAGTAGTCGTTTTGATAATTCGGGGAATACATTAATGAGGCTCTAATTAAGGTATATTTAAGAGCATCAAAGGAAGCTTGTGCAACCTAGTCCCAATGGAAGGGTATCCAATTTTTCAATAAATGAGTAAATCCTTTAGCCATTTCAACGTAATTGGGAATGAACCTCCTCAGAAAGTTAGCCTTCCCTTGGAGTCTCTGTAACTGTAGTAGATTGGAAGGTGGAGGAAAATCAAGGATTGCTTGAACCTTAAGTGGATCAAGTTGAATTCCCTCCTTAGACACCATGAATCCAAGAAAATGACCAAAACCAACACAAAACACACATTTGTGTGGATTGAGTCATATTTTGTAGTGTCAGCACCATAAAAATATAGCTCTCAAATTCTGCAGGTGATCAGTCCGCTTTCATGAATGAGTAGGTAAATCGTCAAGGTATGGTTGAAAAATATGCTTAATGTCATGGAAGGAATAATTCATCGCCCTCTGAAATGTTTCCCTTATTTTCGTCAAACCAAACGGGAGTTTCCTAGAAGCGAATGTGCTCCATGGACAAATAAAACCAGTTTTAGATTGGTCCTCTAGGCGGATATTGATCTTATTATAGCAGGAAAAACCATCCATGAATGAGAATATTTCGCATCCAGCACATTCATCAATAATCTGGTCGATAAAGGGAGTAGGATAATTATCTTTTGGACAAGCCTGATTAACATCCCTATAATCGGCGCACACTTGTATTATCCCTCGTTTCTTCATGACAGGAACAATATTGGAAACCCAATCAGCAAGAGGAACATGGTAAATGAAACCTATAGAAATTTTGAATAATTTAACACATATTCAACAGATATTATCATGATCATGTACTATTGCAGAATACATACACAATACATAAGCTCCTCTACGTTGATCATCAATATAGCAGCGTCAATAACAATAAAACATCAAGAGCATTCACACATTAACACAATATGTAACCCGGGGAAAACATCTCGCTAAAAACCCCACACTATCTGTATATTAATGATTGAGAACATGTAACATTACAAAGTACAATGCTTATCACAAGCAACCCAGTACCAGCTCCACCTGTTACACACAATATAGCTCAGATCTGATCTCCAAATCTATTCCACTGCTTGCCTGCCTCTCCAGCTCAATACCTGGCCTCAAGAATTGATGATAATGGTTTACCAAACCCGTATTTCACCTGCAAAGAATCACTCACACTGTTTTGGACGTGAGCACAGGCTACAATTCTTGGTATTGGCCAATTCATTGGCATACTCAATCCCTTTGATTGTGCAAATCATCATGCACAACTATAGTCACAACTGATAGCAATCTGATCCTCTAACACCTGTCCATGTTGAACTGAACATGCACTAACATGCAACTGAGTTAACTGATGTATTCTATAGTTGCATTATGAGTTAATAACTTGTGAATTAATTAATAACTAATTCACCCAACTCATCTCTATTTTATTTGCTAGTTAGACTAAATACAACCAGTTTAACAAAGCTAAACTGAACACAACTCCATCAACTGCACCTCCAGTCCACTAAACTCAACTCACTTGAGTTCTAACTAAAGTCCTGCATGCAAATATTAGTCATCCCATAGGTAACCACGTATTTCCTTCTGGGATCTGCATGTACCACATCCGTAGCTCATCCTGAAGTGCTCCAAGAGAATAAGATCAAGTTTATAGTCCAAATATTATTATGAGACAATAATATTTGACTTTTCTATTTTTGACAGCTAGTCTAAAAATAGACTTTGATCACTCTTGCTGTGATCACTCCTGCTGTGATCACTCCTGCTGTGGTCACTCCTGCTGTGATCATCCCTGTTGTGGTCACTCCTGCTGTGATCATCCCTGCTGTGGTCACTCTTGCTATGATCATCCCTACTGGGATCCAAAAATAGAACTTGCGCCATAATTTGCCTGCAGGCCCACTTAGTGAAGGCGACTCTTTTCACTAAGCTCCATCATCTTGTTGCAATCTCAACAAGAATTTCTTGTTGCACACTTTTCAACACTCCCTCTCAACAAGAAAGGCTTCCTCTCAAACCCGATCCTGTAACTCTGGAATGTTCTCCATGCAACACATCTGGCTGGTCCACTTGCTCTGTCATCAAAGTCTCTGACTGTTATTGCCTCTGTCGACTGAAGACTCTGCATCTCTGTGCTCTTCAGTATCTGACTGCTCTAGCCTCTGTCACTTTGATCTCTGACTGCATCCGTGCTGCTGCTGCTTCTATCTCCTAGCATTGCATCCACACTGCACCTCCCAACTGACCTCCCTGTTGGGCTAGAAACACCCTCTGATGCTGAAGCTCTACCTGCTGCTGACAAGTGCTCCCTCTCTGACATCTGTGCTACTGCAACATCTCCATGCATCTCGCACCATTGCACACCTCTCTGTGCCACCTAGCACTGTGAAAAACACTTGTGCCTCTCGCATTGTTGCAGCCTGCTAGCTATGCGCTGTCCTGGGATTCCCTGCACTGTCGCTCTCTCTGCCGCTCCATCCGCATCTATCTCTACCCAATCAGTCATTTCCTGCTACTACACATCTGGGGCTCCCGTAGCAAGGTCTCATCCAAGAGGTTGGGTACCTCAAGGATCCTGCCCCTCCTCCTTGGGACAATCAATCCACATCACCCCACCTCCTACCTGGAGGTATGGCTGCATGTGATCCCTCAGCCCACCTGGATCGAAGTTTCCCCCTATTGGAGGTCTCTGCATGAGTAGATGTCTCTACTTGATCTCCTCTCAGCTTCCCTTGTTGTGGCTGCTCCAAAACCTCCTGAAGCTGTTGCACCAATCGTGGCTCCTCCACAATCATCTGAGACTTCTTCTGGCTATGCATGTTGAGAGGTAATATACGCTCCCTCTCAACCACCAAGTCTCCATCAGTTGCCTTGCTGCTCAAGGCTTTGCATGCATCTTGAACCTCAAGAGCATACAGGTTCTTGACCCGTGAACCAATCTGCTTCACCTGTCTAGTGATGATGTGTCTAAGGAAAACCTTTCCCTTACTGAAGACCACATCATAGCCTCTATCTTCCAGCATCGCGATTGACACCAAGTTTCTCTTCAGTCCTAGTACATACTTGACATCGGTCAAGGTAAGGCGAGCTCCATGCTCCCTCTGAAAAATAACCATGCCTACACCTAAGACACTATACTTCTCATCATTACCCATCCCTATGAGTATCTGGAGATCTTTCTCCTCCAAAGTACTAAACAAACTTTTTTCACCGGTCATGTGGAAAGAAGCTCCACTGTCAAGAAACCAACGACTTCCCATCATGGATGAAACCATGCATGCGAAGAGTGTGAAATCCAAATCAAACTGTGAAGCAAGTGCCTCACCTTCAGATCCTTCCCCGGATCCCTTCTTGGACTTCTTCTTTGGGCAATTAGTAGAATAATGACCCAACTCATGACAACGAAAGCATCTCACCTTCGCCTTGTCAACCTTCTTCCCATCATTGGAAGAACTGGATTCGGAAAGAGAAACCTTCCCCTTCCCCTTCTTTGCCTTACTCGCTAAGGCACAGTTCTCCTCATCCTGCATGGATGAAGAACCGTCTCTGGTGCTCCTCCTGATCTCCTCCTGCACAAGATTTGACCATAGTCTTTCCCATCCTGGCAATTTCTCCCGACCATTGACAGAGTCCTAATAGGAATGCCAACTCTTCGGAAGACCAAGGAGAGCCAAGCTCACCAAGTCCTCATCATCGACAGTAACCCCCACACTTCCCAGCTCATATCGACACTGAGTGAGCTTCGTGAGATACTTGGGCATACTGTCACCCTTCTCGCATTTGATGTTTCTGAGTTTACCTTTGAGCGCCAGCTTCCTCTAATCGCTCTTGCTTTGGAATAGATCTGTTAAAGCCTTCCACATCAGATATGGAGAAGTCTTTCCATTTAGGTTGGACACAATATGATCCTTCACGCCCTCCAACAGAATCCTTCGACATTTTGCGGTCTTCTTTTGCCAAACTTCAGCTTGAGTAGCATCAGTAGGCTTTGGGACATCCGTATCTATGAACTCCTTCAGCCCATTATCATCCAATACTGCCTCCATCCTGTCCTTCCATGCAATATAGTTTGAGCTTCCCTCAAGAGCATACTCCAATCACAATCCGTTGAAATACATTGCTGCGTTGCCACCAAGAAAACACTGCTGCAAATTCGAATTCCACCAGCAACCAACTCAACTGCCTCGGATCTAAGATTCGTGAGAACACAATATTTCTCGTATAGAGATTGACTGTATGGGCATTCACTAGATATCTCACCTTCCAAAGGAAGGATGAATCCAGAGGCTACCTGGCCCGATTACAGACTTTGCCTGAAGAAATAGAATGTAAACACTTCCTGAATAGTAGATCTGATGATCAACAGCTCCGATACCATGTAGAAACTTTTTCCACAATTATCTAGCTCGCTCTGATACCATGTAGAAATTTTGAATAATTTAACACATATTCAATAGAGATTATCCTTATCATGTACTATTGCAGAATACATACACAATACATAAGCTCCTCTACGTTGATCATCAATATAGTAGCATCAATAACAATAAAACATCAAGAGCATTCACACATTAACACATTATGTAACCCGGGGAAAGCATCTCACTAAAAACCCCACACTATCTGTATATTAATGATTGAGAACATGTAACATTACAAAGTATAATGCTTATCATAAGCAATCCAGTACCAGCTCCACCTGTTACACACAATACAACTCAGATCTGATCTCCAAATCTATTCCACTGCTTGCCTGCCTCTCCAGCTCAATACCTGCTCAAGAACTGATGAGAATGGTTTACCAAACTCGTATTTCACCTGCAAAGAATCACTCACACTATGTTGGACGTGAGCATAGGCTACAATTCTTGGTATTGGCCAATTCATTGGCATACTCAATCCCTTTGATTGTGCAAATCATCATGCACAGCTATAGTCACAACTGATAGCAATCTGATCCTCTAACACCTGTCCATGCTGAACTGAACATGCACAGACATGCAACTGAGTTAACTAATGTATTCTATAGTTGCATTATGAGTTAATAACTTGTGAATTAATTAATAACTAATTCACCCAACTCATCTCTAGTCTATTTGCCAGTTAGACTAAATACAACCAGTTTAACAAAGCTAAACTGAACACAACTCCATCAACTACACCTCCAGTCCACTAAACTCAACTCACTTGAGTTCTAACTGAAGTCCTGCATGCAAATATTAGTCATCCCATAGGTAACCACGTATTTCCTTCTGGGATCTGCATGTACCACATCCGTAGCTCATCCTGAAGTGCTCCAAGAGAATAAGATCAAGTTTATAGTCCAAATATTATTATGAGACAATAATATTTGACTTTTCTATTTTTGACAGCCAGTCTAAAAATAGACTTTGATCACTCTTGCTGTGATCACTCCTTGTTACACTAAAATTTGTCACCATGACTATTTGCAGTTAGTATGGCTCCATCAACTGCCATACTATCCTCCTTGGCAAGTCTCATACCTCTGCTCTTCATGTCAAACTCCAAGAAAGAGCGAAAGTCTTTAAAAATCTATATATCTCTGGGTACGCAGTTTCTCTTAGCCTTACCTGCGTGTACGCACCTCAAGTTCACAACACCTGCGTACTTGTACGCTCTGTCTGTAAAGGGGTGGGTGCGTACTCCTATAAAGATCAAAAGGCGCAAGTTTCACTTCAAAAAAGTTACTTGTGGTCATTTCTAGCGCATTCTAGAAGCTTGTTTGACGTGTATTGAGCGCCTCCAGATGGTTCATGTATCCCTATGAAAGAGGAACTTATCCCATCAAGAGGGGAGCTATCCCATTCAAAGAGGGGCTTATCCCATTGATGGTGGACCTGATTAACTTCCTCTAGAGTACTATAAATACATGCATTGGGCCAGAGGGAGGGGAGGTTGAAAGCTGAACATTCCTAAGGGTAGATGCTGCTGGAATTAGGACTCCCTTATAGAGCTTGAGAGGAGAGATTCCCATCCTTTCCTAGCCTTATTTGGAAGTGGGTGAGCTGATCAAAGTAAAGGAAAACTCTTGCTGGACCCTAGGAGGGACCTGCACAACACCAAGGCTCAGGTTGTAATGGTTTCTTTTGTTTCCACTTAATACAAATAAACTCATTTTTCTCAACAGATTGTTATTCATGATTTGTTTCATATACTCCTTGGTCTGTATGATGAATATGTGTTATTTTATAAGTTTATCAGGTGCTATGTAATCTTCTGGCTTGTTAGTGAATGCAGGTTTCGAAGAGAAGGAGGAGCTCATCCGGATCGGCGAGGCTGGACTACTACAAAGCGCTGGACTAAAGGTATGTTATAAACACCTGTTTACTTGTATTCTACATGCATATTTAGAGAAAGGTAGTGTTTACTTGTCTTGTTTGTCACTAGAAAACCTTAGCTTCTAGGGAGGTCAGTTTTGTCCGCAAAATTGACTCTTTCTGCATGACAAAATAGCGACTCCACTGGGGAATCCATGGATTTGATTGATTTCTCTTTTGATTGATACTTTGATTTGAGAAACGTTGATTTCGTTTCTATTTTTGACTTGATGATTGTGGGATTCGGTAGCTTTACTTGATTTTGAATTAGTTTTTATTTTTCATAGTTTTGAGAGAGGTACGCACCCTCTGAGTTAAGCACAGTACGTACTTGTACACACTTTTGCTTTGTGCACAGAGCGTGGACGCACCTGTGTAAACAGGCTGCCTGCATACCCTTTCAAAAGTTTGAGAAATTTTAAATTTTTCTCTTTTTTATCAGTTTAGGATTTGTTTATAAGTTTTAGCCACTGCCCAGCCCTGCTTGTTCCCTGTCAAAAAACTTTCCTTGGTTAATTTCATTGGCATTCCTACTTTAAGCTTTCATCAATTGGGTGTTTTGAGTCTCTTTTTTGAGAAATTCTTAATTTGATTTCCTTTGGTCATTACTTGGAGGTTTGTCTCAGTCTTTTCACAATTTTGTATCTTTTTGCTTTTGTTTTTGCAAAACAAATTCCCCCTCATTCGTCGGGGGGGGGGGGCTAAATTGTGTATGAGTGTTAATCGCCTTTGAGTGTTTTTATTTTTTGATCTTTGGAACTCTCACCCAATTTTCTCGACTTGCACTTGATTGGTTCTTAGATCACATTAGAATCGTCTTGTGTTTGAGAATTCTCTTGCATAGATCACATTTGCATAATTAGAATTCTCATTTTCAGAATATGAATGAAAAATGTGCATAGATTACATTTGCATACTTTTCAAGTGAATTGTGCATAGATTACAATTGCATAGTTTACATTCTGAAAAATCAATCGTAGATTTAGATCAGTTTTCTTTGATTTGAATTTACACAAAAATAAAAATAAAAAAAAAAATTATTTTGGAATTGATTTGCATTAGTTTTTCTTGATGAAATTAGTGCATTAGAGAATTTGTTATATTTTCTCTTAGTGATCAATTTTTTCATTGTTGGAAGTGAATGGAAACTCTCTCCTTACTTTAGGTAGGATTCATCGAATTGAAAAGATTACATTATCATATTCAATTGCATTCAGTTGAGTCGGGTCATAACACCATTGGTTTCGTATCCATTTACCCATTTGAGTAAAAACAACCTTAATAACACAACGCTTAATTAAAATTCATCTAGTAATTTTTACATTTCTAGGGCTTTGATAGACCAACATAGCTTAGGCTAGTGTCTTGAAGTAGGAGAGTAATTAACTCTCCAAGACAGTAAAACCAAACAAGTAGCTCATCTTGTGGCAGGATAAATCCAACTGTTACATTTATGCTCTGGGAAAGCTCCTCTTAAAGGAGAAGCACGAGACCGTGTCCGAACCAGTGAGGGGATCAATCCTCCTTCATTGGGAAAGACGCCAGATACGCACATACTACAAACGGTAAACCTCGGATTATTGTCGAGGAGCCTGGGGTCACTTTTCGGTAAACCTTGGATTATTGTCAAGGAGCCGGCATGGGGATTGAGCTTGTTACTCTGCCCTTGCGTGCTATCGGGTCGTAGACTGTTCCCCCAGGTGTATTTGTTGCTGTTGGTGACCTTAGTGACCATTATCTTTAGGGTTCTACCCAAGGTGACGGTGGAGGGAAGATCCCACTGTACCTGGAGCAGACGTCGGCTAGACTCACTTGGATTTTCCGGGCGGTTCACTTCACTCGAGACGGTTAAAGTGGAGGAACTTGTGCTGGTCTATTCATTAAGCAGGTTGACGGGGTAACTGTTCCACCCGCCACTTCTGTACTGAATTCTGCGATGTTGGATTTCATCACCAACTAGTGTTTTCGGTCCAGAAGGCTACTGTTTGTGTGTGGTTTGACTCCTAGATTTGATAGCGCGTGTTAATTTGTTTGTTTTTACTTTTAGAGACCATAGGTGTGAATTGTGAATTGTTAATTTTATTTTTAAATTGTTAATAAAATTCACTGAAGTTGAATATAATGGCAAATGTTCTGGAATTTACTAACCTAGGAACCCCTCCTAATGAGAATCCTAGTACTTTTCCTTACTTTGGAAATGTTGGTCCTCCTTATATGGCTACTTTGTCATTACCTGGATTTACAATAGGTTTACCGATATGGTTATTTTCAACTTTGTTGGCCCAAAGTACTCCAATTGTTCCACCTCAACCGAATGCTTCACCTCAACAGAGTTCACCATCTCAACATCACCAACCTTCTGTTGACCCTTTACCTTCTTCGCCTAATTTTTCTTCCTCCATTTCTTCCTCTTCGCCTGGTAAAAGCCTTGATGCTAGTAACCAGGAGGCTAAGAAGAAGAAGAAAGGGAAGAAGAAGAAGAAGAAGAAGAAGCAAGATAAGAAAGAAGTCAACCAACCAACCATGGCTGTAAGTGCTAGTTGTGTTGAGGAAAACTCCGACATGCATCGTAAACCCAAATACCCTTGCAGGCTATGTAAGGGTGACCACTTCCTTGTTAATTGTCCTGGTATTCCAAAGGTCTTGGAAGTATGGTCAGAAAAATCTCATCAACTTTCCATTGATCCATCAACCAGTGATAGTCAGGTTGATCCAGGTGGATATTGGTGGCCACCTGCCAAGTCCACCTGGACCCCCACCATTGTATTTCTCAGCATTTTCAGTTTCCTTAATTGTAGCACAACTTACTATTTTTAGCAGTTTTTCGGGTCCTGAACTTCCGGAGCCGTTTTGAGGCCCTAAACGACGTTTTTTGGGGAATCCGGGGGAACATGGGTCCATGGAATGGACTGATGTTGCCCGTTCCAACAATGGTAGTACTCGGATAGATCTTTCTAACGAGCTATTGTATGCGTCAAACAGAGATCATATGCCAAAGTTACGACCCCGGGAAGTTGATGTACCAATTCACCCCAAACGGGGCCCACAGTTTGGCGTTTCATCTCCTAGGGTTAGGTTTTGGAATGTTAAGGGTTTTTCATTGTTTCTCAACAATAAATAGGCCTTCAAGCCTCATTGTAACACAGTTTAGAGGCATGTAGCCATCACATCTCTTCTCAGAGATAAGCTACCATCGCCCTAGCTGGTTTATTTCCATTTCTGGTTGTAAGCATATTTCAGTATTTTCCATTAATGAAATGAAGTATTATTTCCGCTGCATCTTTGTTTATATGGTTATCTTTGTAATTTGTTGCGTTCCTGTTTAAATCCGGTTCAGTGGTATCAGAGCGGTCTGCTTTTTCTCTGTTTTTCTTTGCATGTCCCCAACAAGGTCGGGATATAAGGAGTTAGGGCTTGAACTGGTTGAACCTTTGCAAGACCAACCTCGCAAATCCCGACGGCCTCTCATGGCGGACGAGAAGAAAGACGAGGGGGTAGGAGATCCCATCAAAATCTTGCTCGAAGAAGCCCTCGAGCGACAACGAAACGCGATGATGTACAGCTTTGCCCAGATCCTTCAGCGGCTACCCAGAAGCAACGCATCGGCTTCCAGCAGCTACTCTGGAAACGCCACACCCTTTAAGGTACAAGTTAGTTTTGAAATCCCCATATTCGAGGGTCAGATAGATGCAGATGCCGTAGATAAATGGTTAAATCTGCTAGAGGGTTATTTTTTTGTTCATGAATTTTCGAGTCAGGAAAAGATTGTTTTTGCTCTCCTCAAAGCAGCCCCCCATGTCAAGGACTGGTGGGAAACCTACTGCGAGCAGAAGGATGAAAGTACTGGCTCACTATTTTCAGCCGCACCCACCTGGGATTCGTTCCCAGATGCCGTCAAGGAGCAGTACTACCCTATTGGAAGCTATGAGGATGAATACATAAAGTGGACCACGCTGCGGCAGGGAAGGGACCAAGACGTGCCAGAGTTCACCAATATTTTCCATACCCTTCGCACAAAGTTGGGTATCAAGGATTCAGAGCAACATTTGATACTCAAATATCGTGGTTGCCTGCACAAGTACATCCAGGAAGAAATACAATTCCTAAACATCCCCTCGCTCGGCGCAGCAAACCGATATGTCGTCAAGGTCGAGCAGAAGTTTAAACAAAAGAAGCGAGACTTTGGATCTGCGAATCCAAAGCAGGGGAAAGGTGCCCCGAAACCACATAACAAAGGACAAAGCCAAGGTGGGACAGCCCAAGACAACCAGCGGAAGCTGCAAGCAAAGAACAACGCCGCGAAGCCGAGAAAGGACACTGGAAAATGGTGCGAGTTCCATAAGAGCTCCACTCACAACACAAGTGAGTGTCGGGCCAAGCAGCCACTGGTGGCTGAGCTAAAGGTTTCAGAATCAGATGCATGTTCCGACTCTGAGTCAGAACCCGATAAGGGGTATGAAAAAGGGAAGCAGATCATTGATGCGAATCCCAGCGCCACTGTTGCTACCGCAAAGATCCAGAAAAATGAACCCGAAGATCCAGAGGAGGAGGAGCATCTCTTCCACTCTCAGATGTGGGTAAAGGGCTCCCCGATACAGTTCATTGTTGATAGCGGGAGTCAAAAGAACCTCATTTCGGCAGAGGTCGGGAAGCGGTTGGGCTTACCGACCACAGCACATCCACAACCATACACCATTGGGTGGCTTCACCAAGGACGAGATCTTCGCGTGAGCCAACAGTGTCGCCTTCCATACAACATCAAGCCCTTCACGCATGAGGTATTGTGTGACATTGCTCCCCTTGAAGTTTGTGATGTATTACTAGGACAACCATACTTGTGGAAGTGACATGTTGTATATGAATCAAGGCCCTGTGCTGTTATTATTACATTGGGAAATAAGTTGTTCAGGATACCAGAGGTAGCACCACCTGCTGCCATCTCTTTGATTACTGCAAAACAATGCAGTAAGATCATTTCCAAAACCAGGAAATTTGTTTTCCTGATGATACGCCCTCAAGGAAAGAAGAAGACAGTGGCTGCGGCCTCCAGACGGGGTCCCTCTGCACGACAACTACAGATGGACAAGATTGTGGAGGAGTACGAGGACATCTTCACCTCCCTGGCAGGGGTTCCTTTGCACTGTCAAGTCAAGCACTCCATCGATCTGACCCCAGGTGCACCGTTACCCAATGGAACAATTTATCGGCGCTCCGTTCTGGAGAACAATGAAATCAAGAGGCAGATTCAGGAGCTCTTGCAGAAAGGTCACATCGGTCCGAGTTCATCGCCCTGTGGAAGCCCGATCGTGTTGGTACAGAAGAAGGATGGGACGTGGAGACTCTGTATTAACTATCGGGCGCTGAACAAGATCACTGTCTGTAATAGGTACCCGATCCCGCGGATTGATGACCTCCTAGACCAACTAAAGGGGGCGAAATATTTCAGAAAGATCGATCTGAAGTCAGGATATCACCAGGTACCAATCGAACCCTCTGATGTGTGGAAGACTGCCTTCAAATCCAAGGAGGGCCTCTTCAAATGGTTGGTCATGCCTTTCGGATTGACGAATGCTCCTGCAACCTTTATGAGGCTAATGGATGACATCTTGCGGCCATTCACCAACTCCTTTGTAGTAGTATACTTGGATGACATTCTGATCTTCAGCCAGAGTTGGGAAGAGCACCTCCACCACATCCGACAGGTTCTCCAAACACTGCGGCAACACAAGCTATGTGCCAATTTGGAGAAATGCACTTTTGGCATGACCCAGGTTCAGTATCTGGGATACATCATTGATGAACAGGGGTGTTGTGGGGAAAAATGCCTATGCAAGACAATCCTATCCACCTAAGGTGTGACAGAGCCTTTGCAACAAACAGATACAGCTATACTGGTTTCTTCCTTTATGAAATGTGAAAGAGGAGAGATCGATAGACTTACCGTTGTCTTACGTTTGTCCCTCGATCTAGATCCTCTTCTCTTTGGGTGTTCACAGCTACTTGCCTCCTCGCTTGCTCAAGAGAACAACTACTTGATTCCCACGAGATCACAAGAGAACAGCTACCTGTGACAAGAGAACAGCTACTTACGAAAAGAGAAGAACACAACACAAAGGCAGATATTCATATTCACAAATGATTCAGGATTAGAAGTAAATCAAATACACTAATGCAATCATACAAATACACCAGTATATAGGAGAAAACCAAGATAGCTTTATTGATTGATAACAGGGTTCAGGAAGAGATACAACCCAGAGGGCTCCAATCCAGCATCTCCTTCCCAGTAGAATGGAATTCCTTCTTCAGCTCCCTTCAAAGCATTAAGCACCCAATGATTCCAGTCTCAAACCAACAACAATTCTTTGCAATAACAAAATTCCAGCCTCTAGATCTCATGGAGGAGAGATCTATATATAGATGTTTGGAGAGAGGATGAGTCAGCTTGAGATCTGACTAGTGTCCTCTCCCTCTATCAGTTCTTGAGTCCACTTGGAGGTTCTTGCTTCCACTTGGAGATTTGGAACCTCTTACTCATCACCAGTCGAATTCCTTGAGGCAAGTGTCATTTTGGAAGCTTCCTGGCTTCTGACACCTTGAGGAATGAGTCTGCCACATGTCCAAACTCGCGCAGCGCAGGTAGCTAGTGTTGGAGTTGACATTCAACGCAGGTAGCCAGTGTAGTAGTTGACATTCAGCGCAGATGCTAAGTGGAGCAGTTGACATGATCCTGAATTGACTTGTTTTTGAGTGGTTTCAGGTGGAGAACTTCTGTGAATTGTTGTGGTTAGTTAGCCTTGTTCCTCTAGGGGTAGGAACAGCATGTTTAGGGACTTTGGATCCCTTAGATTATGGAAATTTCATGCTCAATGCTGTAAGGCACAAAAATGTCTATAACAGTTGCCCCCTAAAGTATGAGGCCATTTATCGGGTGAAATTCTTTATCCAGGAGGGTCCGAAGTTCATCCATTTGTTGGGAGGAGACCTGTAATAAGATACAATACAATACATTATGATTCATACTGCTTTCATGATCTAGCTGAGGCGGGCATTCCCATGCTCAGCTTTATAAATTCATTTTTGTACATAGAACAGACGATCGTCTGATGGTAGACTGATAATTTTGGCGAAATTATCATCCTTTGAGTAGGATGATCATCTGCTGCAATGATGTACATGTCAAATGTCTTTATCTTTCCTGAATATATATCACAGCCTGGATGGATGAAACTAGATCCGGGGTCTTCAAACTCGTTCGATCTTCACTCTAAGTACAAGTCGATCCATGTGAGAATTGCGCTGAAGTCGAACATGGAAAGACATCGCTTGATTACCGGTCAATGATGTAAACTGTTAACAAGCGCGAGAGGAATCACTGATAATGATAATGACCCTCAAGGTACTGCAGTACAATTCACGTGGTGTGAATAAAGGACTTGGCGTCGAACACCACGCAAAATCTTTTGGTCGAAGGTCATTGATGTATACCTGTCGCCGGAAGTGAGAAACTTGCCATTGAGGCATGCAAGCTTCAAATTACTGAAGGGGTTGTTCCTAGATCAACTTCTTGGATAATGAGCTGATGTCGACAAGAAGCGATCCGTCAAAGGAGGGCCTTGATCAATCCCACATCAGTGACACGGAATGGAGCTAATGATTTTAATGGAGGTGAAAACGATCTGTGACATATGATTCAGGGTGGCGGTCATGAATGGATGAAGGATAATGTATGGCGATGGATGGGACTCGGTTGACTCTTTCTAAACGACTTCTCTTGAACATATGGCGACACTGATGCGATGGATCGGTAGCATTACCCCAAATATGGATGGTATGGCGAGACCATGGTGATGTGACCGGTGAATGAAACAACCCAACCCGATTGTGGTACGGAGGAAAAGTGTCATGTTCAAGAGCGACCTGCTACCATCAAAGTTTTCTCGATTTTCTCCCAATTTTTCCCCAGTCATTGCGGACCAGTACCTCTTTATTTTTGTCAAGCTTGAGGAGGATAACATATGCTTGTTCTATAACCTGCCCTTCGGGCAAGCCCATCACTATGTTTTAACGAGTCTAGCGATAGTGAAACTCGTTCTCGTCTAAAGACAAGTTTGTCACTATTTAATGATTTTAACGAGTCTAACGACAAGGATAGCTCGGTCCTTTTCATTTTTAGAGAGTCTGAAGAGGTACATAAAGTCAACGCCAAAATTCCTTTTTCGTCATCTAATCCCTTAAGTCCGAAAAAGTATAAAACAATACAGAAGGGATGAGTTTTCGATAGTTTTAACGAGCCGAACAAAACAAGCACTCGATCTTTTTGTGCAATAATCCCTCAGGTCCAAAAAGATTAAAATCTAGAGGAGGGATAGCTCTTCCTGTCCTTTAACAAGCTGGAAGGCCAAGGACTCGGCAATCTTTTCATATTTTACGAGTCAATTGAAAAGAGCTTAAAGAAGACTCGTCTTTTGAGGAACGAGTGATAAACAGGGTTAGCAGTAGATTCCAGGTACAGGTTGGAATTTTCCAATCACGGCAGTGTCACAAGGATGGCTAGGTGAAATCACTCTTTGCAACTGTCCCTCAAAATGGGTAAACAATCATATGGAGGTGAACGATCGGCCAAATGAAAAGTGGAGGTGGCAGGTGCAAACACGACCAAGGCTTTAATGGCTGATGATATTACATTCATGGTGGTTATTTACCGGGTAGGTTCATTTTTTAACGAGCTTAAACGCGGGTGGAAACATTTGCTCGATCTTATGTTTATTTTTTAACGAGCATGAACTATGTGCTAAAACTGCTTGGATCTTGCGTTTATTTTTTAACGAGCATGAACTTTATGCTAAAACTGCTCGATTGTATAGTTAAATTTTGATTTTTTACCATAACTAGCTTTTCTCTTTTCAAGGATAGTACTGCATTCTCAATTGCTGCATCAAACTTAGTTAGAAATGAATAACATTTGCTTGAAAATAAGATTAAAACCCTAATATTTCGCTTTGAACCACGTAAAAAGCAATTAAAAAGTGTTTCTACCTCTCATTTTACCATTTCATTTGAACTTGGTTTGTTGGAGCTTTGGAGGTGCCTCTTCCCCCTTGATTTTCACCAGCTGATTTCGGGAGATTCTGTGGACGATTCTCGGCACCGTCTGGACCAGGTAGGAGCTAAACCCTAGCTCTTTCTTTTCATGGTTTCATTTTTCCATTCTGTGCCTGTTTCCTTGTCTTTCTGAGCACCTGGGGTTTTGCCAGGGCGCCCTGCCATCAGCGCAGGTGGTCCATTCGAAACCTGCGTTGAATGTCAATCTGCCTTAAGGAAGTTTGACCTTCAATGCAGGTGGGACACTGGTTACCTGCGTTGGACACAAAAACTGGTCTTCTTGCACATTTTTTTGATGAAATTTTGCCAGTTTCTCATCAAATCCAGGAACTTACTCCTTCTCTTGTTTGTTTTGCAGGGATCTTTGAGCAAAATGTCCCTTACATGGCGAGAACGAGAACATGAAGAGGAGGACATGATTGCCCTCCATGACCCTGTCACAGTGAACGCGCTGCGGAACTGTGGCCTGCTGAAGTTCTTCCGTATCTCTAGTATGAGAGCACAGATCTCTTTACTGCAGTACATGCTTGATGCTTGGGATCCTATTAACCAAGTATTTCAGATTAGGGGAAAATCCATCCCCTTGACCATAGTGGACATTTACTTCTTGACTAGGTTGTCAAGGTGGGGTGCTCCCATTTCTTTTTCAGGTTCGGCCCGGGGGAATGACTCCGTGAGAGATTATGTCTGCCAGTATTGCAGGGAAGGTTCCCAGCCGAGCAGAGACGGCAAGGTTGTTATCCGTGAGATTACTGACAGGTCTCTCCGGTCCATTCTGTATACTATTGGTAGGATGGCCGGTAGCGCATCTCTTCATGTTGCCAACAGGTCTTATGTACAGCATGCCTTGGAGTGTCTCCAACCGAAAGTATTCAACTGGTGTGATGCAGTACTTGTTCAGATGAAAAGTCAATTGACCAAGGTAAAGGACGGGAAGCTGAAGAACTTTGGATTTGGTTCTGTTTTGACTGCCTTTGCCTTGGAGAAAATACCACTGATGCAGCCTCAGTATATTGCACTCGACCTGCCTTCTCCTACCGAACCACGCATGCAGAGATGGGTTGACCACATGTCTAGGCATGCTGGTCAATCTCAGATTACTTTCACTGATACCTTCTGTTATCACCCTAAAATCTTTGTCTCTAAGCTTTGGTAAGTTGCCTTGTTTCTAATCATAGTCTTATAAGTTTTGAGTCAGCTCATCACAATAAGTGTCATTCTCATTTACAAACCCTTCTTTTAGTCATGGTTTTAAAGGGTCTCTAGGTCATTTCATGCTTTAAGAGTTAGGTCATAAGGTTAGAAGTCTTTCAAGGTCATATCTCTTTTCCATCAAAGTTTGACAGCCTCATTCCATGTCCTAGAAGCCTCACCATGAGTTTGTAAGTCATATCTCACATCATTTTGGAGAAATTTTGAAAGTAGCTACGAAATCACTGAACTAGGCGTTTTCGTAGTACGCTACGAAACCCCTGTAGCAGCCTGTTTCAGCAGAAAAAACTCTGTTTTCTGCGTTTACTAGTAAATTTCCAGAAGGAGTTATGAGCAGCTGAAAACATAATTTTGAAAACTGAAAGAGGATTTTATTCCTAACATACCAAGCTACAAAAACCTCTTTCATTTTCTTCAAATCCATTCTGAGGTAGGAGGAATTTATGATCAAACTTGCGCTACGAAACTGCTGTAGGTGCAAGTTTTTCACAGGCATATTTCTCTATTTTACACCTGTTTTTTCAAAATCAGTTTCTGGTCACATGAAAGGGTATTTTGGAATTATGAAGGAGGTTTATCTTCATCAACTCTCCTAATACAATAACCTATCTCAATTTCTTCATAAGTGTTTTCAGTTAGGAGATACTAAGCTTTCATTGAGACCCTACTTTCAAAAAACGGATTTTTCCTGTTTGCCACGTGTTTTTCAAGGACAGTTTCTAGACAGCTGGAGAAATTTTTTAAAAAACCAGGAGAATTTTTTGTTCTGGACAACATGGGCTACAAAAACCTCCTTCAGTTTCATAAAATGTGTCATGGATGAAGAGATAAAGGCTCTGTTTCACGTGCCAATTTTCAAGGATCTAAACCTAAAAACAGGGAAACATGTTCCCTAATTTCTAGGGTTTGTCATCACCAGTTGGGTGACCACGTGGGAGGCTTCATCAAATTCGACTTCTTGAGGTTTCAAGTTGTCAAATAATGCTTTAAATGCTTAGATAAGGTTGTTGAATCATGATAAGGAGTTACACTCCTAGTTGTATTAGGTCTCTAGGACTGCTAGTTAGGTGTCATTTGCATTTAATAATTAGTTTTATGTATCAATAGGTGTCATAGTAGGATGAATTCGAATTTCCCTCATGCTAGAGGAGGAATCTCAGTTATGTAAAGAGCTCTATATATAGAAGAAGATCTAATGTAATCAGGGTTGGAAATTTTATGAAAAGCTTGTATTTGGCCTATGTAAAGACTCATTTTCAGTAATACATGCTTGACTTTACTTCTCAGGATTCATGAAGGATTTGTTATGTTCAGAATATGTGATGTTGTCCTTTTTTTAATTCTTACAGTGGTATGGATGTATAATCACTCAGAATTCACTGAATGTGCTCTGACTTCCTGTATACATTTATAAACTGTGTGGTCCCATATGAGTTTATATTCTGAATGTTTAAATGCTGAATGCCCTGACTTCCATGTAAGGTTGAGTTCATTGTTATTTTGAGGTGTTGTTGACTCCATAAGCCCAATGGATGTTTACTGATCATGTTCAACCATTCATATTTTTCACTTGTTTCATAGAGTTAGCCATCTAATCTTTATCAAAATCATTAACCTTTGAGAGAGCCCTCTCAGGTTGAGGAGGCTAAGCCTCAGCCAAAAGTTGGTTTGAAATAGTTACTTGAAGTCTTCCTAGTCTGCAGCCTTCCAGGGCCTAATTTTGAGATAACATTTTGGTGCATCTGCCGGGAGCCTGAAGTCTATTCATTCCCGAAATTAAGAGGTTGAACTTCTGAAGGTAGCAGGAGCTCAAACATCTTTTTGAGGCTGCAAAACTACCTTGGCGACTCTACACATCGAATAAGAAATTAGAAGGTGACTCCACTGCTAGAAGATTAGTAGCTTGATGAAGTTACAAGATGAATTCCACTGCAAGAATGAATGCCAGGTATGCTCCTATGAATCGGTCTTATATCCCTGGTTTTCCAAATCCTATGCCAAAGGTTGATTGGTTAGAGGATCTTCCGATATTCAAAGATGAAAAGAAAGACAATGCTGCTCTTCATTTGGTTAGGTTCCATATGCATGTACGCAGTCTTAGGGTTCAGTTCCCTGAAGATTGTCTCATGAGGATGTTTATGACCACTTTAGAAGGAAAAGCATGGTCTTGGTATAAAAGTTTGGAAAATGGTTCATTATATTCTCTTGCTAATTTCCATGATGTGTTCTATGACATGTATAAAGAGTGTCATCCCTCCTTATTGCTGGTCAAAGATTGTTGTAAACATTCTACGAGTTTTATTCAATATTTGGAGGATTGTTATGATGATGATGAATTTATGGATGAAGAAATTTTAGAGGCTCTTCATAACAATGCATTTCAACACCAAGAAGAAAGTATAACATCTCATGAAACGCAGCATGAAGATCAGCAGGGGTTTATTTGTGAAAACCATGTTTCATCCTTTGATATGAATGAAAAGATGCAGCAGATTTGTCAGTCTTTTGATCATAAAGAATATGAAATTGATTGCAAACACCAAGAAGAAGTACTGGAAGATAGATTTTATAACCCTCAGGCAGAGGAAAAGGTTGTTCATTTTTGTAATTCCTTGCAGCAGCTTGCATCAAAGAATGATCTTTATAATGAAGAAAATTACATTGTTTGTGGGCATCATGCAGAAAGGCAGTTGGACAGCACATCAAAGGGGTCTTGTGTGGTTGAAAATCAGTTGTCTGAAGATTTAGAGTGTTATGATGATCATCAAAATAATCATGTCTTCTTTGACCCTATAAGTGAATACATGGAAAAGTTTTGCACACCAGTATTTCATTTTCATTTGCATTATGAAGATCAGGTACATTATAAGTTGATTTGGTCATCTCACTATCATGGTTATTTTGAGGTCGAATGCAGTCAAGAGCCTCCTATATCAGAAAGGACAATTGATTGGCTTTATTGGAAGTTTCATGTTCCTTGAGTTACAAGTGGAGATTGCAGCTGATAGGGTAGGTAGGAATGTGCAAATAAGCTCAGGGTAGGTTGACTGAGCATCTATTTCAGTAGGTACAGTTTGAATTCTTCTTACAAAAAATCATTCAAGGCTTGAGGAGAAAATTGGGCAGAAGTTCAAAGTTTTATTCTAGAGGATGGATAGTGGCACTGGAGCTGCAAGTTCTTAGTATACCACAAGGGCACACTATCCCTAGTGGAGCCACTGTTATCACCCTAAAATCTTTGTCTCTAAGCTTTGGTAAGTTGCCTTGTTTCTAATCATAGTCTTATAAGTTTTGAGTCAGCTCATCACAATAAGTGTCATTCTCATTTACAAACCCTTCTTTTAGTCATGGTGTTAAAGGGTCTCTAGGTCATTTCATGCTTTAAGAGTTAGGTCATAAGGTTAGAAGTCTTTCAAGGTCATATCTCTTTTCCATCAAAGTTTGACAGCCTCATTCCATGTCCTAGAAGCCTCACCATGAGTTTGTAAGTCATATCTCACATCATTTTGGAGAAATTTTTAAAGTAGCTACGAAATCACTGAACTAGGCGTTTTCGTAGCGCGCTACGAAACCCCTGTAGCAGCCTGTTTCAGCAGAAAAAACTCTGTTTTCTGCGTTTACTAGTAAATTTCCAGAAGGGGACCTGAGCAGCTGAAAACATAATTTTGAAAACTAAAAGAGGCTTTTATTCCTAACATAACAAGCTACCAAAACCTATTTCATTTTCTTCAAATCCATTCTGAGGTGGGAGGAATTTATGATCAAACGTGCGCTACGAAATTGCTGTAGGTGCAAGTTTTCCATAGGCATATTTCTCTGTTTTACACCTGTTTTTTCAAAATCCGTTTTTGGTCACATGAAAGGGTATTTTGTAATTATGAAGGAGTTTTATATTCATCAACTCTCCTACTACAATAACCTATCTCAATTTATTCATAAGTGTTTTCAGTTGGGAGATACTAAGCTTTCATTGAGACCCTACTTTCAGAAAACGGATTTTTCCTGTTTGCCATGTGTTTTTCAAGGACAGTTTCTAGACAGCTGGAGAAATGTTTTAAAAAACCAGGAGAGGTTTTTGTTTTGGACAACATGGGATACAAAAACCTCCTTCCGTTTTGTAAAATGTGTCATGGATGAAGAGATAAAGGCTCTGTTCCACGTGCCAATTTTCAAGGATCTAAACCTAAAAACAGGGAAACATGTTCCCTAATTTCTAGGGTTTGTCATCAGCAGTTGGGTGACCACGTGGGAGGCTTCATCAAATTCGACTTCTTGAGGTTTCAAGTTGTCAAATAATGCTTTAAATGCTTAGATAAGGTTGTTGAATCATGATAAGGAGTTACACTCCTAGTTCTATTAGGTCTCTAGGACTGCTAGTTAGGTGTCATTTGCATTTAATAATTAGTTTTATGTATCAATAGGTGTCATAGTAGGATGAATTCGAATTTCCCTCATGCTGGAGGAGGAATCTCAGTTATGTAAAGAGCTCTATATATAGAAGAATATCTAATGTAATCAGGGTTGGAAATTTTATGAAAAGCTTGTATTTGGCCTATGTAAAGACTCATTTTCAGTAATACATGCTTGACTTTACTTCTCAGGATTCATGAAGGATTTGTTATGTTCAGAATATGTGATGTTTTCCTTTTCTTAATTCTTACAGTGGTATGGATGTATAATCACTCATAATTCACTGAATGTGCTCTGACTTCCTGTATACATTTATAAACTGTGTGGTCCCATATGAGTTTTTATTCTGAATGTTTAAATGTTGAATGCCCTGACTTCCATGTAAGGTTGAGTTCATTGTTATTTTGAGGTGTTGTTGACTCCATAAGCCCAATGGATGTTTACTGATCATGTTCAACCATTCATATTTTTCACTTGTTTCATAGATTTATCCATCTAATCTTTATCAAAATCATTAACCTTTGAGAGAGCCCTCTCAGGTTGAGGAGGCTAAGCCTCAACCAAAAGTTGGTTTGAAATAGTTATTTGAAGTCTTCCTAGTCTGCAGCCTTCCAGGGCCTGATTTTGAGATAACACCTTCTTCAGGTGGTTCGAGCGCCAGGAGATGGTCTATTCTGAGTATCCATATGTGGGTATGGATTTCCGAGGTGATCCGGATTTGGTGTTACTGGATGGCGAACAGTGGGGCGCTATTGGTAAAATCTCTGACCATATTACTGTTTACTGCTCTTATTTATAATGTTCTTGTGCTTTATTCTATCAAGACTTTAATCAAACTCATGTGTGCATGCAGATGTTGGTCCTGTTCGTCCAGCAGTTCGCCCGAGAGCGCCAGTTGCTGCCCCAGCAGGGGAGACTGCTGGGAGAGTTATTCTCCGTGACCTTGACGTAGCCGAGATCCTTACACCTGTGCAAGAGCAGGGTGAGAGCCTTACTCTCGGCATTCCCGATGTGAGGATTGATGAGTTACCTTTACAGTTGCAGCGGCATACTACTGGCGTGCCTAGACGATGGACTCGTCTCTTGCGCATGATTGCACAGGCCGTGACGTGCTATCATGAGCATCACTAGACTAGGGTGCCCCCTAGCACTTTTGAGTTTTTGGGTCATATGACCGATTTTGTCTTGGTTACAGAACATTATGTATGAACGATAAACAGCTTATTTATATTTTGATTTTCGAGTTTTTATTCTGGTTGAGTTATATGATCCATATGTACAATCATTGATGATGTGTCTCTTTTTATAAATGCCGCAAATGTCTATCTAACACATAGTTTGCTAATGAGTCGGTTAATGTGTTTAAGTTTCTGGAAATATGCTGGTATTGAATTGAATCAAATTGTCTTTCCAAAATCTTAGCCCTTAGGAACATGCGATAAATAGCTGGGTTGCGAACGGAATATATACCATTGAGTTGTAGTATTACGAGCTGTGAGTCTAGCCTGACGATTAGCCGGCGTATACCACGGGTGATGGCATCAGAGAGTAGTTCTATCAACGCGCTATACTCAGCGATGTTATTCATTGATTGCCCAATACATACACCTCTGAAACTTACTAGCTCGCTGCTTGGATCAAAAATGGCCCAGGCTGCGGAGGATAGGTTCCGCGAACTACGACTCGCTCCATCGGCATATCCAACACATGTCTCCAGAAGGTTTGACATCTGCAATAAATGTAAAAAGGTGGATCATTCGACCAAAACAAACACTTTAGCGAAAACAAAATACAACAAAAGCATACAGGTTACTATTAAGCATAGTAACGCTTGAGGTACAACCCATTACGGGGCTGCGCCAGTGGAATTCCGTCATAATCCATTAACTCGTAGGCTCCTTTTGCTAACACTCGTTTAACAATATAGGGGCCCATCCATAAGGAATTAAATTTACCTGCTCCCAATTTATCGGATTCTTGGTCATACAGCAAGACCAAGTCACCTTCTGAGAAGACACGGGGTTTGACATTTTTGTCGAACTGCGCCTTGACTCGTTTCTTATGGGCTTCGTTAGCCAAAGCGACATCACGACGGGTTTCATCCAATTGGATTAATTCCAAGAAACGAGCCTCTTCTTCCGAAGTTCCGGGGAGGAGGTCAATTGCGAGTTTAAGCGACGAAATTTCACACTGGATTGGCAAGACTGCTTCCAGGCCATACACCAGTTGGAAAGGTGTGAACCCGGTCGCGTTATTTACCGATGTTCGGTAAGCCCACAAGGCTGAGTATAGGATTAGGTTCCACCTTCTTTTGTGAACCCCGATCATCCTTTGCAACATACACTTCAGGACCTTGTTGATTGCTTCAACTTGTCCGTTAGCTTGCGGATAATACGGGGTAGAGCTGTCGTGAGATAGCCCTAGCTTGGCAGCTAATTCAACCATCATGTGATTGCGAAAATGTGATCCATGATCTGTTACTATAGCCTGTGGTAGGCCGAACCTGGCGACTACATGATTGAAAAAGAAAAGGGCGGCTGTTTCACCAGTGTTATCCAATGTAGGCATCGCCTCGGCCCATTTGGTAAAATAGTCAACAGCAACTATAATATACCCATGCCCCCCGGTCGAGGTGGGGTTACATTGCATGAAATCGATGCCCCATTTGGTGAAAGGCCCAACAGCAACTATTGGCTGTAAAGGTGCGGGTGGTCTTCTGGTTTTGCTATCAAAAATTTGACAAGCATGGCAACTTCTGACTGCGATTATCCAATCTTTGAACATGGTTGGCCATAAGTATCCTGCTCGTAAGATTTTTTGTGCTGTTGCATATCCAGATTGATGCCCCCCACACGCGCCTGAATGACACTCATTCAGGGCTTTTTCGACCTCCTCATGGGTAAGGCACCTCCTCAGGACTGTATTGATACCACGACGGTAAAGCGTCACACCGACGATCATGTAGTCTTTAGCTTGGTATCGTATACGTTTCTGTTTAGAGTGAGAGGTGTTAGGCCTGAACCTTTGGGTTTGTAGATAAATTATGATATCTCCATACCACTCATTGCTTGTAGATATCAGAAACAAATTCTCGTCCACGATTGATTCTTCGGAGGTTTCATTGTTGGACGACGATGGGAGATCGCACAATAATTCTGCGAAAACTAGAGCTTTCTTTGATTTGGATTTTACAAATTCTAGATCAAACTCTTGAAGGATCGCTATCCATTTTGAATATTTGCCCCCCAGCAACTGTCGCGACAGTATATAAGTCATGGGGTTGCAATCTGATAAAATGATAGTTTTCCGAAAGAGGCCATAATGTCGAAACCTTTGAATCACTTGAACAGCTGCAAGCGCTAATTTTTCAACATAAGAATATTTACTTTCTGTATCATTTAAGTTTTTACTTAAATAATATATAGGGTGTTTAATTCCATCGACTTCTTGAACTAAAACCATCGCAATGGTCGTATCAGCTGCAGCCAGATACAGGTTAAAATCTCTTTTATAGTCTGGGGCATACATTAATGATGCTTTTACTAAAGAATCTTTCAGAGCATCAAAGGAAGCTTGCGCCGCCTGGTCCCAGACGAAAGGTACATCCTTTTTCAAAAGACGAGTATAACCTTTAGCAAGTTCTGCGTAATTTGGAATGAACCTCCTCAGAAAGTTTGCTTTCCCTTGGAGTTTCTGTATCTGAAGCAAATTTGAAGGTGGAGGCAAATTAATGATTGCCTGAACCTTGCAAGGATCGAGACGAATCCCATCCTCAGAGACTACAAAACCAAGTAAACGACCAGAACCGACGCAAAACACACATTTGTGCGGATTGAGTCTTATCTTGTAGTGTCGGCAACGTAGAAATATCGCCCTTAAATGCTGCGGATGATCAGTCCGCTTTCGCGAATGAGCCGGAAGGTCGTCGAGATATGGTTGAATGATGTTCTTGATGTCATGGAAGGCATAATTCATCGCCCTCTGAAACGTCGCCCCTGCGTTCTTTAAACCAAAGGGTAATTTTCGATAAGCGAATGTGCCCCACGGACAAATAAATGCAGTCTTTGACTGGTCCTGTGGGTGGATATTTATTTGATTATACCCGGAAAATCCATCCATAAATGAAAAGATTTCACATCCGGCGCATTCATCAATTATCTGGTCGATGAAGGGTGTAGGGTAGTTGTCCTTTGGACAAGCTTGGTTTACATCCCTATAGTCGACACACACTCTAATCGTCCCTTGTTTTTTCATAACAGGGACAATATTCGACATCCAATCAGTTAGAGGAACCGGGTAGATGAAACCAGCATGGAGGAGCTTTTCAACTTTTGCTTTAATGGCAGCGGCTTTCTTGGGGTGCACCTGCCGAAGTCGTTGTCTTACTGGTTTGACATCAGGATACATTTTAATTTCATGTTCAACAATACTCGAGTCAATGCCTGGCATTTCATCATATGACCAAGCAAAGACATCTCTGAATTCGCGAAAAAGAGCGTTATATATTTCCAGTTCTGAAGGGGAACAACCTTTTCCAACATAAATATTCTCTACAACATTTGTTTTGGTCGAGATATTTATGGCTATAGTTTCTTCAATATTGGAAAAGTTTCATTCGGAATCCACCGTATTTACAGTATTTGATAGGAATTCAAAAACTGAAGGGTGATAAAGGTCATGTTGAGTATCTTCTTCATATTCCGGAAGAAGGGAACGATGGTGGCAATCATTCCATGGTGCCCCCTCAATCAGCATTGATTGTAGAATTCCTTCGTCAGTCCCATGTACTTTTGACCAAGGATCTAATGGGGTACCATATTCTCTAGACCTATCTACCCAAACGCTTGATAAGCGTTGACTTGGGTTTGCCTCCCATGCTCGAAACATTGATTGCTACAATATTTCTATAGGGCTTGGGGGCAAAACCATTGCATGATCCATTTTGACATCGTCTTCTGAGATCTTCGTGGAAGATATCATGTTGCAGGCTCTTACGAATGCTACTTCTCCTATATAGAATGGAGGTGGAAGTGCGAAATTTCCCATTAATGTGGGGTCTTTCAATAGGCCTACTCTGATGTCTTGAAGCGAATGGTTGCTTCCATGGATCATTGGAATGCTTCCTGTAACTTGTGAACCATTAGGGAGGAAGTTTTTTTGGTCGACGATCGTAATCCCTCCTTCAAACGGGAATGCGATCTTCCTAAAATAAGTCGATACAACAGCTGCCATGGCATAGATCCATGGTCTTCCCAGTAGGATGTTGTAGTCAAGATTCCCATCGATGACTTCAACATCTATTTCTACTGTTTTTCCTCCCAGTTCAACCTTCAAGTTATTAAGGATACCGTACGGGGTATAAGTCCTTCCGTCGAAAGCTTTTAATGTCATCGAAGATCGCGACAAGGTTGGAGATCCTAAAGTTTTCCAGCAACTCATCGACATAATACATGTAGATGCCCCCTCGTCAATAATTGTTCGGTGAACAGTTTTGTTGAGGGCTTTCACTTGAATAAGGAAAGCTAATTGAGCTGGTAACTGAGGATCGTATCCTTTGTGATCAAAGGATACAAGATTGGAATCCTTCGGATCAACCCCACCAATAGCCGATAACAAAGCCTGCCTTTGGGATGGGCAATTTTGTAGTACTTCAAGAGTCGACATAGCGGATGGCGATTGGGCCAAATCTTCCACTATGTTATAATGCTGCGCCGCTCTGGCGCGAGGATTAAATGTCGACTTGTGTACTACTCCCTTTGGCGGTTTTATTGTTAATTCAGGAATGATGGGCGGTACAACTTCTGTCAAAGTTGTTGTTGAACTACTTGGTTGATCTTTACCTTTGTCGTTCGACAGCTGTGGATTCCCGTAATCTTTGTTCCTTGTCGAAATCAAACCATCATTCTGCTGTTTTGAAACCGACAACATAAGTACTTGCGATGGGGAAGCATTTCCACTATCAACCAGATTTTGACCTGGGTTGGGAAATGGATCAGTTAACACAGCTGAGGTTTGCGAACTTTTAAAGAACCTTTTAAGCTCAGCTTTGTATGGACAATTTCCTGTCCGGTGATCCTCCTCATCACATATTTGACATGGATAATTTGGTTTCCCTTTCCCAGGAGGGTTTGAGGAAGTTTTTCCAGGAGATGACTCACCCTGTTTCTTCTTCTTCCCTTTGTTTTGTTTCTTCTTGCTTCCTGGTTGATTGGTTTCTTTGCCTTTATCTGCTGATACGACATTTACTTTCAAAGCAAGAATTTCTTGATTTGCATTTTGATCTGAATTCTTACGGGCTTTCTTAGATGAAGCCTTTGTCGATTTCGCATTTGTTGTGCCTATCACGCCATCGCCGGCATGAGAGTCACTATTTGATTTAGGAGGAGGAGGAATTGAAAATTTCGATCTAGGGGCGTCAGGTATCTTGTCATAGAGCGTGCCAGACTGAGCATAAACTAAGTCTAGATATTGTGCACGAGCAATAACTTGCTCCTCTGTTACGACTCCCCCCTTTGCCACATCTTCTGTTATAGCAGGAATTAAAGACTTTATAAACCATTCAGCTAACAGCTGATCGGGAACGTATGTTTTCACCATCCTACGATGACGACGCCACTCATGTATATGATCGGATATATGAGTGGCAGTTGTCTGCTTGAAGTTGGTTAATATTTCTGTTCCCGTTTCATACCTTATCGGTAATTGAAAATGGGTTAAGAAAGTCGTGGCTAGGGAGCTAAAATTGTCGAACGAGGCTCTAGGTAATTCAATATACCATTTTGCCGTTGGACCCATTAATGTCCTCTGGAAAAGGCGAAGCCTTATCGAATCATCATTTAGGGTGTTTGATGAACACCACATATGAAAAGTCATCACGTGATTCGATGGGTCTTCACCTGGATTTCCATTGAATTTAGGAATGTCAGATGGAAGTTTGTGAGAAATCGCTGGCCACCAAGGGGCGTAAGCAATTGGATCGTTGGTTAACCGGTGTAAATTGGGTAACTCTAAGGTTACCACGAATGGTAACTGTTGATTCAGGTTAGGTGAAGCATAACCAGGGTACGATGGAATCGCTTGAGCAGTGGGCCTTTGCATACCAGCATAATGTAATTGATGTTGGTATGACTGATATGGTTGGTGGACTTGACCACCGTAAAGTGGTTGGTTTTGACCGTTTTGAATATACGGTTGTCCACTGTTCGCAAAGATCTGCTGCTCAGAACCTTGGTACACTTGCTGGAATTGTGGTTGTTGGTATTGCACTAGCCACGGTTGCGAAGCCATGTTCTGTTGTGCATTACTAACTGCTGGACCAAGGTGTGGGGTAATTGTACCCGTTTGGACCTGTGTCGCCCCACCAGTTGGCGATTGCGATTGTGACCTAGGGTCAAGGGGCTGTTGCATTACAACCTGAGAAATCTGAGGTTGACATACAACAGGCATCGCTTGAACTTGTGACACTGTTACAATAGCCGGGGTGGTCGGGATGTTCGACATAGGTACACACTGTTGCATAGAATATACAACCCTTGGTTGTTGAGGTAGCATAGGTACCCAACCACTTGATGTTATTCTAGTATAACCTGAATACTATTGTGAACTCCCGTATGGATACCCTCCCGGAGGGGGTAATGAAAGGGCATACTGCCCCCCATACAGTAGCAATCCGGAACTCAAGGGGATTGTTTGTCCTTGGGGACTGGATTGCCCAAATTGACCTCCAAATGGATCAATCTGGCGAGTCTCAACATAAGAGTTGCCGGATATTATTCCGGATGAACAAACTGGAACAGACCACACTGTCGAAATAGTCCCTTGGTGGACTCCTTCTAGCGGTTGCGAGCTAGTCGGGACAGATGGTATGCCGGCAAACATTGTCGGAGTGACGACAGGGGCTTCTGCTGTCGCTGTGTCGTTTGACACAGTCCTAGATGTTGACGGTTGTTCAGACATTTTGAGTCTATCCAATAGATTGCCTAGCGATTCTACAGGAACTTCCACTTGTGGTGGATTAACTTCTGATGAAGGAAATAGAGTGACCCCGACTCCAAAATGGGTTGGAGTACTTGCTTGCGGATCCTCTACAATTTCCTCTATCGCAATCAAACCTGGTGGAAGAGGAAGACCGTCAGGTCCGTAAAATATTTCTGGTGCCGAAGAAGGGGTTGAATCGACAACGACAGTTGTTTGGGGAGGAAGACTCTCTAAACCGGTTACAGATGGAATTGGTTCAGTAACGTAAGTATTTGCCCCCAGACTAGGATCAGTGTTACTGTCCCTCTGTGGCTGTTGAACTTCTTCTATAGAGGCAGGGTTTCCAGAAATGTTTGGAGTAACCGGAATCTCAGATGTGGTTGGAACACTTGTTCTAACTTTGATAGGAGATTTTGAACCGGTTAAATGAGTTCATTTTGTCCGTACTGTTTTCGATTCCGGAGACAAAGACGGTTGACTCGTAAGCCTCCGCGAATGACGGGATTTCAATTGACTTTCTTCCACGATTCCGGATTACTCGATCAACCAAAATACAAAAGGGAAATTGATGTTTCCGAATTGAATGAATTTTATTAGACGCTTTAGACACAACTTGCTTTTTCACTTTTAAAGAGTCGAGAAAAAGCTAAAGATGACTCTAGTCTCCTTCGATGTTTTAACGAGCCCCAAGTGACAAATGCTCGGATGGACTTTTTCTGTTATAGAGTCTGAAAAAGGCAAAAAGAAACTGCTCTGGAGTTCTAGGCAGAGGGTGTGCCAAACTTTTCGCAAAACCGCAGAATACTTTTTAAGGTACGGGCGGTCGATCTTCGTGAATGCTGTGTTCACTGCATTGCGATCAGTAGGGCGGCCGACACGGCTTCCTAATGATAAAGGATATATGCCTATAGGGGTCTCCCAATATATACGCGACGGTACGTGGGAGCACAATCCGTACTAGCGCTATCATCCCTCAGGAGGAATCACCCACCTTCCACGAGATCGACAATCACTAGGCTTAACGACGCTGGAACACATCTCTAGCCTAGACCTCTATGTTGTGCGTTATGTTACAAAGCATTGTTAGGTTCATTCAGTTTATTTTAGGTTGATCTTTTTAAAGTTTTCCTTTCAAGGTTCACCACGAGATGTATGATACAAATTCCTAAATGCAGTCTAAAGATGATAAGCAAGCTTTATTATCTTTTCAACTTTGAAAATCCTAGCTACTAAGGGAAAAGAAAGACACTATCTTTTCTCAAAGAGCAATCAACACACTCTAATGCACTCTTCCCTAAATCAATCATGCAAACTTATCAAAATGAAAATGCACAATGCAGGTGTTTGTTTTCCACTTTCTTAGTATAGATGCCTACAAAGAAAGCTTTTTGTACAACTTTGAATTTGCTTTTAAATGACAGATACAAACAAGTTTACTTTTTCGAAAACAACAAGGGTAGAAGAGATTACAATCACTTTGCGACTTTCGAAATGAATACTTGTTTCAACGCTTAAAAGAGACAAACTCAAACCAATAAGCAAAAGCAAATGATAATCAACTGTAAACAGCCCATGAACTCTCTCCTAAGATCACAGTCAATCAGATCTCAATCAAGGGCTACAGGATGATTATTTTGCTCATGCAAAGGAAAACTGTAAATGACGCCACAAACAAATAAAAACACTTACAGTCTTTTTGTACAAAAGGAGGCGGAATCTAAGCAAAGAAAAGGAGTTATCTGACTGGTACCTATGTTGGTTAAAGGCTGCAAAAACAGAGATCAAAACAGGGCAACAGACAGCAGAGAACCCCAGCTGCACAAGGCTAAACTGGTTCAGCGCAAGTCCAACACTGTGGAATTGACATTCAGCGCAAGTAACCTTCACGGGACCTATGCTGAAATGCAAACTGCCTTCACAGTGTCTGCGCTGAAGGAGAAACTCTCATTTCCCTTGGGTTCTGGGTCATAAAATGCTCGAAAATCAACTGTTTCAGGCCAAATCAGAAACACAAGCAAGGTATAATCAAAGGGATGCTTTGAGAGGGTACTAAAGACTATCACAAAGGATCATCAAGTCATTTGTGAGTCCATTGTTCAGATCATAGACAAAATCCAGTGAAGGATCAAGGCAGCAAAAGTCTACTTTGCAGAAGCAGTTCGATTGTTGCTGTTGAGTCTATGAAGCAAACAATGATGTAAACACAAATAAAATGACTAAAGCAATCTCCCCAGTGGAGTCGCCAATTTGTTGTGGGGAAAAATGCCTATGCAGGACGATCCTATCCACCTAAGGTGTGACAGAGCCTTAGCAACAAACAGATACAGCTATACTGGTTTCTTCCTTTATGAAATGTGAAAGAGGAGAGATCGATAGACTTACCGTTGTCTTCCGTTTGTCCCTTGATCTAGATCCTCTTCTCTTTGGGTGTTAACAGCTACTTGCCTCCTCGCTTGCTCAAGAGAACAGCTACTTGATTCCCACGAGATCACAAGAGAACAGCTACCTGTGACAAGAGAACAACTACTTGCGACAAGAGAAGAACACAACACAAAGGCAGATATTCATATTCACAAATGATTCAGGATTAGAAGTAAATCAAATACACTAATGCAATCATACAAATACACCAGTATATAGGAGAAAACCAAGATAGCTTTATTGATTGATAACAGGGTTCAGGAAGAGATACAACCCAGAGGGCTCCAATCCAGCATCTCCTTCCCAGCAGAATGGAATTCCTTCTTCAGCTCCCTTCAAAGCATTAAGCACCCAATGATTCCAGTCTCAAACCAACAGCAATTCTTTGCAATAACAAAATTCCAGCCTCTAGATCTCATGGAGGAGAGATCTATATATAGATGTTTGGAGAGAGGATGAGTCAGCTTGAGATCTGACTAGTGTCCTCTCCCTCTCTCAGTTCTTGAGTCCACTTGGAGGTTCTTGCTTCCACTTGGAGATTTGGAACCTCTTACTCATCACGAGTCGAATTCCCTTAGGCAAGTGTAATTTTGGAAGCTTCCTGGCTTCTGACACCTTGAGGAATGAGCCTGCCACATGTCCAAACTCGCTCAACGCAGGTAGCTAGTGTTGGAGTTGACATTCAACGCAGGTAGCCAGTGTAGCAGTTGACATTCAGCGCAGATGCTCGGTGGAGCAGTTGACATGATCCTGAATTGACTTGTTTTTGAGTGGTTTCAGGTGGAGAACTTCTGTGAATTGCTGTGGTTAGTTAGCCTTGTTCCTCTAGGGGTAGGAACAACATGTTTAGGGACTTTGGATCCGTTAGATTATGGACATTTCATGCTCAATGCTGTAAGGCACAAAAATGTCTATAACAAGGGGGTGTATGTCGATCCAGCAAAGATCCAAGTCATTCGGGATTGGCCCTCTCCAACCACTCTAACAGAGCTCCGCAGCTTTCTAGGTCTTACCAACTTCTACCGCAGGTTTGTGTTGGGGTTTTCTCATATTTCTTGGCCCTTGAGTCAGGTCACCAAGGGAGGGGCAAAAGAAAATTTCTTTTGGTCTGGATCTCAACAGAAGGCATTCATGGAGTTGAAGGATCGCCTCTGCATGGCACCAGTGCTCGCGTTACCAGATTTACAACAACCATTTGAGGTCGAGACAGATGCCTCTGACTATGCTATTGGGGCAGTCCTTACTCAACATGGAAATCCAGTGGCATATCACAGTGAAACACTTTTAGACACAATCCGGAAGTACCCCACTTATGATAAAGAGATGTATTCCATTGTATAGGCCTGCCGACAATGGAAACATTACATTTTGGGGAAAGAAACGGTCATCCACATAGACCACCAACCCCTGCAGTTCATACAGACCCAAGGGAAATTGCAGAATGATCGCCATCAGAAGTGGTCTACATACCTACAACAGTTCCACTTGAATATCAAGTATAAGAAGGGCAGCACCAATAATGTTGCAAATTTCCTCATTCGACCACCGATCATGGCGTTAACCACCGTGCTCAACTCTTGTGGGCACGAGACTTCTGATTGGCCACTTCTCTACAAAAGCGACCCAGAATTTGGCCACACATACCAGACACTCTTGGAGGGTCGGCGTGTTGCAGATTTTCACCTCCAGGATGCCCTATTATGCCACCTCGGTCACCTTTGTGTTCCTTCAAGCGAGCGTGCCAAGATGATTTGGGAAGCACACTACAGTCGGGCTGCTAGGCATTTCGGGGTCGAGAAAATAGTGGCAGTACTACAAAATTATTTCTATTGGCCGAATCTTCGACAGGATGTTGGGAAGTACATCAGATCATGTACTGCCTGTGCCATTTCCAAACCGACCATTAAGAAGCACGGCCTCTATACCCCGTTGCCTACCCATAGTCGACCTTGGGAATCCATCTCCATGGATTACATGTCAGGCCTTCCTTCCACTAAGCATGGAAATGACTGTGTTTTTGTGGTCGTCAACAGGTTCTCGAAGATGGCCATTATGGTGGCCTGCAAGAAGAATATCACAGCAGAAGCCACTGCTAAACTCTTCTTTGAACGAGTGTGGGTGCACTTTGGGATCCCACAGTCTATCATCTCAGATCAGGACAGTTGGTTTCTCAGCGCATTTTGGTCCAGTCTCTGGTCAATGCTGGACACCAAACTCACGAAGTCCACAGCCTTCCATCCTCAAACTGATGGTTAGACAGAGGTTGTCAATAGGATGATTGTGCACATTCTGCGCATGTATAACTCAAAGCATCCACGCACATGGGATGAGAGCCTCCCCTATGTTCAGCACAGCTACAACCGAGCTCTTCACTGATCCACTGGCCATAGCCCTTTTTAGGTGGGTTTGGGATTCCAGCCACTATGCCCCATTGATGTGGCCATGCCACTTGCAGCTACTCACATGAATTCAGCTCATGTCCAGTCCGAAACAGATAAGGCCACCAGCTTCATTAAGCACATCCAACATATTCGCCAGCAGGTCCATGACATTCTTGAGAAATCAAATGCCAAGTACAAGAAGCAACATGATCAACATCGGGTGCCACACAAGTTTCAGGTGGGCGACAAAGTCTGGTTGCATTTGCAAAAGGAACGCCTTACTGGAGCCTATCGGAAATTGAGACCACTCTGATATGGTCCTTACACCATTACTAAGGCTATGGGAGACAATGCATTTGAGCTCAACATTCCCCCATTCCTTGGCCTGCACCCAGTGTTCAATGTGGACCACCTTCGGCCATACTTTCCACCATTGCTAGACACATCCGACATTGCAGAACAGCTCAAACCCACAGAATTAAATCCAGATTGCATGGAACAAGCTGCAACTGATCGGATCATGGACACACAGATCAGAACACTCGCCAATAGAATATCCAACTGTATCGAGTTGTCAAAGCCGACCAACTCCTTCAGCAGGGCAAGTGTCTCACCAGGGAACAGGTTAAGCAAAAGTTTCCTCATCTCATGGAGGAGCTCAACGCAATGGGGACCATTGCTTCCTAAGGGGGGAGGAATGATCCAGGTGGATATTGGTGGCCACCTGTCAAGTCCACCTGGACCCCCACCATTGTCTTTCTCAGCATTTTCAGTTTCCTTAATTGTAGCACAACTTACTATTTTTAGCAGTTTTTCGGGTCCTGAACTTCCGGAGCCATTTTGAGGCCCTAAACGACGTTTTTTGGGGAATCCGGGTAGTACTCGGGTAGATCTTTCTAACGAGCTATTGTATGGGTCAAACGGAGATCATATGCCAAAGTTACGACCCCGGGAAGTTGATGTACCAATTTACCCCAAACGAGGCCCACAGTTTGGCGTTTCATCTCCTAGGGTTAGGTTTTGGAATGTTAAGGGTTTTTCATTGTTTCTCAACAATAAATAGGCCTTCGAGCCTCATTGTAACACAGTTCAGAGGCATGTAGCCATCACATCTCTTCTCAGAGATAAGCTACCATCGCCCTAGCTGGTTTATTTCCATTTCTGGTTGTAAGCATATTTCAGTATTTTCCATTAATGAAATGAAGTATTATTTCCGCTGCATCTTTGTGTATATGGTTATCTCTATAATTTGTTGCGTTCCTGTTTAAATCCAGATCACAAGTTCCTCAGAAAAAGGGTAAAGTTAGGTTTCCTTGTAAGTTATGCAAAGGGAGTCATCAAACTCACATTTGCCCTCACATGGATGAAGCCTCAACATTGTTGGAAAACCTTACTGTTCCACAGCAAGAATTTCCAACTGGTTACCGTAAACTTTCTCCCAACCTACCGTCAACTGACGGAGTGATTGATCTAAATTCAAGTACAGTCGATCACACTCTCGCATTGGAGAGTGAAACTCATGTCACTCAGGTTGATGATCCATTAGTTGATCAAGTGGTCGATTCAATTTCACATTCGATCGATCACACTTTCCCTTTGAAGAGTGAACTTCATACCGCTCAGGTTCTTCTTGTTACATCAGATTCTTCTATACCGGGGGGCATTTCACCTGTTTCTACAGAACCCCCTCCAAGTATTGAGGTCTTTTCCTTTGATTGGAATAAACTGACAGAACCTCGTATTCCTTCCTCCATCCCTTTCCAAATCATTGTCAAGGCTGGTGGTAGGGACGTACATTGTACTCAGGTAGATGAGGGTGCTTCTGTTAGTATTTTATCCTCAACTGTTTGGAAAGCTTTGGGTTCCCCTCAGCTTGCGCCTATTACGCAGAATCTGAAAGCTTTTAACAGAACCATTAGTGAACCTTTAGGGATTCTTTCTAAGTTTTCTATGAACTTGGAAGATAAAGCTGTCTGTATTGATCTTATGGTAGTTCTAGGTCCCTTGGATTTCAATTTACTCCTTGGGCGAGACTATGTTTATGCAATGAAAGCTGTCATATCGACACTCTTTCGCGTGATGTCTTTCCCTCACAATGGCAGTATTGTGACTGTAGACCAGCTTTCGTTCCCTAGCCTTGTTTCAACTACCAATAATATGAAACCCCTAAATGTTCCTGATTCTAAAGTGGCATCTACCATGCCACGGGTTAATTATGTGGCAACTGGTCCCATGTTTTCAGTTACCGATGAAAGTGAGCCTCTCACTGTTTGCTCATCTTCCTTTGATTTAGATCCGGTAATTGACATGGAAAACTCTATGGGATTATTTGAACACGATGTTCTTATCCCTTTTGAGTCCCTTGACATGTGTTCCTTCCAGAGAAATATTCTTCCTTCTGATGAAGACCTCTTGGAAGCCATGATCAAGGTGTGTCCATTGACATGTCTTTCTTCCAGTTGGAAGCCATGATCAAGGTTGTGAGGAAAGTTCCTTTTACTGTGTCAACCTCGTTAAAAAATGAATCAGTGTGTGTGAGGAAAGTTCCTTTTACTGTGTCAACCTCGTTAAAAAATGAATCAGTGTGTGTGAGGAAAGTTCCTTTTACTGTGTCAACCTCATTAAAAAATGAATCAGTGTGTGTGAGGAAAGTTCCTTTTACTGTGTCAAACTCGTTAAAAAATGAATCAGTGTGTGTGAGGATAGTTTGTTCCCGTCTCAACCTCGTTAAAAAATGAAACTGGATGCTGTGAGGAAAGTTCCTTTTACTGTGTCAACCTCGTTAAAAAATGAATCAGTGAGTACGAGGATAGTTTTTTCCTGTATCAACCTCGTTAAAAAATGAAACAGACTAACGAGGATAGTTTTGTTCTTGTCTCAACCTCGTTTAAAAATGAAACAAGGATTTTAGAGGATAGTTCCTGTTACTGAGTCAACCTCATTAAAAAATGAATCAGGTAGATTTTAGGATATGTAGGTAGATTGTAGAAAGTAGGGTTTTGAGGATAGTTCCTGTTACTGAGTCAACCTCGTTAAAAAATGAATCAGGTATGAGGATAGTTCTTTTCTTGTGTCAACCTCCTTAAAAATGAAACAACTCCCTTTTCAAGTTAAATATTGAAAGTAAACCTTCATTCCATCCATCTGGTTGAATGCAATGAAGCCTGGGGGGCATGTACCTCGCTTTGCATCATTATACTGGGGGCATGCGAACTTTTTGAGCATAGTTCCTTGTCTTGTGTCAAGCTCGTTAAAAATGAAACAAGGGTAGGTTAAGTAGGTAGATTGTAGAGAGTAGTCATGAGCATAGTTCCTTATCTTGTGTCAAGCTCATTAAAAAATGAATCAAGGATTTTAAAGCATAGTTCCTTGTCTTGTGTCAAGCTCGTTAAAAAATGAATCAAGGTTTTTAGAGTAAAGTTTTTGTTAGGTAGATTGTAGAGAGTAGTTATGAGCATAGTTCCTTATCTTGTGTCAAGCTCGTTAAAAAATGAAACAAGGGTTTTGAGGATAGTTCTTTTCTTGTGTTAACCTCACTAAAAAATGAAACAACTCCCACAAGTATTTCCAAGATCTTGAAAGTAAAGCTTCATTCCATCCACCTCATTGAATGCAATGAAGCTTGGGGGGCATGTACCTCGTTTTGTGTCATTATGCTGGGGGCATGTGAACTTACAACAAGCATAGTTTTTCGTTTCAAGCTTGCGTAAACATGAAACTGGATCCGAGCATAGTTCTTTTCCTGTGTCAAGCTCGTTAAAAAATGAAACAAATCCTCCTCTAATTGAGTGGAGAGTTTTACTAGATCTCATAAATGTTAAGTTTGATATTTAGGTTAGTTATTTTAGTTTTTTGCATAATTTTCTTACAGTTTTAGGTTGAGTCTTTCAAATGATCTCGTACATGAACCTTCATTCCATCCAGCTTGTACTTGGTTGAATGAAATGAAGCTGAGGGGCATGCGCTCTAGCAGTTACGCTTAGGGGACATCAAGCAAAGTTTTCTCTCTGTTTCAAGCTTGTGTTAAAATGAAACTACTTTGAAGCATAATTTTTCTCTGTTTCAAGCTTTTGTAAAAATGAAACCTTTTTCGAGTCAATTTCAGTTATTTTCAAGACTCGTTAAACTCATGAAAATCTCGAGATTATTTTGCTATCTTTCATTCTCGTAAAACAAATGAAAATGCCGAGTTCTTTCCGTCTTTTCTTGCTCGTAAATAAAATTGAAAGTCGGCCATATGAGTACATTTTTATCATTTTTTTGAACTCATTAAAACTTATGAAAAAGTGAAAACCATGAGTACATTTTTATCATTTTTTTGAACTCATTAAAACTTACGAAAAAGTGAAACCTCAGAGTCATCTTTTAAGCCCTTTTCTGACTCCTAAAACATGAAAAGATTGCTGAGCGTTTATTTTACACTCGTTAAAACGGAATTAAAAGACGGTCCCCTTATAGCCCTTTTCTGACCGTAAAAATAGGAAAAGATTGCCGGATTTTTGTCGTTTCAAATTCGATACTGGAAATAAAACGACGTGTCCTTGATCGCTTTTTACTTTTCAGGTCAAAGACACTAATCATGAAAGTACTCCTTGGTCGCAAGATTAAGCGGTTCTCTCAAGTATTATTTTATACTTTTTCGGGCTTGGGAGACACAAATTTACGAAAAAGTTAAACCCTGGAGTCTTCTTAAGTTTTTTCAGACTCTCTAAAATTGAAAAACTCCGAGTTTCTCCTATACTGGACTCGTTAAAATTTCACAGTAAAGGACCTGTTCGATTACAAACAGGAACGGACCACTCCTTCTTAGGGTTCAAATCTAAACTAAGTTGGACTCATCCGAAGGATGAGCTTATAATGAAGCATATGTTATCCTCCTCAAGCTTGTAAAAAATAAAGAGGTACTTGCCAGAAATGGTGGGGGAAAAGAGAGAAAAATGAGCCTATTTGTTATCTTTTGTCTCAGAAGAAGCCTTATCACCACTCTTGAACACGACATTTTTCATTCACCTAGGTTGGGAAATCCTTTGCCTCACAGTTGATTGAACCACATTGAAAGTCTTCAGCCAGGTATTAACTTTGGGTCAAATGTCACCAAGCCATCTGTCGTGTCGTTATGTGTTCAAGAGGTCACTGCAAATAAACCATTCATCTGAAAAATACCCGTCATCCATCTCGACCATCCCTGAGTCAGTCCTTACAGCTACATTTCTTCAACTTGATCTATGATTTCGTGTTGTGCGCTTGCCTGCAACGGGTTGCTTTCTATCGACATCAGCACATTATCTAGAAAGATGACCTAGAAATTGTCAGTACCTTGAAATTTGCATGCATCAATGGCAGGTTTCTCGCCTTTGACGACGGTTTACATCATTGACTTTCGATCAAAGGACTCCGTGAAATGTTCGACATCAACTCATTCATTCACATCTCATGGATTGTACTGGGTACTTTGAGAACCATTGACATCACTGGTGGTTTCTCTCACACTTGTTAACAGTTTACATCATTGACTGGTAATCATGTGGTTTCTACCATGCTCGACATCAACTCATTTATTCGCATGGATAGAATTGTACATTTTTGGGAAGTAGAAATGAAGACCCTGGATCTAGTTTCCACCATCTAGGCTGCGAGGAGTTTTGTATTCATTATACAGTAGACTAATCATAAACAGATGGCTGCGTCCATACTGTGTCTACAAGAGTCTATGATTATAATGTATAGCAAAATCATTTCTATATCAGAGCAGTAGTTAGTTTGTTAGTTAAAATTTTCAATATGAGTATGGGAATGCCTACCTTAGCGATGATATGATCTTATATATGTATTTTGTGTTGAATATTTGCAGGTTCCGACTGGGCTCTCCACAAGATAATCCTTGAAATGATAAAGTACTTCACCCTTCCTAGATGATATGAAACCCTAATCTACTACAGGCTTCGCACTTTAGGGGGCAATCTGTTACACTAAAATTTGTCACCATGACTATTTGCAGTTAGTATGGCTCCATCAACTGTCATACTATCCTCCTTGGCAAGTCTCATACCTCTGCTCTTCATGTCAAACTCCAAGAAAGAGAGAAAGTCTTTAAAAATCTATATATCTCTGGGTACGCAGTTTCTCTTAGCCTTACCTGCGTGTACGCACCTCATGTTCACAACACCTGCGTACTTGTACGCTCTGTCTGTAAAGGGGTGGGTGCGTACTCCTGTAAAGGTCAAAAGGCACAAGTTTCACTTCAAAAAATTTACTTGTGGTCATTTCTAGAGCATTCTAGAAGCTTGTTTGACGTGTATTGAGCGCCTCCAGATGGTTCATGTATCCCTATGAAAGAGGAACTTATCCCATCAAGAGGGGAGTTATCCCATTCAAAGAGGGGCTTATCCCATTGATGGTGGACCTGATTAACTTCCTCTAGAGTACTATAAATACAGGCATTGGGCCAGAGGGAGGGGAGGTTGAAAGCTGAACATTCCTAAGGGTAGATGCTGCTGGAATTAGGACTCCCTTATAGAGCTTGAGAGGAGATATTCCCATCCTTTCCTAGCCTTATTTGGAAGTGGGTGAGCTGATCAAAGTAAAGGAAAACTCTTGCTGGACCCTAGGAGGGACCTGCACAACACCAAGGCTCAGGTTGTAATGGTTTCTTTTGTTTCCACTTAATACAAATAAACTCATTTTTTTCAACAGATTGTTATTCATGATTTGTTTCATATACTCCTTGGTCTGTATGATGAATATGTGTTATTTTATAAGTTTATCAGGTGCTATTTAATCTTCTGGCTTGTTACTGAATGCAGGTTTCGAAGAGAAGGAGGAGCTCATCCGGATCGGCGAGGCTGGACTACTACAAAGCGTTGGACTAAAGGTATGTTATAAACACCTGCTTACTTGTATTCTACATGCATATTTAGAGAAAGGTAGTGTTTACTTGTCTTGTTTGTCACTAGAAAGCCTTAGCTTCTAGGGAGGTCGGTTTTGTCCGCAAAATTGACTCTTTCCGCATGACACTCCTGCTGTGATCACTCCTGCTATGATCATCCCTACTGTGGTCACTCCTGCTGTGATCATCCCTGCTGTGGTCACTCCTGCTATGATCATCCCTGCTGGGATCCAAAAATAGAACTTGCGCCATAATTTTCCTGCGGGCCCACTTACTGAAGGCGACTCTTTTCACTAAGCTCCATCATCTTGTTGCAATCTCAACAAGAATTTCTTGTTGCACACTGTTCAACAAAACCAGCATGCAAAAGATTTTCAACTTCTATTTTAATAGCAGCAGCCTTCTTTGGATGAACACGACAGAGGCACTGTCGCACTGGTTTGACATCATGATACATTTTGATTTCATATTCAACTATACTAGAGTCAATTCCTGACATCTCCTCCTATGACCATGCAAATATATCTCAAAATTCACGAAAGAGAGCACGGTACATATCAAGTTCTGATGGAGAAAAAAATTGCCAACATGAATGTTTTCTACAATGTTAGGTTTGGTTGAAATATTGATAGAAATAGTTTCTTCGATATTTGACAGGTTTCACTCGGAATCTACTGTATCTATGAAAACATAATTCGAAAGAAAATCGACAACTGAAGGGTGATTAAGTTCATTTGAATAATCTTCTATTTGATCTGGAAGATGGGAACGATGATGATAATATTCCCATGGTTCTCCTCCCATCATTATTGATTGGATGATTCCTTCATCAGTAGAAAATATACGTGAAAAAGGATCAAAGGAATTAATTGGATATTCAATCACCATTATTGGAGAATTCTTACATGGATTTAGTGCATGCATTGGTCTGCAACATGAAGGTTCTATGACCTCTACAACAACCCATGTTTCTCTTCAAACCCTTGGTATCCTTTGTAACCCTCTACACTTGGTATTCTCACATTTATTATTATTGTAGATTTATACAACAACGACATAGCTTAAAAAATTTGTATGTAGCACATAGAAGCTTGGGCAGCCTCATTTTATCCATTCTCAACTTGTCCACGATTGTATGGCCACCATAGTATCCCAATAATGGATGGAATGCAAGGCATCAATATTCAGGAAACTTCATGCAGGTGCCACGAACCCTATAGAGAACTTCAAAGGGTGAAAAATATCTCATTTTAAAGGATTTTTTGTCAGGTCAAATGGGGTTTTTATGGTATTTATTTTGGGTTCCTATTTTGAGATATATTGTCAATTGAAGTCACACACGTTTGTAAAGTTGTGTGGTCACGCATACCTTGAGTTTCAGGAATGATTTTCTCACTCAACATATCATCATAGTGCAATTATCTTATATTAATGGAAACATACATTCAATGCTTTAAATGTATCTTCAACAGAATTTTATTTCATCACCTATAGAAAAATTTAAAAGAAAATTTGTAGCAAGAGGTCCATTTCTAGAAAAATTAAAAAGAAAAAACACATTTTGGGGTCATCCACAAACCCATAATTATCAGTAAACTACACAAAATCCATCTCCAAACTTGCCATTTCCAACTTGGTTATGGGTCATCCACAAACCCAAAGTTATGGGTTAACCATGAAAAACCCTTCTCTTCACTGGAACTTGGCACATTGTAGTCATCATGGTTATAGGTCATCCACAAACCCACAATTATGGGTTAACCACGAAAAACCCTTCTCTTCATTGGCTCATGGCATATTGTAATCATTAAACATGATGGGGTCCCTCCTTTTTTAGCATTTTGAATGATGGGGACCATAATTTCCTAAGGGGGGGAATTGATCTGAATCTTTGGGGGCTTATAATCTAAGTTTGGATGTATTAGTCATAAAGACTTTTTTTTTTATGTAAAGGGAAACTTAATAGATATGTAACTAATGGGTTCAAACCTAACCAATGTTTTATTCATCAAATTAGGATACATCATAATAAGGAAATGGGAAGACAATGAAGGTTAGGAAGGATAGGTCTCAAAATTTGGCTTCATTTCATGTAATGGTTCTTCTTAATGGAATTCTTCTGCTTCTCCAATTCTCACTCTCTCTCTCTTCATATTTTTGTGATGTATTCAATTCTTGCACTTTTACCAATGTTCTCATGATTAGTGTCATGAAAGATATATGTGTTTTCTATCCTCCTCTCTTGGCATTCATGGATCCCAGATATTAGCCCCAAAGATGCCTAAGATTGGGGCCCCTTGGGTTAGTTGGTACATCAACTTCCTAGGATCATAACATTTGCATACAATAATTTTCTGGTACACTTGGTAGCACGTTGGAAAGGTCTAGTGAATAATTATGCATTTTGGAGCAACCTAGGCTTTTCTTTTAATTATATCTTGGGTTCCTTCCATGTCAAAAAACATCATTTAGGGCCTCAAAATGGCTGCGAAAGTTTAGGACCTGAAAAATGTAGAAGAACTGCAAAGATGGATAATTGTGCTTTGAGCTAGTGAAGTAAGTGGATGTCACTAATATCCACCTGGATCAACTTTTAGCCTTTAAAAAAAGTTCTTGGTAGAATGAATCTTTGAATTAGGTGCTAATTTTTAAATTTTTTCTAGTCATGATATGTGGTTTGTGATGCCACAGTTAAAAAATGTTGTAATTTGAAGGTTTTTGGTCCTCATAATATTTGGTTTTAATTCCATAGTTAAAAAATGTCAAAATTTTAAGGTTTTTCAAAGCCATGCTATTTGATGTTTAACGTCATAGTTGAAAATTGTTGGAATTTTAAGGTTTTCCATGATCATGATTTTGGTTTTTAATGCCATCGCTAAAAAATATTAGAATTTTAACCCTATAAAAAAAGGTGATGCAACATCACCACTTTTCGATTTCATAGTATTCTTTCATGTTTATCGAAAACATGGGGTTTTTTGGGCTAGAGTTCTCATTTTGAGGTCACATTTCTCATTAAGTTGGTATCATTGTTGTTTGTGTTGTGTGTATGAATTTTTTGATGAGAAATATCTCTTTATACAAATGTAATAATGCACTTTATCTTTGAAAGTGATAAATTATTTGCTAATTTATCACACCACGAATAAATTATACTATTATCACTAAACAAAACTTAAGAAATCATGGATTCATGCCAACTAAGTGATATTACCATTCATCATATGTGATATATGCATTTTAAAACTCAAATTTCACCCGTAAACCTTCCAAATTCAAATATTGGTTATGTACATCATTATTTTACTACAAAAATCAATGTAATGACCCTACAATGACAATTGGCTACTCAAATATCATGAAATTTTTTGGCAAAGTCAAATTAAGAAAAATAAATGTTTTCAATGATTTATTATCCTAATGCCTAGAATTTGATAATTTGATTCCTCTACTTGGTTTCTAATATGTCTCAGACTCATATTTGTTGGTTACTTCTATATGAACATCATGAAAAATTGGTTGCTTTTGATTAGATTGACCACAAGTGAAAATACAACTATAAACTGAGGAATCAAAATCCATTCTTGTCTCAAATTCTTATTAGAGATGGACACCATTTCAATCACACTTTTAACAAAATATAGGATGCCCATGTATTATAAATCCATGTAGACTTGTTCCAAGCATGAATTCAACTTGTCATGAAAAAAAAAAATTCATTTTAGCAACCTAAAAGTGTTTGGACAATGAAACAAGAAATAAAAATGAAATTCAATGAGAAGAAAGATTCCTAAACACCCAAAGGCACCACACATTAATCTAATGGAATAATATGTCTTGTCTACAAGCATACACACTTCTAGGAATTCATGACCTATAGGATAGGCTTGCAAACATGGAGAAAAATCACTTATGGCTAAGAGAAGTTAGATATGCATGTATGTGTAAGTGAAAATACATAAGGTGGAACGTTGATGATCTAAAGTAGAAATAGGAAAATATAGGAAGAAGAATCATTAGAATTATCAATAATGGCATCCTGCCTCTTGATGTGTGTTAGTGATAAAAATTGTTGGCTATGCTTAATGAAACATACCCTCCTTTCCCTTTGAAACAAACAACTAAAAGTATAAAAATTCATTAAAGTTCACATACAATGATTAATTATCATCCAGTGATGGTGAAATCACAATATAGAAGATCTTCCACCTTGGGATATTTTAATGTCTTCATGTGGGGGTGAAATTTTATTTTAGAAGCTCACTAGCCTTGAAATACTATGGTTTTTCATTTAGTGAGTTTTTTGCTTCATCAAAAAGTTTGGGGGACTCATGTGATTTGTCATCTAGTGTTGGGATTTCCTTGATTAAATAATCACTAACATCCCTTCTATATATTTTTCCATCTATATTGGAATTTAAAAGCAATAAAAACAATCATCAAGTGTGAATATGTTGGAACACCAAGAAATTTGTTGCTTAAGGCCCCAATGTTAATATGGAAAAATAATACACACAAGTGTACAAGTCAAGTGGAACTCAGCATAAAAAATGACATGTACTATCATTATCTACTGGAAACATCATTGAATCCAAAAATTAAAAGGTTCTATAAGGTTCATTTAAAAATTAACCCTCAGGGGTGTGGCAAAGACAAGTTTACCATACCCTCAAGGTTATTGATTCAATAACCGTGAGGTTCTTCCAAAGTGCCAAGTCAGCATTATGGGGACCACATTACATGAATGGGTCGATTCTCCCTGACAATACAGGCTTTACTAGTCATCTCTCGAGCTTCATCAATATTAATTGGGAGATATGAAACCCTTAAGCAATCCTCTTGTCCTTCCCCCAAGTCTCTATCCTATTAATGAGCCAAGGGCAAGTAGGATTTGATTCAAAAATCTATAAATGGGGGGAGCTTGATAGCCAAAGAGACAGAGAAGTTTATGCATTGTTATGCCACCAAAATTTCCCCTTGTAATCAAGTATCAGATTGCAAGGAAGGATTCATCAATCTAGAGTTTCTTCGCATACTTATTTAAGAGATAGGTGCTTGCAAATGATTGGAGAGACAAAATCCTTGTTGCAATTTGAGGAGCACCATTTCCCTCATTTATTCTCTTCAAGGGTCTTCAACACTTATTGTACCTCTACCACCAACAACTAATAAAGAGAAAATTTTCCCCATACTCTTTGTTTATTTTGTTTCTCATTGTTTCTTGTGTTTTCTAAATTGTTTAGTTTAGTTTCTATGCATTGTTTTTCACTAATCACAATGCATTGCTTGGGTCATTTTTAAACCCTAAAATCTTATCTTTTCATCTGACTCTTTCTAGGTAGAAACTAGCTACAAATAAAGAGGAAACGGGACACCTTTGTAACCAAATCCAATACACAAAATTGGTGACTTCGCTAATGTCTTTTCTGATTTTTTTGGTTGTTTGCAGACATTGTTTCTCTATTTTTATATTCAGTTCATTTTATTAATAATATGTGCAAGTTTGTAGGTACCCTTTGACCAGTTAACAACTTAATTTGCTTGTTTTATTTTTGAGGTCTCCCTCACAGATATCAAAGAAGCAATCATCACCATACTCACTATTGTGTAGACAACAAGTTATTTTTCATTGTAATTTCCCTTTTCCTAAGTGACAGATGGCCTTTAGTGAACTTCCTACACTCCTGAAAAATTTTGTATACTAGATAGGCCTCATTTTTTACTTTACTAACCATTATAAGTAGAGAATATATGCTTATATTTTTTCTTGATATTTGTAAGTTGGGACTAGGAGTGGTGTTATTAAGAATGAGAGTAGGCTGTCCCCCCTTGAACCATTTGGATAACCTATGGGGAATCTAAAATATTTCTAAAAGAACTACTTTTCTATCTCCCTATTAATTGGAAATTCACTCATAGTTTTACTAGGAAGGAGTAGGTCGCCCTCTATACGCACATTTGTTCTTCTTTACAAACAATTATATTAGGACTAGGATTGGTGTTACTAAAGAAAGAGATTAGGTTCTCTCCTCTTTCACCTTTTGGAAAACTTGCAGGGGATCTGAAACATTTCTCAAAGAGATACTTTTCGATCTCCCTAGATGCTAACATAGCTTAATAGGAAGGAATAAGTGTCCCATTATATGCATATCTTTTCCTTTTCTACAAGGTACAACAAACATAGTCTAATTAGGGGGACATTGTAAGGGATCAAGCAATATCCAATGTTTTAAAAACATTGTGTATGTTCACCATTTACACCTTGCACACACATCACTCACATACTAAATTCATATAAACTTTTTACAAAGAGTATACCATTAGAAATTTGTACTTGATTTATTTGAATTTCATTTGGTACACCCTAAGTGAAGAAAGACTCTTTAAAATCAACCTTAACTTGAATTCATTTAATTTCCCCACAAGGGACACAAAATAATTATAGTTCAGGTTAGGAACATATGGGCAAGCATCCCAATAATCCATTGTGATTGTTTACATTGAAAAATAGAATTTGATTTTTTAGGGATCTTAAAATCCTACACAACCCAGTGTCAAAAGTCGGTGATGAGAAGAAACCCATGAAGGGGGTAAGGCCTAGACTGCATACTATTGTGGGCCTCCTTGGATCTCCTCATTATTAGTAGGGTTTCCTAGTCCAAACATGTTGACCAGAAGTTGATATTCTCTCATTCCTATTGGGCGTATGTAGCTTAGTGACCAAACCTAGGGAATATTTCCATATAGGTGGTAGGTGCGGGAGCACTTACACATGGAGGCAATTTCAAATAGATGTAGAAACATCACTAGTTTCTTTAGGATGTGGCCCTATTACACCTCGTTATAACTCTCTTTCTATACCTTTGTTGATTTTTTAGCTAGTGGCTTAAGACCCCACTTTTGGCAAAATCTTCGAAAGGCCTAATTATTGATTGAGCGGAAAGACATTAGGTCTTTAGGGTTTTTTCAAATTTGAAAACCTATTTCCAAAACTCTTTTTTTTTCACACATTAAGAGTTTAAAGTAAAAATTAACCTTTTTATTTTTTCACTTTGTCTTATGTGTGTATAAATTGGTTTCCTAAACATCCTCCCTCACAATACTTTCATAAACCTACTAGGGAACCATAGGGGACCATATAGCTCCCTGCCTCTCTAGGCACCTACAAAGCCTCCTACCCCTAGTGAGAGGAGTGCCTAGTCTTGTACCATCCCCCTCTTAACGTTACAGTGTGGCATAACAAGGTCCTTCTACTTTGTTCAACTCATCCATCCTTGGTGCTGCTTTGTTAGGAACCAATTCCTCTCAAGGTACAACTAGCACATCTCAGCAGGGTCATAATACAATGGCCAATACCACATGGACTGTCCTATTTGTAACTTCATTGAACCTATAGGATATCTCGAAGCTCACAAATGACCCCATAACCCATGATCCTAGATGGTTCGTTATTCTAACCAAATCACCATCAGACATTCCAAAATTCTAAGGTAAGTAGGGAGAAGACATCATGGATTTTTACTTATGGTGTTCCTCCAATAGCATCATTGAAGACTTAGTCAGATTGAGACTCTTCTAGTGTACCCTCTGATGAGCACCAGTATTGCATCAAGAATGCTACAACTCCTAGGGCTACCAACTTTACTTCATCAACCTGGGGTTCATACAAACTTGGAGGTGACAGTGTTGCATACACAAATAGATGTAATGGTATACTCTTGTCATTGTTCAACTGGGGTGATAGACCACTAGGGTTTCTCAAACCAGTCTTCTATTGACTAGAAGAAGTTTGGCTACCAACTGGAGAAGGGAAAATTATCCTAATGAAAGAAAAGGAATGTTTCCTATTTTAAGGAATAAAAGATTGAATTCGAAGGTGCTTGTAAAGTGAAATGAAATCTTCTATCTACTCATTAACACATTTGCTTGCAAAAGAAACCTAGCTTAACCCTATTTATCACATGTGATGATTTAAACTAACTGAGCATGGAATCTGATCTAGGGATACTATAACTGCTGCATGCATGTGCTAATTAAGAAATAAAAAGAATTCTTTTTTCCTTAACTTTTCATTTTATGAATGCAAATTCTAACCTTCACTTGTTCTTTGGCAGGGGAGACAGGTATGGAGGAAGAGGGTTAGAATGGTCTTAAGGGTATGGAGGTCAAGTATAGGTCTAATCCCAGCTTCAGTGATGATTTTTCTTATTTCAAGTTCAAAACAGGCTACTACATGATTTCCTACATGAAAACTACAGGATGTCCTATTTCTCCTACAGGATTCCCTATTTTACTACAGGAAGCAGGCCGAAAGCTTGGGAAGTGGTTTAGAAGGTGGAATGAAGTGTAAGAGAGGTAGATAATTGGAGAATAAGGCCTAGAACGAGTGAACACTATCCAGGGCTCAATCAAGTGCTTTAATATGGTTGGATTTTTGGTGAGCACCAGTATTGCAGCAATAATTTTGCAACCCCTGGGGCTTCCTACTTTACTTTTATCAACTCGGTAGTTCGTAACAAACTTGGAAGCGACGGTGTTGTATGCACAAGTACTAGTTCTTACTGTAGGTTGTCACTTGGTTAGTTGGCAGAAGATCACTAGGAGCTCAAGCCAACTTCTATGGATTCCAAAAGAAGCTTTAAATGTGATGAAACAAAGAAAAGCTTACTCTATAGAGGTTATTCTGCTTGCAGAAAGAAAAAAAGAATACTAAAATGTAAAGTGAACCTAGCAAACCCTAATTTACCAAATAACCCTACTTTTGCATAAAGAGAGATGAAAACCTATGAAATGAATGCCATTACTTACTGAGGAAGTAAACTACATCTATTCAAGCTATCTCTAGAAGGAAATAAGAAAAAAACATATTTTTGGATTTTTATGTATTTTATGTGAAATTGTCATGCATGTAATTTATTTGTTTATGGATGTGGCAACGAAAAGGTGGTGATGGAGGGCGACTTTGGGATTTGTAGAGATGTAGGAAGGTGTGGAGGGGTCTTAGGAGGCCTCTGGTAACCTACTGGAGGCTTTCCCTACAATCAGACTTCAAAAAGTCACCTTTAGGAAATTCTACAGGAGGCTGCAGGGGATCTATAGGAGGATGCCAATGGCTGTTTTAGAGGTTTTAAAGGTGGAAAAATGGTTGGAAAGGGTAGCTGAAGGCTAGAAGGACGTGTTAAGGTGTCTGAGGTTCATCACGGAGGGTTAGGGAAGGAAATGATGGTTGGATTTGTTCAAGGGATGAGAGGAAAGTTTATGAGAAAAGTGCAGAAAATTAGAGCATATTTATGAGGGGTTGTGAATAACCTGTGGAACATGTAGCAAAGATATATGGTGATGGCTGATTTATTGACTTATTATGAGCAGATATGTACTGCAAGAGAACTGCAAATTAAACTCTGAAATTGAGCAAGCAAAGAAACTAGCTACACCAAAAAACAGAACTATATCTCATATTAACCTAAATTCTGATCTAGGAAAATAAAATGTTGAACAATGCTATATGGAAAGGAAAGCATGGAAAGAGATTTATTGCAGAAACAGAAATGAGTATGGAAAAATGGATCTAAAGCAAAGAATTAACCTCTAAATCAAACTATAACACCAGAAATTGCATGGAGAAGGCAAAATTGTGTTTTTGTGACAAAAAGAGGGTCTTGACCTCAGCTCATGGTCCCAAAGGGAGGAAAGGAGGTCAAGGCTCTGTTGATGGCCTTTTTGTATCTTTTCCTATCACTATTTAACCTACTTCAGCAAATTGAAATGGAAACAACTATGTAAATCACCAAAAGCAACCTGTTCTAACCAAGGGAAAAGAAAATCTATCTAACAACAACTAATTCATGAACTGAAACAAAACATATGAATACAAAACAAGAGGTGATGGGCAGCTTGGGTTAGGCCCTAACCCAAGAGCTTCAACCCTCTAGAAGAACTCAAGGCTGGCTCAGAAAAGATTTCATCTTCATTATCAAGATAATAGTCACATTACATAAAACTGTTCACAAAAGTAAGCTCGAAATGAGCTGAGCAAGAGTTGCAACAAAAGTGTGAAAATTTGACTAACATCCAACAACCTAATGAGGCCCTAATCCTCTCTATTTATACAACTATAGCTCCCAACAACTCTCTTAAAATCAAGGAGGCTTGGCTCCCAAGACTTGAGATAGACAATAGTTATTCTTCACTTGCTCGACTACCCCTTTGATGCATTGATGTGGCTGCTTCTGCTCCGAGCCTTCTGAAGGAGGATTCGAAGTAGGGAGCCATAAATGAGGGGGACACCCTCCTACAAATCCTCTTCCTTGTTTCCCTTGAATATTGGCTACCAAATGCTCATTAAACCTTTGACTTTGTCTCAAAATTGACCAAAAATCTGCATAAAGCACACATTAGACTTCATGGCATAATGACTAACCAAACTCACTCTATTAGCATAAATATAATAAAAAAATATGCAATAAACTAATGAGAATGGTGGATTAAGCTAAGTTAAGAAGCAAAATGAGCCCATATAATTACCCATTTATGGGGCTCATCAATTTTCTCAATGGAAATGGCAATTTTTGCTTATGAAACAAGAATTCAGATTGAGGTTTTAGTGGATTTTGGCAACATGGGAAGATAAGGCTTGGATGAGGACAATGAGATGAGGTATCCTTGCAATGTAGAAGCTCCTACAACAATATACGTTCTTGTCTGAATCTATGCAGAAATTCATCTATACATGGGAAAGAGTTATTAAATGTAAGAAAACAAAGTTATTACCATGTAATGGCTAATTTCATGAATGGAAGTGCTTTAAAACCAATGCAAAACTTAAGAGATCAAAAATGACAATTGAAAATCAGCCTAAGAAACTTAAAGACAATTACCTACTCATCAAGAAACCCTAGATTATGCAGCAAAGAAAGAAATCTATTTTTGGGCTGTATGAAAGTGTCCCTCAAGTCATGATCCAAAAAGAGAGAGATGAGGTGAAAACCACTATCACCAGATTTTATGGAATGTCTTCTGTCACTATCGTACCATTGTTCTAACTATCCACAAATGGAAGCAAACTAATTAATCATACTAATACTTGCAAATTATCAACACCAAAATCAGTTCAACAACTAACTATGAATGGAATCTAAGCATACATATACAAAAAGAGGAACCCCTGCTGCTAGGGTTGGGCCCTAACCCAAGAGATTCAGCCCTCTAAGTAAACTCAGTGCTAGATCAAAGGAATGCTTCTCATTTTCATTAAAATATCAAAAATACACAAGAGTGATTAGTCATAATGTCTCCACTTGAAAATTCCTCTTGGCTACAATAAAACTAAAGTCAAATCCTAATGAGGCTCTACGCCTTCTTATTTATACCACTGAAGTTACAAAAAATTCCTTAAATTTAGGGAGGCTTGCTCCAAAACTCGAGATCAACTGGTCTTCAACTATCACTAGCTTGGCTACTAATGATCTTAATGGCTTGGTTTCTTGCAACTCTAAGCTAATGAGATTTGATGGAGGAATCTTCAAGTGAGTGAGGAGTTAAGGAGGGAGATCCCATCTCCTAAAATCCCTCTTTCTTGTCTCCTTTGAGTTCCTGCACTTTAATGAGCCAAAAGTTTCTCCAAAACCTACAATCAATGCACATTAGACCACATGACATGACATCTCATCTTTGCCTTTCTCATTAAGCAAAATATAACAAAACATGTAAAGAATTATGAGAAAAGTTGATTTTAGTAAGTTGGAGGGTTGCATTAAGGTCTATATAATTTACCCATTGATGAGCCACATCATCACCCCCCTACTAAAAGTGTTTCTCATCCTCTAATCAACTCAATATATGTCCATGTCTTTCATTGCTTTGGTGGCCTCCCTGACATCCCAGGCCTCTGTTGTAGTCTCCTCCTCTTGTGGATAAAATCTTGCATTCTTCTCTATCTCCTCCCACTACTTTCTTTATTCTTCTTCCTTTCTCCCTTCTAACATACCCAAGAGCAATGGTGGACTAAGTTTCAAGCCAATCCAGTTGACTTTGAGTCTCTCCAATGCTTTCTTATACATTGGGTTCTTTTCTAGTGCATCCCTCATTCTGTTAGGAGAATGATACTCCCTAATATTTGGGTTGTAGGGCAAGGTGTTCCATCTCTTTTGGCAGGCTTCCTGGATTTCATCCCTTAGAAATCTCCAAGTGTCCTCAAAATGAGTGACTTCTTGCTCTTGTGTAGCTAGGTATCTTGGTGCAAGTTGTGGATCATTGGAAATGAGGTTGTGGGTGTTAATGACATCCATGGAGTTGTCTTGTTCTGCTCTGATGAAAAATATTTTTGTTTCTTCTCTTGAAAATACCCTTTTTACTTCTGTAGCCCTGGCTTGCTCATGATTCATCCAATATGCTAAGGAAATGAGTTGTAAGTCCCCTAGCTTTGGATTAGGGTCCCACACATTCAAATATGTTAGGGCCAAGTTATGTAGGTAGAATTTAGATATCTTGGCTCTGTCCTCCACAGTGCTTTAGTCACAGAGGTCAATGAGCTTCCTATAGTTCTGGAAGGGCATAGTTCCTTGTTGTGTAAGTGTTTTTATCTGAAATTGCAACCATTGTTCTTTGAGGTATAAGGCATATGATTTTGCTAGAATCTTGCATTGGAGTGCCTCCATGGAGAGACTTTCCATAGTTTCCAATTGGCTCTCCTTCTCTTGTAGTTGCCTCCTTAGCCATGTGTTCTCAGCCTCTAGTTGAGATTTCATCACTCTTTCCCTGTCTCTTATTCTACTCAACTCTCTGCCCATTTCTAGCAACTTTTCTTCCATATGGCCTACATCCTCTACACTTTTTTATTTAGCAATTTGCATCCAATGATGTGTCCTTTCTCTCTCCTTTTCAAGCTCAAAGAATAGAGGGATGGAAAAAATTTGTGGTATTACTCTACCCCCCTCAATGAATCTATAATAGGAGCTGAGTTTTGGCTGTGGGATAGGTTCCTTCAACTCCTAGGACTCTCCCTTTATTGTTTCTTGAGTATTTGATACCTATTTTCCTTCCCTTTGACCTTGTAGCCCTTCCTTATCTTGTTTCTGTGTTTCCTAAACCCTGTAGGACTGTTTTTGCTTCCTGTGGGCCTGTCTATGTTCCCTGTAGGAGACCTTTCCCTTTTTTGAAAGGGTTCAAAGGTTCTTTAAATTGTTTTGATGAGGTTGACCTAGTGACATGCCTCCTAACACAGGTGATTGGTGACCTTGGGGAAGTTGGTTGTGATGTGCCTTCTTCACCTCTCTTTCCTATAGGGTCTAACTTCTCTTGTCCTTTTAGTGATTCCTCTATGATAATGGGAATCTTGGTAGGGGTTTGAGGTCTCCCTTGTTTTATCCTGGTGCTCTTCCTTGTTCTAAAGTATAGGAGAGTCTGCCTTTGCCTCTTTCCTTTTAATATGATAGGTGTACTTAGAGTAGTTAAGGCAGCAATTGCCTCCTTCTCTGTGGGCTCTAGAGACACCCTTGGAGATTCCTCTTCTTCCTTGCTCTATTTTTCAGGACTTGTTTCATCCTTTTGTGCTTCTTCCCTATTGTATTTTTCATCCTTTGTTTCATCTAGTTCTTCCTCCTCTTCTTCAGGCTCTTCTTCCTCTTCTTCATGTTCTTCTTCTTCAGGTTCATGTTCCTCTTCTTCATGTTCTTCTTCTTCTTCTTTATCACTAGAAGTAGGGTCTATGTCATACTCAATGGCTTCAATTTCATCTTCTTCATTCATGTCTACAAATGTTGACCACATAATAGGGGTTTTCAAGTTGTTTAGGGCATCTTACAATATGAGTTTGATCAATCTATGATGTGCCAGTTTTTGGTTCTTTCCTTCTTGTACTTTAATGTTCATTTCTATCATTGATTGTAACAAAAATTAAGACACACTAAGTCTTCTATGAGGAGGTAACTCTTCTCCAAATCTCAGCTCATGGAGGAGTCTAAATTGGTATCTGTATACTATACTGAGTCTACCCTCAAAAGAAATATACTTGATTATGTGATAGCTTACTTCATTCCAAGGATATGGAATGTTTTCCATTCTAATCCCATTTTTGTCTTCAATTGGTTCTTCTCCTTCCAAGAAAAAGCTCTTCTTGGCAAGAGCGCTGCTATTTTTATCCTCTTTTCTCCATTGAAATCCCAGAGGAAGTGTAGTGATCCTACTAATGCTCTCAGGGGTAATTGTTACTAACAAACCCCTCACTACAACAGTGGCACTAGCTCTAGCTAGAGGTATGAGTGACATTGCAAATTCCCTAGCTATATCATCCTCATATCCCCTAAGTAGCTCAAATAATCCCAACCATTGATGCCTTGTAAAGATTTCTACCACAAGAGGATGTTGGTGTATTATGGTTGTTCTAGTGGGCTTCCTTTTGTTGAAACCCCCTGTCATCTCTTCTCTCTGTCAATCTATGTGTATGAGGTTTGGGTGGCTATAACTTAAGAGCTTCTTTAGGTGATTCAAAGTTTACTCTACAGAATCTTCCGCAGAATTATGTTTATCTCTATGCACACTGTAAATACGTAAAAGAAATGACAATTTCTTTCCTTTTCCTCTTTACAAATGAAAGCACAGAGGATATGGAACCTACCTTTCTCTGCAATGCTTTGATGATGAGAATTCTTGAATAGCTAGCCCTAGGCACCCACTTCCAACATTTTTGACAATCCTCCTTGTTTCCTATAGTTTCTCTATAGGTAGGGCGAGACTCACTTTTCCTTTTGATGACTCCTTGGGGTTATCTGAGCTCTCAAACTATCGAAATGAACAATACTTTGCATGAAAGTTAGGGAATATTTCTATTTATGGATGATTTCATTGAGTGATGTGCTGGTTGGTTGAGTACATATTTCTTCTTTTGGACCATTGGTCCCACTACTAGTTAACATGCCACCCTTCCTCGTAATCATCACCCACTTTTGTTCACCGTAACTTGACTACCTTTATGATTTATTCCCATTTATTTGACCTTGCCACGTGTCCAATTGACTAACACTTTACTTTTTGTTATCGGAGTGAAGGTGGCCAAGTTAACTGGCCACCTTCACTTATAAAATCAACTTTCTACATATTCCTACAATTTTAATCATATTCATACTTATGAGGGAGTATGGATGAGGTGACATACCTATGGCTTCCTTTTCCTTTCTGATGCATGCTGGAGGGTGGTTTTTTTGTGCTACTCATGACTCAAGTACATATTCTCCATTGCTTTTTTGTTGATGCATTCTCTTCTTGTTGATGTGTAGCTGATGGCTTACTTTGTTGTTGCTAAGCTCTGGAGAATTCCATTGTTCCTGTAGTTGCGCTTCTCCTTTTTCAATCATGGTGTTTAAGGTTAGGCCTGGAGCCTACTATTGCTTCAAAATAGGCTACTACTGGGTCTCCTATAGTACTACTACAGGAAGTCCTGTAGCTTCCCTTTTTTTTAATTTTTGTGTTCTTTCTCTGCTTGGAGGGTGAATAGGTATTGGAATGAGTGGAATGTGTGTCCATGGAGTGGTAGGTGAGGTAGGCTGCTGGTGGCATGCCTCTTTGATGTTCTTTTCTCTTTTTTCTTCATTCTTTTTTATTTTATTTTTATAATTTTATTTTTAAAAGATTTTATTTTTATTGACACAGGGGGTGACATGGTCATGAAGAGGGTTGGATGAAGTGTGGTGAAGTCAATGACCTTCTTTTTCTTAATCCAAAAATAGGCTCGCATCATAATTTCTCCATCGGACTTCCTTTCCTGTATATTTTCACGACTTCCTGTAGTACTATAGGAAACTCCTGTAGTAATTATAGGAAATCCTGTAGAAAGCACAGAATTGCCTGAAATTTGAATTTTTCTGTTGTTGGAGATGAAATGGATGAAGAAAAACATGGGTTTTTTTAGGTCTTTCTGCCCTCTGATCTCTATGTCCATTATCTTCTTGAAAACCTGCAAAAACTAGAATTGTTATGAGTGGGAAGGTTTGAGGTCCCCACCATTATTTTTGTGCTTTTTCTCTCTCTCTCTCTCTCTCTTTTTGAAATACAACCAGGTTGCCTCAAATGAGGTTTTCATCCTAGTTTCTTGCCCTGGGCGCCTCAAAAGAGGTTTTCACCCAGGGATCTTTTATTTTTCCCTTTATTTTTTTCTTTTTTTCTCTCTCTCTTTTTTTTAAACACTCTTGGGCTGCCTCAAAGAGGTTTTCAATCTAAGAAGTGGCATCAAGTGCCTCATGGAGGTTTTCAACTGGGTCTCTTTATTTTTATTTTTATTTTTCTTTTCTTTTCTTTTAAAACTATAACAGACCTCAAGAACTTGGTGAGGTGGAAGTCGAGACTCGTTCAATCACCATTACTACCTTGTTGATGCTATTGATGAACTCCTTCTTTGACAAAGGGCTTTTGTAGACTTTCAACCTATACTCATCGACAAGAAAAGGGATACCTTCTTCATCTATGGTTTGTATCATAGCAACACCATTATCATGGCACTTTTCTATCATGTATGGTCCCAACCATCTGGTTATCAACTTGCGTTTGAAATATTTGTACTGGGAGTCATACAGCAGGGCCCAATCTCCTTCTTGAAATTGTTTGTCTTTGATATTTTTGTCATGTCGTATTTTCCTTTGTACTTGAGTCACCTCTGTGTTCACGAGGTTCTACATCCTGAATTCATCTAACCCGTTTAGTTGGAGCAACCTCTCTTGTTGTGCCCTTGTAACATCTAGATCCAATTATGTTGTCATCCTTAAATTGTTGTACTCAAATTCAATGGAAAGCAGAGCCTTCTTCCCATAGACCTAATCATAAGGGGTGAGAATATTTTCCAATGCTCTATTGGTGACTTCTACTTGTCCATTAGCCTGAGGGTGGTAAGGAGTGGAATTTTTGTGCCCTATCTTATGCTAGCTCAATAGATTCTTAATCATTTGTGAGGTGAATTAATTTCCCTGATGAGTGACCAACTCTCTAGGGTATCCAAACTTGTAAAACACATTCTCCCTCAAGAACTTAGCCACATTTTCTTCTGTGGCTACCTTGACAGCTTTGGTTTCATCCCACTTTATTAAGTAGTCAGTGCACACGATGATGTACATTTTATGTCTGGATGGAGGATCAATGGGCCCAATGAAATCCATGCCCCACTTGTCAAATGGCTCGAAAGTCACTTGAGTTTGCAAAGGAATTTCATCCCTGGGAGTAGGTTTGCCCATCCTTTGGCATCAATCACACTGGCTGGTATAGCTTCTTGCATCCTGGTGGAGAGTGGGTTAGTAATAGCCAACTTGTAGTACCTTGAATGTTGTCCTTTTGGATGCAAAGTGACCTCCACAAGGCCCATCATGACAGGCCAGAAGGATGTCAAAAACTTCCTCCTCCCTGACACATCTTCTCAGAATTTGATCTGGGCCCAACTTGAAGAGATTGCCCCCAATCCAAGTGAATGGGGTGCTTTTCCTTATAATTCTGCTCTTCTCCTTGGAGGACAGATTTGGAGGGAAATGTGTTGGGTTGTGTTATATTATTTCCACGACTAGCCCACGTAGTTAAACGGGGGTTTAGAAGGGGGGCGAAGCCCACCCTTCGTTGCGTCGATTGCGTAGCGGGGGGAGTCACAGGGGGTTTGAGGGGTGCAGGTAACCCCACCCTATGGGGTCTAGGGCAGCGCCCCGGAAAATTTTGTTTTTGGACCCTATATTAGGTTGGGCGGACCTACCTATGGTTTTGTGCATGATTTTTCGCACCAGGTTTTGGACGTGATGGTTTTCGGTCCATGGTTTTGGACGCGATGGTTTTTGGTCCATCGTATTAGATGCTTCGACATGTATAAATATGTATTGTAACATTGAAAGGAACATAATGAAAAATCAAGTTGGTAGTCTCAGTTTTGGGATCCAGGGGAAAATCTGTGTGTATATGTGTTTTATGTGTTATGCTCTCGCATTGTTTATTTTCTGTGTTTTAGAATTCGTATGCAAGTAATTTCTGTACAGGGTTAAAACCTACATTTGGTATCAGAGTATTTTTGGCTTCAATGGGATGCCTTTGTTGCTGAGGGGTTTCGCTCGGGCCTGTGGTAGACCCTATTCAGTGGGAGATCTACGAGATCGATTCTAGTGGTGAAAGAAGATGGCGAGCAGTGGAAATATAGAGATAGAGAAATTTAATGATCAGAGTTTTGAGTTATGGAAACTCAAGATGGAGGATATGTTGGTGGATAAAGATCAATGGGTCACAGTAGATCCAGGTACTAAACCAACGGGAGTGTCTGATGAAGAATGGAAGAAGCTGGATCGGAAGGCTAAGAGCACAATACGATTGTGTGTCTCAGATTCAGTATTGTTGAATGTATCAGGGGAAGCTATGGTGAATCATTTGTGGAACAAGTTAGGGAATTTATACCAATCTAAGTCTCTGGTGAATAAATTGTTCCTACGAAAAAAGTTGTGTAACCTGAGGATGAAAGATGGAGACTCGGTGACAAAACATTTGAATGCATTTAATAATGTGGTAAGTCAGTTATTATCTGTTGATATTAAAATTTCAAATGAAGATAAGTGCATCATTTTGTTGTGTTCTCTACCAAATTTGTTATATATTCTGGTTATTGCAATAGGTAGTAATGCAACTTCCTTGCAATTTGATGAAATAGTCTTATCCTTGCTAATGTAGGAGATGAGACGGAAAAATATGGAGATCCAGAATGGTGATGCCTTATCTGTACGAGGATGGTACTAGAACAGAAACAAAAATAAGTCATTGAGTGGGAGATCTAAATCTAGAGGGATATCTAAATCTCCATGAAAACCTGTAAAGGTGGTGTGCTGGAAATGCAGAAAGAAAGGGCACTACAAAAGGGATTTTAAATCTAAAGCTTCTAACAAAGGAAAGGGATCTGATGATACTCCTTCTGCAGAGGCGAAAACCACCTCAGATGAAGGTGGGGATGTGTACTTGGATTCTTCAAGTACACATGTAGATCATGAGGCATGGTTGATTGACTCAGGTGCATCCTTTCACTTCACTCCCCATAGAGAGTGGTTCTGCAAGTATGAGAAATATGATGGTGGCGATGTCTTCTTGGGGGATGACAGGAAGGCTAGAATCGTTGGTCATGGAAAAGTGAAGTTGAAGTTGCAAGGTGGAAGCGTTAGAACACTTCTGGGTGTTCTGCATATTCTTGCATTAGCCAAAAATCTGATTTCTGTAAGCAAGCTGGATGATGCAGGTGTAAAAACAGTGTTCGAGAAGGATACATGCAAGATGGTTCGGGAGCACTAGTATTGATGCGAGGAATTTGGATTGGAACTCTGTACAAGCTACAAGGTAGCACTATTGTTGATGGGTGCAACAGTTCTGTGGTTCCTAAAAGTTGAGAAGAAAGTCTAGTGGTCTCTGGAGAGAAGACCATTATGTGGCATTAAAGGTTTGGACATACTAGAGAGAAGGGCCTTCAAATACTTCATGTTAATCGTATGGTAGAAGGTATGAGTAATAACTCTCTGGATTTTGATTTTTGTGAAAATTGTGTATATGGGAAGTAGAATCGGGTGAGTTTCCCCTCTGGTGGTAAGAAGGCGAAGCAGATATTAGAGTTTATGCACGGTGATGTGTTCGGACCTGTGAAGGTTCCATCACTGGGTAAGTCTGTGTAGTATGTATCATTTATAGATGACTTCTCAAGAAATACATGGATATATTTCCTTAAGAACAAATCTAAAGTCTTTGACAGGTTTAAAGAATTTAAGGCTCTGGTGGAAAACCAGACAGAGAAGAAGATAAAGGTGCTGAGGACAGATAATGGTGGAGAGTTTTGTAGTAAGGAATTTGAAGAATTCTATTGGAAGTGCGGTATAGCACGACAGAAGACTACTCCATACACCTCAGCAAAATGGAGTTGCAAAAAGAATGAACAAGACGTTTATGGAAAGGGAAAGAAGCATGCTCAGTGGTGCCGAGTTAGGACAGGAATTCTGGGCAGAGGTGGTGGAGACAGCATGCTAATTGGTCAACATATCACCTTCATCAGCGTTGGACGATAAGAATCCACAAGAGGTATGGACTGGTAGAAACCCTATCTTTCACATCTGAGGGTATTTGGATGTGATGCATATGTACATGTTCCAAAGGATAAACGAACCAAGTTGGATAGTAAATCTGAAAAGTGCATCTTTATTGGGTATAAGGATGGTTTAAAGGGTTATAAGCTTTGGAACCTAGTAACAAGGAAGGTTGTGTACAACCGAGATGTGGTGTTCAGAGAGGTGAAAGATGTTATTAAACATGAATTCCAACCAAAGGAACTCGAGAAGATAGAGTTTGAGCTAAAGGAGGAAGAATCAAACTCTACAGCAGAGGAGGAATCAGAAGATGAAGAGCCACAAACTCTGGGTGTGAGAAGATCAGTTCGAGAAAGAAGGCAACCAAAAAGGTATAGTCCATCTATTTTCTGTTCAAATTTTTATTTATCTATTATTGATTATGATCCTAGAACTGTGAAGGAAGCAGTAGATTCAGAGGATGGAAAACTCTGGAAAGAGGCCATGGTTGATGAAATGGCATCTTTGCACAAAAATGAGGCTTGGGATCTAGTGGAGTTGTCTAAAAGGAAACCCATTGGTAGCAAATGGGTGTTCAAGAAGAAGACAAATGCAGAAGGAAAGGTGGAGAAATACAAAGCTCGGTTAGTAGCAAAAGGTTATTCCCAGGTGCCGGGAATTGATTTTGGTGATATTTTTTCTCCTGTTGCCAAGGTAACTTCTATTAGATTACTTTTATCTGTTGTTGTTGATTTTGATTTTGAGGTAGAACAGATGGATGTGAAGACAACATTTCTTCACGGGGATCTAGAAGAGCAAATCTACATGAAGCAACCTGAAGGCTTTGTGGTGAAGGATAAGAAAGAACTGGTATGCAAGTTAAATAAGTCTTTGTATGGGTTAAAACAGTCACCAAGGATGTGGTATCAGAAATTTGATACATTTATACGGGGACTTGGCTTCACCAGAAGAAAAGCAGATCATTGTGTGTATTTTAAATTAATTGGTTACCGTGTTATTTATTTGGTATTGTATGTGGATGATATGTTGTTGGTTGGAAATGACAAAGAAATTATCCATGATTTGAAGACCCAATTGTCCTCCAAATTCGACATGAAAGATCTTGGTGCTGCAAACTATATTTTGGGCATGGAAATTAAAAGAGATCGGGAAAAGAGGAAGCTCTGGTTAAACCAGAGGAAGTATGTCGAGGCAATACTGTAGAGGTTTAATATGCGGGATAGTAAACTGGTGAAGGTTCCTATTCTTGTAGGTGTGAAGTTATCTGCTGAACAATGTCCCAAGACACAAGAAGAGGAAGAGGACATGTCCTGCGTTCCATATGCAAGTGCAGTCGGTACCTTGATGTATGCGATGGTCTATACTAGACCAGACACTGCACATGCAGTGGGAGTATTGAGCAGGTTTATGTCAAAACCAAGGAAGGAGCACTGGACAACAGTGAAGCGGGTTTTTAGGTCTTTGCGTGGCACTAGTGATTATGGTTTGTGCTACCAAGGAAGACCAAAATTGGACAGAGTGTTGGATATTCGTGGCTTTGTTGATGCAGACTGGGCTGGAGATCTGGATCAGAGAAGATCTACAAGTGGGTATGTGTTTAACCTATTTGGAGGTGCAGTCAGTTAGATGAGTAAGAAACAATCTGTAGTGGCACTATCAACTACAGAGGCAGAATACATGGCAGCCACTCATGCAAGCAAGGAAGAAGTTTGGTTGCAGAGATTGAGTTCAAGTATGGGGTTAGTACTGGGAGCTATACAGATAGATTAGACAGCCAAAGTGCAATTTTCTTGGCAAAGAACCCTGCATATCATTCAAAGACAAAGCACATTGATGTTCAGTATCACTTTGTGAGGGATATGATAGAAGACAAAAAGGTGTTGGTTGTAAAGGTGGACACTTTGAAGAATACTACAGATGCATTGCAAAAATTTGTGAGCTCTAAGAAGTTCTCTTGGTGTAGAGAAACAATGAGCCCCTAAGTTCGCGAAAGACTGCATACAGGACGGAAAAGATGACAGCTACCAGGCCAGGTTTGGGCTTTGAGGAAGGAACCGCCGGCGAGGCCGTGCCAACCCACATGGTACATGATGTTCTTGAAGAGACTGGGGTTGCACCAGAAATCCCTAAATCACTTCAGACGTCGAGACCGAAAAATATAAGCAGGTCGCGGGACCAGTCTATATGTCCCCAAGGAATCTGTAGTTCAGTAAGCTCTCAATGGAAGAAAAGGGCAAGGTTTTCACCATTGAGTCAGATGAAGAGGAGGAGGAGTTACAGGCTCTGATTGCCGAGGTAGAGGAAGCAGAGGAAGTAGAGGAGGATATCCAGCTGGTGCACTCTGCAACCAAATTGTCCAAGTATGTCCCTTCGCGAAAAGGGAAAACCAAGATACCAAAGGATCTGGATGCCACAAAGAGCACACTCCAGACCCCGCTCCTTCCTTATGGAATTTTGCTTGAGGGTTTGCCCCTGGGCCACGTGCCCACAATTAAGTTTGAATATTGGGACCTTGTGGACAGTGAAAAGTTCCCACACTTAGAAACAGAGAGCCTCATGAAGCATAGCACGGAGGGGCCAGTAGTCACATTAGAGCAGCAAAAATGGCTATGCGGTGTGAAGAAGGTCACCGCGTGCCCATCACCATTTTCGTCATCAGGCAGATGCTTTGCCTAATGCATGATGGGTACTTATGGCTAGAGGAACCTATTCCCATCAGTGCGGCTCTCATCCATAGAATTTCCCGGCTTCCCTGTAAGGGAAAATACCTTGCGACGATAGCAGGAAAAAGTGACATTTGGCCCTCGCGGAAGCCATGAAGACCAAATACAAGCTGGAAAAGAAAAAGAGGGGCTATGCCATCACTAGTATCAAGGATAAAGGGGTGTGCTTAGCCACTGAACTCCTAGTCAACAAGGTAATGAGAAAATTTTGCGCCGATGAAGTACTAGCACTGGTGATTGCATTGGCCGAACAATGCATGGAGGGGGTCTAGTTCAACTGGGCCAAGTTCCTCTGTGAAGAATTTTTTATCAACTGCAAGGAGGCCCAGGAATAGGGTAAGACCTTCCACTACACGTGGTTGCTCTTGTCCATAATGCTGGTTGTAGGTGAACTACCGAAGGATAGTCAGTTCCTGGACATTGAGCGTGACTTACCCAAGGCCGTGAAGTATGTGTTGCTCTAGGCTACCTTGACGCGAAGCGGATTTGCGATAAAAATGTTTTCTAGTTGCTCATGGAGGCGAGCATCCACATGTGGATCAATAGGAGGTCGCGCTTATCCCCCACCGTGCATAATAGTCTACAGAGTTTTGTAGATTTCAAGGCGAACATGCACAATATCTACATTAGGGCGCGAAAAGATCCGGCACAGCAGTGGACCAAGCTCCCATTCATCGCCACGGATGATGCAATTTTTACAGTGTTAGAGACCTGGCCTCCAGAGTGGCGTGCCCTAGATTTAGCAAAATTAAAAAAAGGCGGTAGCACAGAAAAGAAAGGTGAAGGCCAAGTTGTGCATCACACAACTGGCTCAGAAGAGGCGCAATGAAAAAGTGGCAGCAGAGGTAAGGACAGTCCGCAAGGCAGCACAGGAAACCGCAGAGCAGACAAAGGCCGTCGAAGTAGCAACAACAGTGCAGACAGCAGGGACCACAACAATGCAAGTAGAGGAGGGCCAAGAATTGTCTAGAGGATAGGAGATAGAGGACACAGACCTTGCCGAAGAGGGCACAGATCCAGGCACAACTTCCACCTAACTCAAGGGGCCGCACATCACAAAGAGATCCGGTCCACAAAAAAAGGTCAAGGCCTCCAAATTGGACATCGACCCAATCAAGTTAATAAAAGGTGACATCTACGACATTAGCCAGACAGTTCGCGATGTCACCAAGAAAGCGCTCCAAGAAGTCATGTCGAAGCAGCAGACTGTGTTGGGGGCCCTAAGGGCACAACTACAGGAATTACAGGTGTGTCCCCCACAGGAGGGTACCTTGTCTACCCACGTTGCAGTAGGCATGACAGAAACAGAACGTATGCTCCGCACGAAGATGGCCAATACGATAACTTTGCCAGAGGGAGCGCTAGTCTCGGAGAGCACAATGGATCGGGTGACACTTAATACAATGAAAGGCATTGGACTTAACTTGGTTTCCCTTCCCCACAACACACTTCATCAGCTGCAGGATGGGATAACAGCAGAACTCCGCGCTAGAGAGAGCCACGCAGTCCAAGTTTTGAGCAAGCAGAAGATTAATATAGAATTGCTTAGCTTGTAGCGCGACGAGTTGGTATCACAGAATCAACATTTGGTGCACACGATAAATGATGCTTGTTGGCACATCCCAGAGCTAGCTATCGTAGTAGATCTACTGGTAGAAGTGTGGATTCATAGTTTGTCAAGTGGAGTCCACAATGCGAGAGAAGCGACAACAAGGATGCAGCTAGAGATGAATCTCCAGATCGCCAAGCTATGGTTGAAGGCGTAGCCTTCCACTCCCCCAGAAGTCAGAGAACAACACGCTAGCATTATTGCAGCAAGGATGGAAGAGATTGGAGGTGTAGTGCACAACTGTACCGGCATGTTGGAGCATGCGTTGGAGGTCCTCACTGCGTTGCAGGAGGACCCCAACATTTAGCGGCTGGATACAGAGGCACGCAAACTCCAACAACAATATTACAGCATTAAAGGGACTGCACAGACAGTAGTCCTTACTCAGTGGCTTGCAAGGATGTAGTAGGCCAAGGCTTTAAAAGAGCAAGTGGACACGGCATGCCACAAAGAAGCAATTCTAAAAGCATGCATCCAGCCGTGGATTGATGAAGCTTTCACAATCACGACGGATATTGAAGGAAATCTTGCACAGATTCAAGGAAAGCATACACAGATGCAGGGCAGCACGACAGAGGTCTCAGAAGAGAGGATGCAACAGGTTCAGCAAGCAGCAGCTCAGTGTGCTGCGGACACCAAGAGCATTCGAGACCAGTTGGAGGGACTCCGCGCTAAGATCGCTGCACAGAGAGAGTGACTCGAGGGCAAGTCACAACGTTTGTGTTGGCAGCCTGTTGGGCATCGAATCCCCCCACAATAGGTTTTGGGGCTCAAAGCCCAAGTTTTGGTTCAAATGTATTGTAAGACTGCAAATTGTGGGCACAGAGCGCGAAGTACAGGATGAGTCATAGGGTTTTCCACCCTAAGTTTTGTAATATAATGTAATGTCATGTTAGCCTACCCATGGTCTGCAGACCATGGGATTGTATAAATAGAGCGAGGCTCTAAGTTGTAAAGATAGCAAAGAAGAACAAGATGAAAAATAGATGAGTATGAATGGTTCGAGCATAGAGTAAGAGTCTATGTGCTTTGGGTTGTAGTAGTAGGAAGAGGCTCTGCAGCGGAGTGCGAAGAGGCCTAGTAGAGTCCACAGTTGAGTGCGCAGACCCCTGTAGCTGAGTGCGCAGGGCAGTGTCGGGTTTGTAACTTTGAATGAATAATAATAAAGAGAAGTTGAAACCAAATGTTGTGTATCTGCTTTTGTATTACGTTCTGTGCATTTATACTTTTTTGTTTATTGTGCACCTTTATATGAATGCTAGATATATTATTAATTATCTCTAACTTACACAGATAAGCTAAGTAACTGACTAATAATGGGTTAATAGTAAGGAACTTGGGTAATAATATGGATCACGCCCCAAGTAGGGATGCGCAAAGGCAGCATCAAAGGTTGCAAAGGACTAATAGATGCACATAGCAACATGCACGCGGGGTCAAACTAGAGACCCCTTGGTACCATCAAACATCCCTAGGTTGTAGAAACCTAGTTCTAGAACCCTCCCATACTACTTTGAGTGAGACCTCAATCCGCGCTCCGCAGACTATTATCGAAAGGGCCAGTAGTACCGGGATTTGTTTGGCTAAATCGCCTCTGAACCTGGGTGAGGACCATAAAAGCCAACAAATGGTTCCATTTCCGGGACCGGTATCTACATAAGGGATGTCTGATGTCATGCCACTAGAATCCAACAAAGAAATAAATTGAAGGGTGGTTGGACAAGAAGATTCATGAGTTCGCGAAGCAGCAAAACAAAAATTTGTGAGCATCAAAGGAACAGTGGTTGGAATGCTACTTATATACAGAAATCCACGAAATTTTCTTTGCGTCCTTCCCCTCTGAGTTGTATGAGTGGATTGCAAAGCTAGCAGATAGTCAGGGAAGGTGTAGGCTTGAAAAACCAATTGTGTGGACTCTTGAATTGGTGCGCAGACTAGAAGCATCAGAAGAGAAGCTTGCACGCGGTATCGACCATTGGCTCGATCGAATTATAAAAGTATTTATGACCGATTTCGCGGTAGACACAACAGTCAGTTACAGCAAGGCGGAACAATGCTTCCTCAAAGGACCGTGAGGTAAGTACATTAAATCTTTGAACACTTGGATTAAAATGCTACTGTGCGAAAAAAGGGTTATGTGAATAAATTGATGTTTAGGGAAATGCGAAGTGGGAGGATCTATAGAAACTAAAGTAAAAAAGAATTACAGACTAGTCCCTTGATTTCACCTCTGTGGGAAAGCGAGGAGGAGCTCACGGGAGTTTCGCCGAGGAGCGCGATCAGTCTGATAAGACAGCAAATTCCACACATACCACCCCCACCTACACCACCACTGGTTTCACCATCTTCACCTCCAACTTCACCCACACCACCTCCGCCACCACCACAGTTTAATATGGCGAGAGCAATAAAGTTACAGTATTCAGGGGACTAGGAAACGAGGATCCAGACCAATTTTGGTTCATGGTAAAATCTTTATGGGAAGTGAAAGGAGTCACAGATGATAATATCAAGAAGGAAATGATGGTTAGTGCGTTGCAAGATCGCGCATTGACATGGTACATTAAGCATTATAATGACCATCCAAACGCAGGGATTGCAAATATCCAGAACACGTTGAACAGGGAATTTAGTAGGCCAAAGTCAGAAACACAATCAATCATCGAGTTCAAGGAGATCGTGATGCTCCTGGGCGACACCCCTTGGTATCTGGACCAAAGACTGAAGGGTATGATTCACAAAGCCAACATGGCATTGACGAATGGACAACACCACGCATTGTTTGTAGCATCACTAACACTGCACTTAAGGATGGTGCTATCACAGCAAAAACTTTCCACCCAGACCGAAGCTTTGGAGATGGAAATGAGATTGCATGAGACCGCTATACAAGGCCCTGGTCTGGGAGTCCAACAAATCCACGCACAACTTCAAAATCTATGTCTGGAGATGTAGAGCTTAAAATAGGACAGGACACCACGACCAGAGGCGCGTGAGGAGGTATGGTGCATAAAATGCAAAGGCCAAGGGCATGACAAGGACCATTGTCCCGTCTTCGCGAACTACTTGGCAGGAGGATATGCCATTAAGACCAGAGGCACATGCAGGACCAAGTGTAGTGCCTATATTATGGTGTGCAATCTGTCAAATAGGAGGAAACCACACTACAGATAATTGTCATATATTGCAGAAGTATACGTAGACATCCCCGCAATTGTTTTGTAATTTTTGTAGATCGGTAGGCCATGATGAATGCACTTGCAGAGGCTACAAACTAATGATGGATCGGACTCCTGCCTACAGGGTGCAGACCAAAACGCAAGCCCTCGACCCAAATGCAGAAATGACGCACACTGGATTTTAGGGGTGCGGTCGAGGTCGAGGTGGAATGGGACCAGGAAGGGGTTGCGGACAACTAATTTGTTAAAATTGCGGAGGGCTAGGACACTATGCTCGTGATTGTACAAACTTGACAAGGACATCATGTTTGTACTGTACTCATTTTGATCATGAGGTAGAAGATTGTCCTACATTAATAGAAAGACTGCGTGAAAAAGGGGTACTTCAGCCCCCTCCAACTCAAAATTTGTAGATGATGAGGTTTGAGTCGCACGAAGAGGACCCGAATGTAAAGATGATGCTCATAAGCGGTATGACCATTGGGGATGTTAAAGGTAAGCAGTCAAAAGAAAGTGCGTGGGTTCGCAAGGCTCCTACAAAGGAACCTGAATTTGATTTAGAGCATGCGAAGGAGACATTCATGGAAGCTAAGAAGAGCTTCAGAGAGGCCTCCACTTCAGGTAGTAAGGATCAACTAGAACCAGGGATGGATCCTTCAATGCTCACTACCTTTATGGAGACATGCATGAAACTGATATGCGATAGCAAGTTAGTAAAAGGGCTACAAGAACTTATCACTAGGTGTGTGGGGTTAGGAGAACCACGCGTGGTTTGGAAACTTGGAAAGCATGCCTTGTGCATAGGAAGGGAGATGAGGTTGACTACGCAAATCAGGGAGCATGAAATGGATCACGTAATTCTGGATCTTGGATCAGAAGCGAATGTATTGCCAAAACAAACATGGGAACGCATGGGTAGACCCGCGCTACAGTGGTCTCTTATTTAGTTACGAATGGCGAACCAATAGAAGATCTTTCCCATGGGACAATTGCAAGGGGTGACAGTAGATATTGAAGGTGCGAGTGTGCAGGCCGATTTTGAAGTGATAGAGATTGCCGATGACAGTAATCCCTATCCTGTGCTACTAGGAATAGACTGGGCCATCAATATGAATAGAGTCATAAATCTGAAGAAGCGCAAAATGATCTTTGAAAACAAGTCACTACGCATATTAGTACCACTAGATCCAGCTGAAGGAGTGCGATACACTAAACCACTACGTACAATGATAGTGATGATGATCTCGACTGTATTTACACGATAACCATGTGAGAAGAATATTGGGTGAATCTGATAGCATATGCTAGGATTTCGTGGGAGCTCGAGAGCTCTTGCACTTCGCATTCGGATGAAGAAGTAGAACGATGGCAGAACTGGTTCCACGAGGTAACCATAATCAATTGCAACATGATGGTTAGATCATTTCACTGTGTAAAAACATAAGCAAGGGATATACCTATGTATGACGGGTTAACAGCGGTGGATGAATTCCTGAACAAATTCAAAAGCGCAGTACTAGAAAAACAACAATTCAGTGCTCTGAAATGGGGACTGCGCGCAATGCCCGCATGATGGTAGGGTACACATCAAGGAAGTTTTGAGGACTGGCGCGGATGTAGAAGGATTATGCACCTACGATTTGGAAAACCCTAGCTCAGGATGAGAACCAGTTACTAGGGGAAAAACAACTTGTGTGCCCACCTTTCCCGATGGGTATGGACATATGTCGTATGACCTACACCAATGTACACCACTCCCTGAATAGAGAATCAGGACAAAATACAACAACAGAAAAGGTGATGTGCATTACCAATTATCCATGAGGAAGCATTCGATAGGGTGTGTGAAGTACTGAACAGGGTTCACCAGGTGAGACGCACTGATTGGGACCTGCACGTACCAGCGGTCCGATGGGCCTATAGGGCCATGTGCAAAACTATGACCACGGAAACGATTCCAAAGGTGTGGATCAGAGTAGGGACCATAATTTCTGAAGAGAATGAAAAATGGAATCCACACGTAATAGCGCTCGCAGATGTGATAGTGCGCAAAGCCCAGGACGAAGAAATCACACAGTTGTGCGAGGTCGAGCACATAAGGCTTCAGGAAGCCATTCAGCAAGGGAACCTTAGACTTCGCAAACTCAAAAAAGACCAGGTATGATTGAGGAAGAAAAGCATTTTGATGGATGCAGAGGTCAAGAGGCTGGAAAACGAGATCAAGCAAGCATGTCACGTCGATAGACCAAGGATGACAAGGCAAGGTGTGGATGATCATACCACTAAATTAAAAGACTATTGCCAAGAATTTATGACTCTGCTACCATGGCTATGACCGCATCTCACCAAATACAGTAACTAGGGGAGCGCACTACATACGATAGAATGCGCAATGCCAGCTGTCGTGAGGGAAATTGAGGACTTTCCGCGGACTATACTAGAAGGAAAGTTGAAGCCTCGCACATATGGTGCTACCACCTGACTAACCGTAGGAAGCACAGTCTCAGTGCTCTAGGCAGTTGAAAGAGAGTGTGAGAGTATAAATAAGTCTGTTTGGGAGCTACGCGATAAGGGAGCTACACGCAGAATCAGCATATCACAAGGTTCGTGCCCATGCACGAGGGACATCACTGCCACATGGATAAGCTGGGAAGTGACCATTGGTGTCACTATTCATGACGAGATGTCTGATTTAAGGCCAAATGGAGTGGGTGGCGGGCATTTAAAATGTGAATTATGGGCAAGATTTGGGACAATCTGTTGCCAAGAAAGCATTGATGGCCCGAAATTGGGGGGAACGGTCCAATTTGAATTCAAAAGGTGCTATAAAAATCTAGAGGTTAGCCATGAGACAAAACTTGTTCACTTGAGATTTAAGCAGTTGATTAGAACACAGAGTGTTGAGCACTAAGCGATATCTGAGCCCCTAAGTTCATGAAAGACCACATACAGGATGGACAAGATGACGACTACCGAACCAGGTTTGGGCTTTGAGGAAGGAATCGCTAGCGAGGTCGCACCGACCAACATAGTACATGATGTTCCCGAAATCACCTCGAACACCGAGATCGAAAAAAGATAAGCAGACTACGGGACCAGTCCGTATTTCCCTAAGGAATCCACGGTTCAGTAAGCTCTCACTGGAAGAAAAGGGCAAGGCTGTCACCATTGAGTCAGATGAAGAGGAGGAGGACTTACAGGCTCTGATCGCCGAGGTAGAGGAAGCAGAGGAAGTAGAGGAGGATATCCAGTCGGTGCACTCTACAGCGAAATTTCCTCAGTACGTCCCTCCGCGAAAAGGGAAAACCAAGATACCAAAGGATCTGGATGCCACAAAGAGCGCACTCCAGACCCCACTCCTTCCTAATGGAATTGTGTTTGAGGGATCGCCCCTAGGCCGCATGCCCATAATGAAGTTTGAAGATTGGGACCTCGCAGACAGTGAGAAGTTCCCTCACTTAGAACAGAGAGCTTCATGAAGCAAAGCATGGAGGGGCCAGCAATCACGTTAGAGCTACAAAAACGGTTGTGCGGTGTGGAGAAGGCCAAGTTGCTACATATGTTGTGGGTACCACACTTTCACCGTGCAACCATCACCCTTTTCAACATCAAGCAGCTACTTTTCCCGGTGCACGATGGGTACTTATGGTTGGAGGAGCCTATTCCCATCAGTGCAACTCTCATCCATAGAATTTCCCGGCTTCCTTGTAAGGGAAAAGACCCCGCGATGATAACAGGAAAAAGTGGCGTTTTGGCCCTTGCAGAAGCCATGAAGGCCAAATACAAGCTAGAAAAGAAAAAGAGGAGTTATGCCATCACTAGTATCAAGGATAAAGGGGTGCGCGTTGCCACCCAACTCTTGGCCAGAAAGGTAATGATAAAATTCCTCACCAATGAAGTACCAGCGCTGGTGATTGTGCTGGCCGAACAATGTGCAAAGGGGGTCCAATTCAACTGGGTTGAGTTCCTTTGTAAAGAATTTTTTATCAACTGCAAGGAGGCCCGGGAGTAGGGTAAGACCTTCCACTATGCATGGTTGCTCTTGTCCATCTTGCTGGTTGTAGGTGAACTACTAGAGGACAGTCAGTTCTCAGACATTGAGCATGACTTACTCAAGGCTGCGAAGTACGCATCGCTCTGGGCTACCAAGGATGCGAAGCAGATTCGCAATACAAAGGTTTTCTAGGTGCTCATGGAGGTGAGCATCTACATGTGGATCAATAGGAGGTCATGCCTGTCCCCCATAGTGCACAGCATGTTGCAAAGTTTTGCAGATTTCAAGGCAGATATGCACAATATCTACATTAGGGCGTGGGAAGATCCAATGCAGTAGTGGATCAAGCTCCCATTCATCGCCACGAATGATGAAATTTTTACAGTGTTAGAGACCTAGCCTCCCGAGTGGCGCGCTCCAGATTTAGCAGAATTAGAAAAGGTGACAGCATAGAAAAGAAAGGCAGAGGCCAAGCTGCACATCACACAGCTGGCTGAGAAGAGGCGCAATGAAAAAGTGATAGCAGAGGTAAGGACAGTCCACGAGGCAACACAGGTAGCCGCGGAGCAGACAAAGGCCGTCGAAGCAGCAGCAGCAGCACAGATAGCAAGGGCCACAACAACGCAGGCCAAGGAGGGCCAGGAATTGTCTAGAGGACATGAGACAGAGGACATAGACCTTGCAGGAGAGGGTGCAGACCCAGGCACAACTTCCACCCAATTCAAAAGGTCGTGCGTCATAGAGATATTAGGTCCACGGAAAAAGGTTAAGGCCTCCAAATTGATCATCAACCCGACGACGTTAACAAAAGGTGACCTCTACGACATCGGCAAGACAGTTTGCAATGTCACCAAGGAAGAGCTCCAAGAAGTCATGTCGGAGCAGCAGACTGTGTTGGGGTACCTAAGGGTGCAGCTGCAGGAAATACACGTGTGACCCACATAGGAGGGTACCTTGTCTACCAATGTTGCAGCAGGCACGAGAGCAGTAGAACATATGCTTCGTGCGAAGATGGCCAATATGATAACCTTGCCAGAGGGAGCGCTAGTCTCAGAGAGCACAATGGATTGGGTGATGCTTAATACAATGAAAGGCATTGGCCTTAACTTGGTTTCCCTTCCCCATGACACACTTTATCAGCTGCAGGATGGGATAACAATAGAACTCCATGCTAGAGAGAGCCACGCAGTCCAGGTTCTGAGCGAGCAGAAGATTAATATAGAACAACTTAGCTTGCAGTGCGACAAGTTGGTGTCGCAGAATCAACATTTGGTGCACACTGTAGATGATTCTTGTCAGCGCATCCCAGATCTAGCTATTGCAGCAGATCTACAGGTAGAAGTGTGGATCCACAGTTTGGCAAGTGGAGTCTGCAACGCAAGAGAAGAGACAACAAGGGTGCAGCTGGAGTAGAATCTCCATATCGCCGAGATGTGGTTGACGGCGCAGCCTTCCACTCCCTCGGAAGTTAGAGAACAGCATGCTAGCGCTATTACAGTAGGGATGGAAGAGATTGGAGGTGCAGTGCACGACTGTACCGACATGTTGGTGCAGGCGTTGGATCTCCTCACTACGTTGCAGGAGGACCCCAACATTTAGCGGCTGGAGACCGAGGCACGCAAACTCTAGCAACAATATGACAGCATTAGAGTGACTATGCACACGGTAGTCCTTACTCAGCGGCTTGCAAGGATGCAGCAGGTCAAGGCTTTAAAAGAGCAAGTGGACACAACACACCACAAAGAAGCAGTTCTAAAAGTGCGCGTCTAGCCATGGATTGATGAAGCTTTCACAATCACGGCGGATATTGAAGGAAAATTTGCACATATTCAAGGAAAGAATACACAAATGCATGGCGGCACGATAGAGATCTCAAAATAGAGGATGCAGCAGGTTCAGGAAGCAATAGCTTAGTGCGTTGCGGACACCAAGAGCATTCGAGACCAGTTAGAGGGACTCGGCGCTAACATCGCCGCACCGACAGAGTGAATTGAGGGTGAGTCATGATGTTTGTGTTGGGGGCCTATTGGGCATCGGATCCCCCCACAGTAGGTTTTGGGGCTCAAAGCCCAAGTTTTGGGTCAAATGTACTGTAAGACTCCGCGAATTGCGGGCGTGGAGCGCGAAGCATGGGATGAGTCATAGGGTTGTCCGCCCTAAGTTTTGTAATATAATGTAATGTCATGTCAGCCTATCCATGTTCCACGAACCATGGGATTGTATAAATAGAGTGAGGCTCTAAGTTGTAAAGATAGCGAAGAAGAACAAGATGAAAAATAGATGAGTACGAATGGTTCGAGCATAGAGTAAGAGTCTAAGTACTTTGGGTTTTAGTAGTAGGAAGAGGATCTACAACTGAGTGCGTAGAGGCCTAATAGAGTCCGCAGCTGAGTGTGCAGACCCATGCAGCTAAGTGCATAGGGCAGTGTTGGGTCTGTAACTTTGAACGAATAATAATAAAGAGAAGTTGAATCCAAGTTTTGTATATATACCTTTGTATTATGTTATGTGCATTTATACTATTTTTTTTATCGCGCGCCTTTATATGAATGTCGGATATACTATTAAATATATCTAACTTACATAGATAAGCTAAGTAACAGATTAATAACGGGTTAACAGTAAGGAACTTGGGTAATAATACAGATCACGCCCCAAGTAGGGTTGCGCGAAGGCAGCATCACAGGTTATGAAGGACTAATAGATGCACATAGCGACGTGTGTGCGGGGTCAAACCACGGACCCCTTGGTACCATCATACATCCCCACGGTGCAGAAATTTGGTTCTAACACCCTCCCATACTACTTCGTGTGAGACCTCAGTCCGCGCTGCACAGACTATTGCCAAAAGGGCCAGTAGTACCAAGATTTGTTTGGCTAAATCACCTCTAAACCTTGGTTAGGCCCATACAAGCCAACAGCAGGGCTGGATAACTGACTAAGCTCCTTGTGGCCCTTTGTGGAAAGAAAACAATAAGTGGGAGAATCTTGGGTTGTGTTATATTCTTTCCATGACTAGCCCACGTAGTTAACCGGGGGGTTAGAAGGGGGTCGAAGCCCCCCCTTCGTTGCGCTGATTGCGTAGCGAGGGGAGTCACAGGGGGTTTGAGGGGTGCAGGTAACCCCACTCTATGGGCAGACCTACCTATGGTTTTGTGCATGATTTTTCGCACATAGTTTTGGACGTGATGGTTTTTGGTCCACGGTTTTGGACGCGATGGTTTTCATTCCATGGTATTGGATGCTTCGGCATGTATAAATATTTATTGAAACATTGGAAGGAACATAATGAAAAATCAAGCTAGTAGTCCCGGTTTTGGGATCCATGGGAAAATCTCTATGTATATGTGTTTTATGTGTTATGCTCTCGCATTGTTTATTTTCTGTGTTTTAGAATTCGTATGCAGGTAATTTCTGTACGGGGTTAAAACCTACAAAATGTGCAGCTACTAAGTAGTTGGCTATGTGAGAAAACCATAGAGAGAGAGCTGAAATAGCAAATAAATTCTCATCTAGCAGCTGGTCAACCATTCCTTCCTCACCTGCAGGAAAAATCAATTTGGACAAAAAATCTACAACTACATTTTCTCTACCAGGCTTATCAATAATAGTTAGATCAAATTGTTGTAACAAAAGAAACCATCTAATAATTTGAGCATTCACATCAGGTTTGTTCATCAAATATTTAATGGTAGCATGGTCGGTATGTACAAATGTCTGATAACCAATAATGTAATGTCTAAATTTATTCAATGAATGGACAACAGCTAGGAGATATTTTTCAGTCATTGTGTAGTTTAACTCAGCTTTGGACAGATTTTTGCTCATGAAGTAAATGGCATAAGTTATCTTGTCATCTATCTGGCCCAGAGTTTCTCCTGTAGCTTTGTGAGAGGCATCAACATGTATGTGAAAAGGAAGAGCCCAATTTGGGCCTCGGAGAATAGGTGCAGTAGTCAACTTGTCCTTTAGGGTTTCTAGGGCCTCTTAGCATCTTTCTAACCATAAAAATTTAGAATCTTTGGCCAATAGACCAAACAAGGGCAAGGCTAACTTGCTAAAGTATTTTATGAATATCCTATTGTATTAGTTCAAGCCTAAGAAACTTTTGACATCCTAATAATTATGAGGAATAGGGACCCTCTTTATGATAGCTATCTTATTTAGGTCTACTTGTAGTCCTTCCTTGAAGATTGAGTGGCCTAGAATAGTCCATGCTGTCATTGATAATTCACACTTCATGAGACTAAGGGATAAGTTCATTTTAATTCATTTGTTTAACACCTTTCCGAATTTAGAGAGAGCCTTCAGGAAATCGTACCCATAGGGGATGAAATCATCCATATAAATTTCCACAAAATCATGGACTTGCTCTACAAAGATGCCCAGGACCGCTCTCTGGAAAGTTGTGGGGGCATTGCATAAACCAAAAGAAGGGACCCTATAAGAAAAGGTACCCCTGGGAGAGGTGAAGTTGGTTTTATCCTAGTCTTCTAGCCTGATCTGGATTTGATTGTAACCACTGAATCCATCTAGGAAAGAGAAGAACTTCTTTCCTAATAGACTATCTAATACTTGATCAATGAAAGGTAGAGGAAATAGTCCTTTTTTGTGGCTTTGTTTAGAACTTGGTAATCCACACAGATCCTCCACTTTCCATTTTTCTTTGGAACTAGAACCAGAGGAGAAATCCACTCACTATCTGATATGGGGTAAATGAACCCTCAATCCAACAACTTTTGTAGTTCTTCTTTAACTATATCCTTGAGGGATGGGTTCATTCTCCTTTGAGGTTGGTAGACTAGCTTGCAACATTCCTTGATGTAAATGTGGTGAGTACACACCGAAGGGTACACTCCCTCCTTTTCCTTGTAACTCTAGGCAACGACATCCAAATGCTTTCTTAGCATGTCACATAACTCCTCTACTTGGTGTACAGAGAGAGAGGGATTGATTTTCAATGCTCTTTCTGGGCCAAATTCTATCATCCTGACATGGGCAGGGCTTGATTCAGCTAAGCATAGATCAATCCAAGGGTTGTATTTGGCTTCCTTTACTAACTCCTAAAGAGACATGGTATTTGGGGGTTGATTCTGGAGGATTTTCCCAATCAGGTCATCTTCATCAAGTTGCCCCCCTCCTATAGTAGCATCTAGGGTATAGATTGGGGAAGAGTAGACTTCATCTTCTTCCTCCTCTTCTAACCATAAGGGTAAGTCATGCTCTAGAGATAGTTGAGTAGAAGGGTACAAGACCAATTTCTTGGACAAATGCACATTTTTAATGGTCGTGTTCCTAGCCCTACAACTTATGTAACCAACGGCAGTGGCTAACCATGGCCTTCAAAGGATGAGAGGATAACCATTGAACTTGGTATTAGGTTGGAGAACTAATAATTCAGCATGGTATTCCTAGGAATCAATGGAGATCATCACATCCTCAACAATTCCCTCAAGATCTACTGTGGATCTATCTACAAGTTGCAAGATTGTTGTGGTCTTTCTTAATGACCCCTGGAGATTCAGTTTAAGCATAGTCTCCTTAGTCATCACATTGATGGCAGCCCCAAGATAAATCAAGGTATGGGGGACAATGGTGTCATCGATGTACACATCTACTATGGGACATCCAGTATCTAGATAATTTGGGAAAATCACCTGCCCTAGCATTAAGTCACCAGTTGTCCAATGACATTAATGGTAGGGGTGTCTTTCTTTCACCTTCCCAGATTTTTGAAATACTTCTCCTTGATTAACTTGTTGTATATGGGGAAATCTTTTATAGCTTGGAGAAGCAGGATTTTGACACACAAATTTTGTAAATCACCCAGAATTTCAATCTCTTCTAGGGTGTGCTGAACAAGATGGGTTAATCTCTCAGGAAAAGGAGGTGGATTTACTTGAGGGAAATTTTCCTCTTTTTCCTCTTCACGCTCCTCAGGTGGAGATGGAGGTTGATTATCAGGAAGCACTCTTCGAGACCTGAGGTTAATCTCATGAATTTCCATAGCATAGGCAGGGTAGGATGTTTCTCCACTCTAAACCTGCTATGATTGTTTGTTGTTCGAGTTCATATGTTTCTACACTATAGACCTATTGTGCATGTCTGTTGTTCAAAGTAGGATGTTTCTCCATTGTAGACCTACATGCATCTGAGGTTTTTTAGGTGGAGCAGGGTGTAGGAGCTATAGTTGAGATGGAGGTGGAGGCAATAGAGCCAGAGCTTAGTTGTATGGTGGCCTCCACCCTTGGGATGGTGAATTCCATTAAGGTTGTGGAGGGGCATATGGCTGAAATGGTTGGTTGGAAGATTGGGAATGGTATTGAGGTCCAAAACACCAGGGAGAAGGTGTTTGCCACGAAGTATGAGAAGGATGGCACCAAGGGGGAATGGATGTATTCTGATTAGGGTTGTAATATGAATATAATGCCCCTTGCATGCCTTGCTAATATTGTTGAGGTCCTTGACGCCTCCTTTGATTAATATAGTAGATTTTTTCAGTCGCCCCTTTGGTTCCCTGATACACAAATTTTAATCTAGGCATGGAATGGAACTTGTTTGTGGAGTGGTTTTCCTCATAGACCGAGACGATTTCTATAAGATTCAATGGATATCCATTCCTAGGGTGCCTCCTAGTGCATCTAGCGCAAAAGATATATAAGGCTCTCTCTACTTCTTCCTGCTTCCTCTTGATCTGCATGGTGTCCATTTGCAGAGCAAGGGTATGAAACCTTTCACTATTAAAGTCTTCCAACATGTTCCCAATTTCACTTTTTATGGATTTGTTGGAAGAGGATGAACTCGCCACAACTTGACTAGCCCTACCCTTCTTTCTAGCTTCCCATGAATGATTCCTGAAAACTGCCTTGATATCATCATAGGGTAACTGGTGGATGTCCCCTCCTAACAATAAGTTTAGGTTTTCTAGGAGATCTTCATTGATCCCCCTAAGAAGGACTAGTTTAACCAATTTAGGATCAAGGGTGCACCTGGCCCTTTTTTAGCTGAGTTGGAATCTTTCCTCATAATCTTCTAAAGATTCATCATGTCCCAAAGTCATTCTAAAAATTTCCTCTTTGGTATCTTTGGACCTGCAGTAGTCCCTGTAATTATTATTGAAGGCTTTTTTCATCTGAGCCCAAGTGGTGATACTATGCCTAGGTAAACTCATGAACTAGTGCAAGGCTACATCTTTGATAGTGGATGGGAAAATTTTCAACTTTTGATCATCAGAGGTGTAATCATAATTTTTGCATATGACAACAAACTCAAACAAAAAAGTATTTGGGTCTTTTGAGGTCAGGCCATGGAAGTGAGGAAGAGAGGAGGGGCTTATGTTTTTCATCCTAGCATCCCCATTAGTTTCTCTGATGGGAAAATCACCCTCAACTCTATTCTCAGCTCCTTCTCTGTCTCCAATCCCATTCCTATTTTCATCCATGGTGTAAGTTGGTGGAATGGTCTCTTCTTCTTCCTCGATAGGCTCTTCAAAAATCTTTGGTTGTTCGCCTAATGGGTCCTCTAGCTCACAACCATTGAAGAAGAGGGAAGGTTGGTTGTTTAATGTGGTGGGGGTATTTGGAAAAAAATTCCCTAAGTTGTCTCTACTCCTACAAGGCGTGAAAGAAGTTTTGTTTTTTTAAGGGTTTTTTTCTTTTGAACTTCTTGCAAAATGAAAAGAAAAAAAAAACAATTGCAACTACTTGTATAATGGAACTATTTACATAATGGAAGTAAAGAAAAACAAAATTGCAACTACTTGCTTAATGGAACTATTTGTAGAATCGAAAGGAATTAAAACCAAATTTCAAAAGTAGACTGAATGGAACTATTTGAAAAATGAGAAGGAAATAAGGAAAGAAAGAAAAAAATCAGAAATCACATCTACTCAGACACCTCCCTGGAAACGGTGCCAAAAAGTAATGAGCACCAGTATTGCAGCAAGAATGTTGCAACTCATGGGGCTACCAACTTTACTTCATCAACCCAGGGTTCGTACAAACTTGGAGGTAACAATGTTGTATACACAAATAGATGTAAGGTCCACTCTTGTCACTGTTCAACTGGGGCAATAAACCACTAGGGTTTCTCAAACCAATCTTCTATTGACTAGAAGAATTCTCACTACCAACTAGAGAAGGGAAAATTATCCTAAATGAAAGAAATGGAATGCTTCCTAGTTTAAGGAATGAAAGGCTGAATTGGAAGATGCTTGTAAAGTGATATGAAAGCCTCTATCTACTCATTGACACATTTTGCTTGCAAAAGAAACCTAGCTTAACCCTATTTATCACATGTGATGATTTAAACTAACTGATAATTAGATATGATCTAGGGAGTACTATAACTATGGCATGCATATTCTAATTAAGAAATAAAAAGAACTATTGTTTCCTTATCTTTTCATTTTATGAATGCAAATAATAACCTTCACTTGTTCTTTGGCAAGGGAGACAAATATGGAGGAAGAGGGTTAGAATGGTCTTAAGGGTTTGGAGGTCAAGTAGAGGCCTAATCCTAGCTTCAGTGATGATTTTTCTAAATTCCAGCTCAAAACAGGTTGCCACAAGATTTCCTACATGAAAACTACAGGATGTCCTAGCTCTCCTATAGGATCTCCTGTTTTACTATAGGGAACAAGCCGAAATCTTGGGAAGTGGTTTAGAAGGTGGAATGAAGTGTGAGAGAGGTAGATAATGGGAGAATAAGGCCTAGAGGGAGTGAACATTATTCAGGGCTCAATCAAGTGCTTCAAGATGGTTGGATTTTCTCAATGGAAATGGGAATTTTTTCTTGTAAAACAAGAATTCGGATTGAGGTTTTAGTGGATTTTGGAAACATGGGTGGATAAGGCTTGGATGAGGAAAATTAGATGAGGTCTCCCTACAATGTAGAAGCTCCTACAATAACATACATTCTTGTTTGCATCTATGCACAAATTCATCTATACATGGGAAATATTTATTAAATGGAAGAAAACAGAGTTATTACCATCTAATGGCTAAGTTCATGAATGTAAGTGCTTTGAAACCAATGAAAAAGTTCATAGATAAAAAATGATAATTGCAACTCATCCTAAGAAACTTAAAGACAATGACCTACTCATCAAGAAACCCTAGATTATGCAGCAAGGCAAGAAATCTATTTTTGGGTTGTATGAAAGTGTCCCTCAAGTTTTGATCCAAAAAGAGAGAGATGAGGTGAAAACCACTATCACCGTCTTTTCTAGAAAGTCTTCTGTCACTATGGTACCATTGTTCTAACTATCCACAAATGGAAGCAAATTAATTAATCATACCAATACTTACAAATTATTAACACCAAAATCAGTTCAGCAGCTAACCATGGATGGAATCTAAGCATACATATAAAAAAAGAGGAACATCCACTGCTAGGGTTGGGCCCTAACCCAATATATTCATCCCTCTGAGTCAACTCAGTGCTCAATCAAAGGAATGCTTCTCATCTTCATTAAAATATAAAAAATACACAAGAGTGATCAGTAACAATGTCTCCACTCGAAAATACCTCTTGGATACAATAAAACAAAATTTGAATCCTAATGAGGCTCTAGGACTTCTTATTTATACAAATGAAGTTACCAACAACTTCCTTAAATTTAGGGAGGCTTGGCTCCCAAACTCGAGATCAACTAGTCTTCAACTATCACTAGCTTGGCTTCCAATGATCTTAATGGCTTGGTTGCTTGCAACTCCGAGCGAATGATATTTGATGGAGGAATCTTTGAGTGAGTGAGGATTTAAGGAGGGAGATCACATCTCCCAAAATCCCTCTTGCTTGTCTCCTTCGAGTTCCTACATTTTAATTAACCAAAATTTTCTCCAAAACTTGCAATCAATGCACATTAGACCACAAGACATGACATCTCATCTTTACCCTTCTCATTAAGAAAAATATAACAAAACATGTAAAGAATTATGATAAATGTTGATTTTAGTAAGATGGAGGGTTGCATTAAGGTCTATATAATCTACCCATTGATGAGCCTCATCACCCTCACCGGTCCTACAGCCAAATGGTATGTGAGCGAGGCTTCAGGTGCACATTGTGCCTTTGAATCCTTAGCCAAATATTTCCTCATCTCTTTCCATCTCCTAGTTCGTCAAGATACAGGGCTGGAATTCTTAACCCATTTTAGACAAACTTCTTCCACACATATCTCTAACCATATTCATGAGTGGCATAAATTTCGTAGTCTTAGTAAGGTGGATATTTTAGAATAAAAGTTTCCAATGATAGTGAAAGATGTCACAACCACCTTGCCTTAGAATGAGGAAGAATTTATTCCCAAGGCTCAAAGGTTTGAGCTTATATACAAATAGTCATTCTACCTGATGCCCTTCGCCTACAATATTTAGCACTAGAAAAACTTGGGGCATCTAATGTTGTTGATGGATTGGTTGGGAACATCACCCATTTCCAACCTAGGAACCATACTCCATATCAAGGAAACACATATGGACCACCTCCATCCCTTTCTCACTTTCCTGGTACATATGTAGCACTAACACCACCTACTATCAGGTATTACCCCATTTCCACTCACCTTATCCTAACTCTCCCATGCAAGGAAATCATTACCCAATGCACACATTGGAAGGAACATATACTTCCCAACCCACTTATGGAAAACCCCCACAAAAGAATTTGTACTTTCCCTTTCCTAGTCCCTTGTAAAACAATGCTACATCTCAATAGAATGTAGGGGTTAATTTTTTCCAACCTTCCTTTCCTCGATCATTTGAAAATATCAATACTGCAAATCCATCCAATCAAAATAAGAAGCGAGGAAAGAATAAGTTGAAAGGGAAATAGGGGAAAGGAGCAAATCAACGACAATCAAATGCATAGACTTGGGAAACCCCCCTAATCACAACCAAAATCAAAGTCAGGGTACCAATAATCAATAGAAACAAACAAGAATGTTGGGCTTCAAATTGATCATGCTTATGTGATTTTTGGAGAATATGGGCATTATACCCACCATTTCCCTAAAATTCTATAGTTGAAATGCATGAGAGAGGCTAGGGGGGAAGACAGTGCCAACCAACAACCCATTGTGCTAAAAAAATGTTGTTGGGAAAAGTATCCAATACGGAATGACCCTATCCCACTCTAAGGGTGATAGTACCTCAGCAACAATCAAAGCAAAGCTATTCGAGATTACTTCTTTATGAGATGTAAGAGAGAGGAGAAAAAGATCCACTAACCGTTGTCTTCCGCTAATGATTGATCCAATCTTCCCTCTTTGCTGCTTGCTCCCAGCTCCTTGCTCTTTCACTGGCCCAGCTACACCAAGATCCTGCAAAATCACAAGAGAGGGAAACTACAAGAAGCATACATTCATAATTGATTCAAGGATTAGAATAAATCAAATATACAAGTATCAATACGCCATTGAGACACATGCATATAGAAGAACCTCAAATGCTTTATTAATGGAAGAAGTAAAGTTCAGGAAGTGATACAACCATAAAAGGCCCAATCCAGCATCACCTCCCAGCAGAAAGAAATCTCCTCTTCACCTCCTTCAAGAAAATCACCCAATAGTTCTATACTCAAACCAACAGCACTTCCTTACATACACAAGATTCCAGCCTCCCTAGACCTCATGAGAGAGCTCTATATATAGGAGTTTTGGAGAAAGGATGAGTCAGTTTGAGGCTGGCATGAAGCTGACTAGTGTCCTCTCCCACTTCAGTTATTCTTCAGTTCTTGAGTCCACTTGGAGGTTCTTGCTTCCACTTGGAGATCTAGACCCTCTTACTCATCAATAGGCGAATTCCCTGATCCAAGTGTCATTTTGGAAGCTTCCTGGGCATTGACACCTTGAGGAATGACTGTGCCACTTGGCCAATCTCGCCCAGCGCAGGTAGCCTTCATTGGAGTTGACATTCAACGCAGGTACCGAGTGGAGCAGTTGACATTCAGCGCAGATGCTCAGTGGAGCAGTTGACATGATCCAGAATTAGCTTGTTTTTGAGTGTTTTCAGGTGGAGAACTGATTTTCAGTGCTGTGGTTTGTTGACCTTGTTCCTCTAGGGGTAGGAACAACATGTTTGGGGACTTTGGATCCCTTAGATTATTGACATTTCATACTTCATGCTGTTAGGCACAAAAATGTCTATAACAAAAACCCATTTCCCCACCAAGGAATCGTAGCTACACAACACAAGGTCATCCCTCCATCATATCAGAATCATGCCAAGGAAACTTATAATGACACCACAACTTTCAACATTTATATGCAAGCCACTAATGTATTACTCTGGATGCATTGTCATGATTATGGAACACCTCTGGATCCTAACCATTCAACACCGGAAGCAATGCCCACCACCATAAATATGCCATATTTGACAATCCCATGACCTTCCACTGAACCCGTTTCTAAGATAGTCAAAGGACCATTGTGATGAATTATACACAACCCAAAGGCAACTTATAATTATAGCATTGTAGACAATCTTGCACAATCTCCATTGGTCATGTCAGCTTTGGAGGTACTTCAAACTTGTCCAACTCAACGAAAGGCCTTACTTTCTGCATTAGGCACTATTGATCTGTTAAATTCACAATAAATCACCTTCAACTAAGACAAATCCAAACCACAACTACCATCACTAGTCACATTTCAAATCCCAATGATTATCTATAATGTCACCATTCATCAATGCATCATTGGTGAGGGGCATCCACTTGCATTATGTCAAAGTTAGCTTGGGAAAAGCTAGGTTCCCCTAAACTCACTACTTCCTCCATCAGGTTGAGGGCATATGATGGTCACCCATCATCACTTTTTGGACTCTTCAGAATGTCTTGGTTGAACTTTTCAGAAAGACAGTTCTCATTGATATCGAAGTTTGTGACACCCATCTCAACTATAACATCATGTTTGTAAAAAATTATATTATTTCCATGAAGGCGGTGACATCATCAGTTTTCTGCACCATGAGCTTCCTGTTGGTTTGTGTTATACTCTTTCTATGACCTATATTAGGTTGGCAAACCTACCTATGGTTTTTGCACATGGTTTTGGGCACGATGGTTTTCGATCCATGGTATTGGATCCTTCAGCATGTATATATATGTATTGTAACATTGAAAGGAACATAATGAAAAATCAATCTGGTAGTCTCGGTTTTGGGATCCAGGAGAAAATCTCTGTGTATATTCGTTTTATGTTTTATGCTCTCACTATGGTTTATTTTCTCTGTTTTAGAATTTGTATGCAGGTTATTTATGTATAGGGTTAAAACGTACACTTCCCACATAAAGGGAAAATCATCACCATCAACCAATTGATACATTATTAAATGAGGACCTCCTCCTCACCTAATAGTGTGTTACCCGTTATAGGGTCCCAAAAATAATTGGTCCCTTCCTTAAACAAGGTTAGCCTAGGAATATTGAAACATTCCTTGGCACATATTTAGGGGACCCTCATGTGGTAACATGTACTTCTGCTACTCGTGTTTGTGTTGTTTCCACATCATCTGGAACATAGTCTCAGGACACAACCACCCCAGGAATCCATTAATATGATGTCAAGTGATACCCAATTCCTTCCATACACTATCACTCAAATTCCTTTTTTATACCCCCCTCCTGGTTTCACTTCACATTAGGTGATGGCCACACTTACCCTGCCTAACATGGCATTGGATTTTACCAATATGGTACTTGGAACCCCCTACCACATTAGCTATACCAGTGACAAATATTGTTATGCCCACTACCACTACGATTATTCCCCAACCCGTAGATACACCAAAAGGAACATCAAGAAAGTACACGATGAAATCCAAGAAGAAGGACCCCTCTAACACATCTCCTAGGGTACCTTCCCCATGTGAATTATGTGATGTGACAGGACACCCTATCAATCAATTCCCCTCATTGGAAGAATTAAAAGTCCTTATTCACGGCCCCTAATCAGCGGTTTCATACTCTCCGTCCAAGGATGAGAAAGCCACCACACCTTGTAAGAAGGGATTGTTAACCAACCATCCTTGTGCCATCTGCCCATAGCATGGACATTACACACATCATATTCCCAAAATATTTCGATATCATGATGCTTTAAAAGAACTACATTAGGCTACCATGGTTACACCATATCTTTCCCCCTCCCCAAACACAGATGATGCACTTCAAACCATTTATTACATGCCTTTGAGGATAATCAAAATGTAGAAAACTGATGTGTTCTCTATAGTAACATCTCTCACTCTGTGTCACCATCTATGGGTATATCTCTCCCTTCAAATACCACAAGAATGAAGAAGAATAATTCAAATAAGAACATGTTTTTATCACATCACCCCGTAAGTTGACTCCCCCATGTGACCTATGCGAGGTGCTAGGACATCCAACCAACCAATGCCTAATCTTGAGCGAGCTTCAACATATTCTTCATGCTTCCCTTCCCCCCACACCTTCTACAAACAATGATAGTTCATTGTTCAACATCTACTCTTGTACCATTCATTGGTGCATAGCATTGATGAGCCCCAATTTTTTGTAACAATTTGGGCTCATTTGGCCTACTTACCTTGCTCAACCCTTCATTTTTTATCACTTATGCATCATTTCTTAGTATATTCGTGTTATTTGTAGGAAGAAGGGCAGTCATTATGCCTATGTGGCTAATACATGATGATTTCAGGTTTTTTGACATTAAATGGAGCAAAGACCACGCAGATGGAGAAAAGGAGACAACCAAGGTGGCATTGCGGGTTTATAGGGAGGTTGTCCACATCCTTGAATGACCTTCCTCGTGATCTCCACCCCAACTCCGAGCTCCAACAACTATCACCACCGAGCTAGAAGGCAGCCAACAGATTCTACAGGAACAACAGTTTACTTTTAGTTGGATAGCCAAGCCCCACTAATTGAGGAGGCCAGCTTGGCCCTCATCATGTATAAATATTGAGGTTGTAGCCTTTGATAAAGACTCTTGAACCTTTGTTGTAGATTTTGAATCACGAGCTGTAGCTCTGTTTTGCTCTTTGTAAGCCAATTTTGGCATGTTGTTAGACTCTTGATTATGATCTTTTAATAAAAGGCAGGCAGATTTGGATTCAATTCTGAGTTCTTAGAGGAGCTATAGCTCTCAGGTTAGGGCCCAACCTGAGAGCAATAAACCTCCTTTTCTTTGCATTGTTACTTGTCTTTCTTTTATCATTGCATTTCTTTCCTTTACATGCACTTGGAAAACACAGTTTGTTGAGTTGACTGTTTTGGTTTGGTTATGTAGGTTAGTTTCATGAATGCAGTTGTTTTAGTAGTTCAGAATTAGTGTAGGGAGATTGAAGTTACGTTGAGTTCAAAAAAAAGGTTGAATGCATGCTCACTTTCACCTCTGTTTGGGGACCGGAAGTGTAGACCGTGCCAACTGCCAAAAACACTGTTTTAACATATGCATGCAAGTATTGATGTAATGTTTTCGGTTGAAGAATTGTCCATACGATTATATCTTGAGTAATGAATCTTTGGTTCAGCATCATGCACGGTTTCCCTTCAGCTTACATTGCTGTTCTTTGATTCCTAATAAAACAGTTAGAATAGGTTGGTGAACTTTCGTATTACATGCAAGATAAGGGTGATTTGTTTCATTTACACTGCGCAGCACCACTTCATCGTGTTCTTATCCTTCTAACCCATGCCCAAGCCACCTACTCATCCTCTGTCCAGCTCATTTGCCTTCCAACCCTTCTACTGTCCACGTTGCCCAATCTTTTCGGCCTTCCATTGCCTCTACCCTTCTATCGACCAACCAGCTCTATCCACTCTCTCCCCATCTCATCTCTCCGTCCCTGAGCCATCTCAAGCTCCCCTTTCATCTTACCCATCCATCCATATAGCTCCTTCACTCCTCCATCATCCAAAACTCCGACTGCAGAACATCCTATAGAAGTTAGCAGACTTCCTGTAGAAATCCTGAGCTTCCTGTAGGATCCCCTGCAGACATCCTGTAGAAGCCTGCAACCACGGTTGCCAAGCACCTGAATGTTGTGAACTTCTGTAGAATGATGTTAGGGATCCCCTGGAACCTCTCAGAGTCCTCTTGACCTTTCCCAAGCCTTCCTCCCCTTGAACTACCCCTGCACAGTCAAGACCCAGTAAGAAGCACAATCGTAATAACTCCAACCACTTGAGCAAAAATACAAAAACGTGTTCTCTTCAATGGAAGTAGTTTAAATTCATGCATCTCGTCTCACTAGAAGTAATGGCATCATTGTTAGGAGTTGCATTCCCACCATTGCATTATAAGGATTAAGCTAGTCAGATTAGGGTTTACTAGGGTTTCCATGCTTTGTTGGCTTTTAGTTCATTCTTGCAAAGTAGGTTAATTTCCTTTGAGATAGCCTTCGTTCATCATTTAGAAAGCTTCTTCTGAGAACATATAGAAGTTGGCTTGAGCCCTAGTGGACTTGTGCCAGCTGACCAAGTGACAACTACGACAAGAGCTAGTACTTGTGCATATAGCACCGTTGCTTCCAAGTTTGTTACAAACTACCGGGTTGATAAAATTAGAGAAGGAAGCTCCAGGAGTTGTAGCAGTATTGCTACAATACTGGAGCCCACCATCTTTTTGGCGCCGTTGCCAGGGAAGCGTCAGAGTATTAGTAATTGTTGCTTTTCTTCTATTTTCTTACTCTCGCCTTCTGCCAAGTAGTTTATTTCATTTCCATTCTACAAAAGTAGCATAGACATTTCCTGCTTTCATAGATTAGCATTTCAATTCCGCAATTTCAACTTTGCAAGCATAGATTAGCATTTCAATTCTGCAAGCGTAGACTAGCATTTCCATTTCTGCAATTCCATTTGAGCAAAGTAGATTAGTCCTTTCCTGCTTTCATTTCAATTCTGCATTTTTATTTCAGCAAGATAGTTAGTTGTAGATCAATCTGTTTCAGTTTTGCAGGTACCAAAGAAAAAAAAACAAAAGCAATCAAAAAGTCTTTCCATTTCATGCCTCGTAGGAATCGAGATAAAACAGGCAAATTCCTACCCAACACCCCCACCACATCATTGAGTCACCCTTCTCTCTTCTTCGGTGACAGTGATCCAGAAGAACCTATAGGTGAACCTCCTGAGATATACGAAGATCCTATAGCAGAAGAAGAATTAGAGACCATCCCATCTGAAGCTATGGCTGACAATAGAGGAGAAGATGAGAGAATAGAAGGTGCCTTCCCCATCCGAGATACCAATGGAGACATGAAAATGAAAAACATTAGCCCCTCCGCTCTGCCTCACTTCCATGGACTAACTACTGAAGATCCTGATACCTTCCTGTTTGAGTTTGCTGTCCTTTGTAGAACCTATGATGAAGATGAGCAGACGCTGAAACTCTTCCCTTCAACTCTTAAGGATGCAACATTACGCTGGTTCATGGGCTTACCTGGGAATAGTATCACCACTTGGGCTCAGATGCAGCAAGCTTTCAATACCAAGTACCGGGACTACTGTAGGTCCAAGGAAACCAAGGGAGAAATCTTTCGGATGACAATGGGAAATGATGAGCCCTTAGAGGATTATGAGGAGAGGTTCCAACTTAGCTATAAGCGGGCCAGGTGCACACTTGACCCTGAATCCCTCAAGTTGGTGCTGCTCCGAGGAGTCCCTGAAGACCTTTTAGATACCCTCCACATGTTAGCTGGGGGAGATATTTACCAGCTGACTTATGAGGACATCAAGACTGTGTTCAGAAACCACTCTCGGGCAGCCCGGAAATGAGGTAGAGGAAACCTTCTCTCAGCTGGTATTCCTTTCTCCAAGCATGAGTTTGCAAATCAATTAGAAGATCTTAAGAGTGAGGTGAGACAGACCATCGCCATGCAATTGGACACATTGAGGATCCAACAGAAGAAGGAAGAGCTGAGAGGGCCTTGGCTATCTTCTGCCCTAGATGTACAAGGAGACACCCTAAGAACGAATGCCCATTGCATTCGGTCGAAGTGTGCTTCATTTGTGAGGAGGACCATCCCACAAATCAATGTCCAACCTTACCTGGGATTAAAGCTATGTACCAAGGGACAGAAGCTCCCACTGAACCTCTCTACTTCCTCAACCAAAGGAGGCCACAAGGACCTAAACCTTACCAGCAGGGGATGCAAGGGGCACCCGAAGCTTATTACAGCCCCAACCAATCGACTCCTATGCCTTCCTGGGGTCCCCCTGCTCATCCTTCCTGGTCTATGCCTCCTCCATGGTCTTATCCACCTCAGTACCCTACTCAACCCACTACTCATTCATATCCTTCACATACCCAGCCACAGCCTCAGTGGAATGCACCTCAGTCGGGGTGGAGGCCCCAGTACAACACTCCTCCCGCCATTTTGCCTCCACCACCAGCTCAACCTCAACCATTACCTCCTGCTCCTCCAAGGCAACCTCAAATGCCTGCTCAACTGAACCCGAACCCCAACAATAGACAGGCCCAGCAGGTATACACTGGGGAAACATCATGCCCTACCTATGTTGTGGAGATCCAGGAGATCAATCTTCGATCTGGAAAGACTCTTCTGGATCGCCAACCTCCTCCCCCAGAGGACGAGGAGGACAAACATGAAAGTGAACCAAAGGCTATTCCACCATTTCCTGAGAGACTAACAGCCACCACACAACCCAACCCAGAGGAGGATGAGCTTCTGGGAGAGCTCAAGCAGTTGTGTGTGAAAATACCACTTCTCCAAGCCATCAAGGATGTGCCAATATACAACAAACTGGTTAAGGAAAAGTGTTTCAAACACCCAGGCAGGCGAAATAGAGATGCTTCAACCATCAATGTCTTAGGACAATTGTCTGACCTTATGTTAGGACAAGTCATCTGCCCAAAGTACCTAGATCCTGGGAGTCCTGTAGTATATGTCCACATCAATGGCACCATCATACCTCACACCTTGATTGATCTGGGGGCTGCCATTAATGTGATGACCAGGGATACCATGCTCAAACTCAATCTTCAGGGTTCCTTGAGGAAGACCTCGACAGTACTGCAACTAGCAGATCGCTCCACTGTGACTCCCGAAGGGATTGTGGAGGATGTCTTGGTCTCTGTCGACTCTTGGGAATACCCTGCAGATTTCTTGGTTCTGCAACCCAAGGCAAAGCTTACTGGATATCCTCTTATTTTGGGAAGGCCTTGGTTAGCCACTGCAGATGCTTACATAAGTTGCCGAGCAGGAAACATGACCATCAAAAACGGTCCTATGTCCAAGCAGCTAGTCCTATACCCTCCTGCCCAACCCTCCTTAGAGCATGACTTACCACTGTGGTTGGAGGAAGGAGAAGAGGATGAGGTGTACTCAGCACCTTTGTGCACCCTATATACCACTAGAAGAGACCCCCCAACCGAGGATGACTTGATTGAGACTTTGATCCAGAATCCACCTTCCAGTGCACTATCCTTAGAGAAATTGGTGGAGGACGCCCAAGCCAGCACCTTAGTGGACCTTTGTGCCACCAACCCTGTCACTCCCAGAGTCAAGAATGTGGAGTTCGGCCCTGAGAGAACGTTAAAGATCAGCTCCTCCCTATCTCCTTCCCAGGAAAAGGAGCTGTGTAGCCTGTTGGCCAGTCATCTAGATGCTTTTGCTTGGAGCTATAAGGAGATGAAAGGAGTCCATCCTTCGGTCTGTACCCATCACATATACATCAAAGAGGATTTTAAACCGGTTAGGCAACCTCAGAGGCGAATGAATCCAGCCCTTAAGGACATTGTCAAGGAAGAATTACAAAAACTGTTGGATGCTGGATTCATTTACCCCATCTCAGATAGTGAATGGGTGTCCCCTCTGGTGTTGGTTCCCAAGAAAAATGGGAAGTGGATAATCTGTGTGGACTACCGAGAACTGAACAAAGCTACCAAGAAAGACCATTTCCCTCTACCTTTCATAGATCAAGTGTTGGATGGACTGGCAGGAAAGAAGTTATTCTCTTTCCTGGATGGGTTTAGCGGGTACAACCAAATCCAAATCATCCCGGAAGACCAAGATAAGACCACCTTCACTTGTCCTTGGGGTACCTTTGCCTACCGAGTTCTTCCCTTTGGGCTATGCAATGCTCCTGCTACCTTCCAGAGAGCTGTCTTAAGCATCTTCTCGGAGCTGGTCCATGATGCGGTGGAAATCTATATGGATGACTTCACTCCTTATGGGTCCAACTTCCAGGAAGCATTGTCCAATCTGGGAAAGGTCCTAACCAAATGCATTGAGATGAACCTGTCCCTTAGTCCTGAAAAATGTGAATTCCTGATGACTGAAGGGACCGTGCTAGGCCATACCATTTCTTGCCAAGGGTTACAGGTGGATCCTAACAAAATTGCTCTCATCAAGAAGGTTCCACCTCCCCAAAAGGTAAGGGATGTCCGGAGTTTCTTAGGGTTAGCAGGGTATTACCGGAGATTCATTAAAGACTTCAGCAAGCTAGCCTTGCCATTGTTTGGCCTGTTGGCAAAAGATGTGGAGTTTAAATGGACTGACGATTGTCAGAGGGCTTTGAATGAATTAAAGGACAAGTTGGTGTCAGCCCCAATCTTGAGAGGTCCAAACTGGGCCCTACCTTTCCACATCCACACTGATGCCTCAAACAAAGCCATAGGGGCAGCTTTAGGACAAGTTGAACAAAAAATTCCATATGCCATTTACTTTGTTAGCAAAAACTTGTCCAAAGCCGAACTGAATTACACTGTAACCGAGAAAGAATGCTTGGCTGTGGTCCATGCACTGAACAAGTTCCGACATTATATCACTGGCTATCAAACCTTTGTACATACGGATCATGCTGCAATTAGATATTTAATGAATAAACCAGATGTGAATGCTCGCATTATTAGATGGTTACTTTTGTTGCAGCAGTTTGATTTGACCATTGTTGACAAACCAGGTAAACAAAATGTTGTTGCTAACTTTTTATCTAGATTGGATTTGTCTGCAGATGAGGATGGAACAGTGGATGACCAGATGCCCGATGAACATCTGTTTGCTATCTCAGTACTCTCTCCATGGTTTGCTGATATAGCAAACTACCTTGTTTCAGCACAGTTCCCGCCGCACCTATCTTCAAGAGAGAAGAGCAGAATCATCAGAAAAAGTGCCTCATTTACTTGGATCGGGGGCAATCTGTTCAAGCTTGGCCCTGATAAGATCTTAAGGCGTTGTGTAAGGGAGGAGGAAGTCTTTGATATCCTCCTCACCTGTCATGATGGGCCTTGTGGAGGACATTTTGCAGCAAAGAGGACTACCTTCAAAATCCTGCAGGCAGGCTACTATTGGCCCACACTTCATCAAGATGTCAGAAGATATATCAGCCAATGTGACCGATGCCAAAGAATGGGGAAACCGACTCCAAGTGATGAGATGCCTCTCCAACCTCAAGTGACTCTTGAGCCATTTGAGAAGTGGGGTATGGATTTTGTGGGTCCAATCAACCCTCCTTCGAGGCAAAGGTCTTACATCATTGTGTGCACTGACTACCTGACAAAGTGGGCAGAGACTAAAGCAATCAAGGCAGCAACAGAAGAGAAGGTGGCCGAGTTCTTAAGAGAAAACATCTTCTACAAATTTGGCTACCCAAGAGAGCTGGTCACCGATCAAGGGAGCCAGTTCACATCTAACTTGATTGAAGACCTGCTAGCTCACCACAAAATCAAGCATAGGACTTCCACCCCCTATCATCCACAGGAAAATGGGCAAGTTGAAGTCACCAACAGAGCATTGGAAGGGATTTTGACTAAGGTGGTGAGCAGCAGTAGGAAAGATTGGGTAGATCGCCTGGTTGAGGCCACATGGGCTTACAAAACCACCTGGAAGACCACCACCGGCTTCACACCTTATGAGCTGGTCTATGGGAAGAAAGCTTTGATGTCCATTGAGTTTGAATACAACACTTTGAGGATGGCAGCTCAGCTAGATCTAGATCTCAGCCATGCACAACAAGAAAGGTTATTGCAGCTGAATGGACCGGATGAGCACCGGATGCAGGCCCTCCTTCACTCAGAAGTGGTTCAACTTCAGAGAAAGGTGTGGCATGACCAACACCTCCATGACAAGCAATTCCAGCCGGGAGATTGGGCCTTGTTGTATGACTCCAGGTACAAAGATTTCAAGGGGAAGCTGAGAACCAGATGGCTAGGACCATATGCAGTGGAAAAATGCCATGACAATGGATCTGTTCTTATTCGAACCATTGATGAGGAAGCCATCCCCATGCTTGTCAATGGGCATCGATTGAAGATCTACAGGAAACCTCTCTCAAGACAAGAGTTCATCAAAACTATGGAGAAATCAGTGTTGGTCATAGAGAAGGGTTCTGCCTCTACTTTGGGCATACCCTGAAAGATCTAAAAAAAAAAAAATAATAAATAATAAAGATCCTTGGGTGAAAACCTTTCTGAGGCTCCCAAGGCAGGTGGTAGGGGTGAAAACCTCATTGAGGCGCCCCTATTGTCTTTCAAAAAAAAAAAAGAGATTTGAAAAAGATCCTTGAGTGAAAACCTCTCTGAGGCGCTTAAGGCAGATGGCAAGGGTGAAAACCTCATTGAGGCGCCCCTATTATTTTTCAAAAAAAAAAAAAAAAAAAGATAAAAGAAAAAAGAAAACAATAAGCAAAAAGATAGAGACAGCAAGTTTATAATGTGAAAATGCATGCAGGTTGCAGGTGTTCTATGAAGGAGAGGAGGTCTTTTAACACAAAGCCAAATATCCTTATCATGCTGCCAGGAGACCTCACCAGCACCTCCTCCAAGAATACTCACTTTCTCCAAGGTATGTGCACAATTTCATCACGGCTTGAGTCTTCTACAGGAAGATGCAGACTTTCTACAGGAAGGTGCAAACTTTCTACAGGAAACGCAAACTTCCTACAGGAAGTTCTGTATTTCTACAGGAAATTTCCTGTAGAAGTTCGGGATGGACCAGAATTCATTTTATGAGGAGATCTAATGACCAAGGATCGGTTTGAACGCATGCAAGCTACTGTTGTCACCCTTATACACTGCTGTCACCTCTTTCTACCATCCCTGTCGACATGCAATGAAGTTACCTGCACCATCAAAGCAGATCATTGAGTTATCAAGAGAAAAGCAATTTTTGAGGAAAAAAAATGCTGAGATGTCATACCATATCGATCCCAGCCATCCATGAGCTCTGTGAGCGTGATCGTGGGGCCATTTCCTTCGTCGTGCAGCATGCACCCGAGGAGGAAAAAACTGTTACAGGACATCCTGCAGGAGTCCCATAACAGTTAAGCCCGCTAGAGTGCACACCATTCACAGCGCTTGCCATATACAATGAAAACGCGGGCGCATGCAGCCGAAGCATCAAATCCATCGTCAACAGCCTGTGAATATGAACCTCCGGGCCTGTGCAAATCCACCAGCAGCAAATAAATCCACTCATCATCGTCCAAGAACCGAAAAATCGTGTTGCGGCCGCACAGGTAAGTGTCTCGACCCTTTCTTCCATCGAATTGCATGAATTTTACTTTGAAAATGTTTGCAAGTGTGAAGTGAATGGGTTGAGCAGTTGTATGGCCATTCGATTGGCCACATCGATCAGTTAATGGTCTAGTCGTATGTTTGGGTGGCGGTCGTGGCAAAAGAAACGGGCAGTAGACACGTGAGAGCAATCCCGTCGAAAAAAACGAGTTTAACAGAAGAGACGGCGGCAGATCTGCGGGGAATGATGCGGCAGTAAGGGAACTCACAAGCAAATGATGGGATGACGTCGTCCAACAGTCCGGCAGGGACAGCTCACCCCCGCGCCACGGATTCCGCCGATTCAAATCTAATCGGCTAGATTGCCACCCCATGCATTTATCATTCACCGTTTGAGACTCGAGTGATCATCTGGATCCCTCTGCAGCTCGATACTCCGAGTCTTTGGCCATTAGAACGCCTGTGAAGCAACACCAAGAGCGCAGACCCACTGTAGTATCCCCGGAAATCGCGCGCTGCTCCTACAGGAAAGTTGTTTCCACAGGAAGTCGGGTTCCTCACATCAAAAGGTGGCGGATTAAAAAGGTAAGCCTAAACTCTCCATGCAATTGGTTTTTGAAGGTGGCAGAATCGTCGTCTACAGTCTGGTCATAGAAAATTGTTGCAAATATTGTCTGCCATGCATGAACTGTCGTCCTACAGGATGTCAGTGTAATTAGATGTGTTAAGGTTCTCAGGGGATAAGCTTTGTGAATTATGTGCACGACAGAGGCGTAATCCTACGCTCTGTCCCAGTAGACCAAATTTCTTCCGCATTTGCCACCTCCAGCTAACGCAACAGTTTTTCACCATGCCAAGTGGGTTCATCAGAAGAGAACCCCCTGATTCAACGAAGTTAAGAGAAAATCCTGAGGTGGTGGAGCTCTTCACACAAGCGCAATGGATATCCTTCTGTGACAAATTGCAGGGCTATGACGACGAAGTGGCAGAAGAGTTTTTGCAAGCTCTGAGGCCGAAATCTAAAACGTTGGCCACCGTTAACTTCAGGGGTTTAAGCCTCAAACTCACCCCACAATTCATCAGCCGAGTTACGGAGCTCCCAATGGGATTACCATGGGATAAAGAAGAAAGGAAATTGGGCCAACAAGCTAAGAAATAATTCTTTCCACCAGAGGAGGAATTCTCAGAAGACAAAAATGGGGTTCGTAGAACCAGTTTACTGCCACCGTGGAATGAAGTTAGCCTGCAAATTATGAAGTACATCACCTGCGAAGGCCGTTTTAGCATTGTATACGGGTACCACTTTTGGTTACTCACTGAATTAAGGCACCAGATGGATCTACCTGTAGAAAACAAGCTCAGTCTCCCCTACTTTCTACTACAGTATCTGATTGAGTGTGCAACCAAGTTGAAAGAAGGCACACCAAACCAGGTAGCCCACCATGGACTGATCAAACTCCTCGTGGAGGATGCGCTCCACACATACAAGGTTCCTCTCTCATGGGAAGCCTTCAAAAATTTAACAAAGGATGGGGATATAAAGATGTTGACCAAAGAGCTCGGTTCATCTAGCAGTGAGGAGAAAGAGTCAGTGCCCGCAGTGAAGAAAGAAAAAGGCCAAAAGACCCCGACCACAGAGCAGAAGAAAAAGCAAGAGAAGAAACAAGAGAAAAAGGGTGACAAGGAGAAAGAGGACACACCCATCTTGACAGCAAGAGAGAAAAGATTGCAAGGCAGAGTGGACAAGGCTGAGAAGGTCCACATCAGCAAGAGTGCCTCGACAACGACCGCAACCAAGTCAAAAAGAAAAACTCATGCAGCAAAGCAAACCAAGGTGGTGACACCTGTTTCTACAGGAAAGCCGAAACCGGCTTCTACAGGAAGCCCGAAATTAACTGAAAAAGGGTCTTCTATAGGAAGCCCGAAATTAACTGAAAAAGGGTCTTCTACAGGAAGCCCGAAATTGACTAAAACAGGGTCTTCTACAGGAAGACCCGAAAAAGTGAAACCCAAGGAGAAGAAAGCTGAAATTCGTGAAAGGGAGGCAGCAGCTGTGATGGTCGCCCTCAGCACACCTCCTAAGCCAAAAGAGAAGAGAAAGAGGGAGACCCCTCTATATTTTAAAGCTCGAAGAAGTGTGAGAATAAAGACAGGCAAGCCACAGCCTCCATCCAGCAGCCCGATCATCATTGAAGATGCCCCTACTTCGCCCAAGGAAAGGTCCCCCTTGAGGATATCAGTCACCTATGAGAGGGGGAGCCCGAAGAAAACTACGTGGCAAGGAAAGTTAGACCAATTGACTGAAAAAGCTCGGCTACAGGATGCTGAAAATGCTCTACAAGAAACCTTAGCCAGGCTTAAAGAAACTGAGAGAATGGAAGGAGAAGCACCCTTATCACCACCAAGGGAGGGTGAAGTAGAGCCACCAAAGGAAGTGGAGAAAGAGCATATACCAGAGCCCAGCCCTCAGCCAAGTCTGAGTTCATATTACAACTTTTTAGAGGTTTGCAAAATTATACCTCAGAAATTTACTATGCCACTGTTTTTTGCATTAGAGGAAGAAAGAGTCTGTACACACACGTGGATGAAAATAGCCAAGTCAAAGGGTGTGGCGGACATAGGTCCCGTACAAGAGCAGCTCAAGGAGGCCAGAAGTGAATTGTCCATGGCTAAACACGTGGCAAATTGCCAACGCGTGTTCCTACAGGAAGAAAACCAGAAGCTGAGATTGCAGCTACAGGAGCTGAGGGCAAGGACAGGTACATCCTCCAAGGACACCACAGAGGAACAACAAGGAAAAAAGGAACTGAACACCGGTCTTGGGGAGCCAACCACACTTCTACAGGAAGCAGAACAGCAAGCACAAATTGAGGTGCAAGCTCTCAGAGAACAGCTGCAGCAGAAAGAAGCACAATTGGCCTGCATGGCCAGCTGGGCCATGGATGCTATCCAATGCAGGCAGCCGGCCAAATCCTATGGTTTGTACTTGAAAGACCAATGGCTGCAATTCCAAATCAATACCTTGGCGCAAAGAGGTATCTCTCAGCTCCAAGACCCGCAGCAATTCACTGAAGTTTGCAGTACTAGCTCATCAGAGGATAGGGCCAAATTAGCGGAGTTCTACCTCCATAATCTGGCCCTGCCTAATGTAGTTTCATGGGATCCCAATACGGCCTTGGGAGATATGCAATTAATGGCATTTGCTTCATGGCTGAACCATGAGGACAAAAGAGCAGCAGAAGCCAAAGCAATCATGAACCGAGAGCTGAACGACCCATTGCTCATCAGACCAGAACCGGGGGATCCAGTTGCACTAATCTCGGCACACCAACATTTGTCCACTGACCCTCAAGCTTCATTAAGATATATGGATCAACAGGCCCAAGCCATAGCTCATTTTGAGGACATGGAGAGACTGTTAGGAGAAAACGCTATCCAAGCATGCACACACAGATGGAATACATTGGCACATAGTCTGAAAATCCGAGAGTACCATACCCCAACTCGGATGAGGGAAGCTTTGGTACGGGTAGCCCTCTATAAGAAATCCATGCAAAACCTCCAGGCTAGCTGGATTGGCCTTAAACTCAATCCACCACTGCTGCTAGGATTGATGGAAGGCAGCACAGAGAAAGATGATAATGAACAGTGGGAAGAGGTAAACAGAAGGGTTAGGTTTCATATCAGCAAGGAGGACACTACTACAGAGGCTTGGGATGTAAGGGTAGCAGTAAAGGAAATGAAGGATGAAGAGTTGGACTAGTTGCTCAAGGATGAGCAAATATTTTAGCTGGCGGGTGATGATGAGCCCCAATTTTGGTAACAATTTGGGCTCATTTGGCCTACTTACCTTGCTCAACCCTTCATTTTTTATCACTTATGCATCATTTCTTAGCATATTCGTGTTATTTGTAGGAAGAAGGGCAGTCATTATGCCTATGTGGTTAATACATGATGATTTCAGGTTTTTTGACATTAAATGGAGCAAAGACCACGCAGATGGAGACAAGGAGATAGCCAAGGTGGCATTGCGAGTTTATAGGGAGGTTGTCCACAGCCTTGAATGACCTTCCTCGTGATCTCCACCCCAACTCCGAGCTCCAACAGCTATCACCACCGAGCTAGAAGGCAGCCAACGGATTCTACAGGAACATCAGTTTACTTTTAGTTGGACAGCCAAGCCCCACTAATTGAGGAGGCCAGCTTGGCCCTCATCATGTATAAATATTGAGGCTGTAGCCTTCGATAAAGACTCTTGAACCTTTGTTGTAGATTTTGAATCACGAGCTGTAGCTCTGTTTTCTCTTTGTAAGCCAATTTTGGCATGTTGTTAGACTCATGATTATGATCTTTTAATAAAAGGCAGGTAGATTTGGATTCAATTCTGAGTTCTTAGAGGAGCTATAGCTCTTAGGTTAGGGCCCAACCTGAGAGCAATAGACCTCCTTTTCTTTCTTTTATCATTGCATTTCTTTCCTTTACATGCACTTGGAAAACACAGTTTGCTGAGTTGACTGTTTTGGTTTGGTTATGTAGGTTAGTTTCATGAATGCAGTTGTTTCAGTAGTTCAGAATTAGTGTAGGGAGATTGAAGTTACGTTGAGTTAAAAAAAAAGGTTGAATGCATGCTCACTTTCACCTCTGTTTGGGGACCGGAAGTGTAGACTGTGCCAACTGCCAAAAACACTGTTTTAACATATGCATGCAAGTATTGATGTAATGTTTTCGGTTGAAGAATTGTCCATACGATTATATCTTGAGTAATGACTCTTTGGTTCAGCATCATGCACGGTTTCCCTTCAGCTTACATTGTTGTTCTTTGATTCCTAATAAAACAGTTAGAGGAAGGCGGGAAGACGGACTGCGACGCTGCGAGAGCTCTGATCGATTGCCCTGTGCCTCTGCCCTCGCCCCCAGGCTCTGCCTGGTCGGGCCTCTGCTACGTTCTCGTCGTTTAGCGTGGACCCCTCCCACTGGGAACCCGCCGCTTGACGGTTTGTCCCTCCTGCTGTTCTCAGTGGGCCTGCAATGGCAGGATCCGCTTCCCCTCCTCTAGCTTAAGAGAGCCCAGAGCAAATCTTTGCCTCTCTTTTGTCAGAGCCATCAGATGCCAGACCTCGCCCCTCCCTAACAAAGTTCATAAAAAAGCTGGATGAGATCCCTGAGGTGAATCTACCTCCTTCCCTCCCAAGGAAATCGGCAATAGCTTTATCAGAAAGAGGACTTGTTGGACAGTTCACCGGTCTCTGGCCATCTCCAAGAACTGTCCAAAAATGGGTGGAGCGCAACTGGAGCACAATGATCCAAGGGAAGATCGCCATCAGATTCTGCGGGCGAGGATACTACACCTTCCTGTTCGAGACTAAAGAAGACAAGCACCTCATCTTCCGCAATGGACCTTACTTCATGGATACAAGAGGTCTTTATCTAAACCGATGGACCCCGGACTTCGATCCGGAAATGGACATTCCCAACGCGGTCCCTGTTTGGGTGCGCCTCCCCCATTTGCCCCTGCACTGCTGGGGGGATGAATCGGTCAAAGCGATCGGCAATGCAGTTGGAAAATATATAGACAGATCGGAACCAAGGGAGAATATGCATGCATGCGCAAGGATCTGCGTTGAAGTTGATCTTGGGAAAGGACTGCCAGAAGCCATTAAGCTAAAGGTGGATCAATGGATGCACATTCAGCAGCTGGACTACGAACAGCTGCCCTTCAAATGCAAGGTATGTCACGAGTACGGTCACTTTGCCAATAGATGTAGCAAGTTAAAAGTAAATGAAGTAGAACACAATGAGGAAAATGCTGAAGTACCATGGGAACAAGTCAAAAGAAAAAAGTCCTCCTTTAACCCGGGCAATAGCTCCTCAGCCCCTCCGGCAATAAGTCATCCTCCCCCTCCTCCCCCTCCCTCCTCAGCTTTCCCCTCCTCCTCCAACCCCTTCGAATCCCTCACAGCTGAAGTCCCACCCTCCCCTCCTCAATCCCCTCGCCCAGCCTCTCCGTGCTCCAACCCTCCTCCCTCCCCCCCTCCTACCATCGAAAGAATCCTCACTAGAAACAAAGCAAAAGAAGCCAACCAGCCATCCGATCCCTCGAGAAAAGTTGCTCGAAAAACGAATAAAGAGCTAAGGGACGAAACAGCAGCAAAGGAGATGGCAACCGGTACTCAACAACCCATGGATTCATTCCTAGGCAAGCTAAAAGGAAGTGGCGAAAAGGCCAAGGAGAAATCAGGACTCCACCCCACAACTGGTAAATAATGAACTTGGTCTCTTGGAACTGTAGGGGTATCGGCTCTTCCTTAAAGCTGAAACCAATCAAGGACCTTATAAATCAGGAACAGCCAGATATACTCCTAATCCAGGAGACCAAAACCACCGAGCAGGACTTTCTGCTTCAAACCCAAAGATTCAAAAACTACACAGGCATATCAAAAGGTTCAGATGGGGCTTCAGGAGGTATAGGAACATTATGGAACAAAAATAAGTGGGAAATCATCAACTCACAGCTATGCAACTGGTGGATCAGAACAGATCTAAAGAACAAAAGCACCCAAGAAGTTTATTACATTTATAATATATATGCACCTAACCATTACAGAGACAAAGCCAGCTGTTGGAACTCTATAGAAGCGGATCTCACCACTATCAACAACAGCTGGATAATTCTTGGGGGAGATTTGAATCTAATTAGGCAGGTGGAAGAAAAATATGGTGGGAACTATCATGCAGATCCATCGAGAGACAAGCTAGAAGCCATCATTCAGCTCTTCAATCTGATCGACACTCCTCTGTCGAATGGCAAATACACATGGACCAATAGGAGAACAGGATCACACAATATAAAAGAGAGGCTGGACAGGTTCCTAATTCAGGAAGGTGTAGCAGGTTATTTCCAAGCAATCAGGAGTCATATAATTCACGGCACAGCATCGGACCATAAGGCCGTGGTCCTCACCTTGGACAAAGGAATAAACTTAGGTCCTCTTCCTTTCAAATATAACAAAGCCTGGGACTCCCATGAAGATTTTCACACCCTTGTGCGAAAACAGTGGGCAAATGAAGTATTAGGCTCACCACATTTCGTATGGGAAAAAAAGCTAAAAAACCTTAGGACAGTTATAAAGCAATGGGCGAGGGATAAGGCAGCCTCGGAAAGGAATAAGAAAACAGAGCTGATAACAGAGATGGAAAGCTGGCACAAAGGAAAAGAACAGATGCAATACACAGCAGAGGATTTAGAGAAGGAAAAAAATATGTACAAAGAGCTATATCGGCAAAACCGAGTGGAGGAAGAGGAGCAAAGAATGAAATCCCGCTGCTTATGGTTGAAATCTGGGGACAAAAACACTTCTTTCTTCCACAATAATGTCAAAATCAGAAGAGCCAGCAATCAGATAGACAAAATCGAAGTGGAAGGGAGAGAGTTGAAGGAACAAGAAGACATAAAAAACGCAGCATTTAATCATTTCAAGGCACTTCTTTCGGCAGATCCCCAACAATATGACAGCGATGCATTTCTAAGTGTAATAGAGACCAAAATAACAGAGGATCACAATAACAAATTGGAGCAAGAACCTACAGCAGAAGAAATCAAAGAAGCAACCTTCAGCATGCAGCAAGATAAGGCCCCGGGGCCGGACGGATTCACAGTTGCATTCTACAGGCAGCATTGGGAAACCATAAAGAAGGACTTTGTGAGAATGGTTAAAAATGCATTTAAAAATTACAAGCTGGGGGACAACACAAAGTCTTCACACATAGCCTTGATTCCCAAGGAAACAAACCCCAAATCTTTTGATAGGTTCCGGCCCATCTCGCTCTGCAATGTCTCATACAAGATCATAACCAAAATAATTGCCATTAGGTTAAAGAAATTCCTCCCTCTTCTAATCTCAGAGAATCAGGGCAGCTTTGTCCCAAAGAGGCAGATCACAGACAATGTTATTTTAATCCAGGAAGCCATCCATAGCAGTCACAACAGAGGAGATCGTGGAATGATCATCAAACTAGACATGGCCAACGCTTTTGACCGAGTGGAACACTCCTTCTTACGTGCAGTCCTAAAAAAATTCGGTTTCGCCTCCAACTTTGTTAACATCATCAGCGGGTGTATCTCCAACCCATGGACTGCCCCGCTGATCAATGGCCGACCCAGAAAATCCTTTAGAAGTTCTAGGGGGCTAAGGCAAGGCTGCCCCCTCTCCCCTTTCCTTTACATTATCATGGCGAAGACTCTCAGTGTTCATCTCGAAAATCTTTGCAACAAGAAAGAAATCACAGGCATACGCATTGAAAGAGGAATAAAGGAGATAAACCACTCGTTATTCGCAGATGACACTTTATTAATTGGGGGAGCCTCCAGTTTGATGGCTAGGAGGTTCAAAAGAGTTTTGGACGCATTCCTCCAAGTTTCCGAAGGCAAACTGAACAACAGGAAATGTAAACTGTACACTTGGAATGTGCCCTATCAGACACAGCAAAGAATAGCCCAAATTCTGGACATTCCACTACAAAAAAATTGGAACTATTTTTCTTACTTGGGTCTGCCTCTGGCAAAGGAACACATTAAAGCAGAGGTCTAGACAAATCATATTGAAAAGATGAGAGGCCTACTCCAGAGCTGGGGCGCCTCCTGGCTAAATCTAGCTGGCAGATCCATCCTTATAAAGGTTGTCCTCTCAGGCCTCCCTATTTATCAATATGTGGTAATTATGGCTCCTGCTAGTATCCACAAACACATGGAGCTCATGATGAGAAGTTTCCTCTGGCAGGGAGGTAAACAGGACACAAAGAAATTCAGCCTCGTCAACTGGGACCAAGTCACTCTTCCTTATGAAAAAGGAGGCCTCTCCATAAAAATTCCAAGCCTTTCCAACCAGGCGCTGGGGCTCAAGCTGATCTGGAGGATTCTCACAGAAAATGGCTCGTGGTGGGTGGAGACAATAAAAAGAAAATATCTCAGAGGCCCAAATTCCAACATCCTCAACGAACCAATAGCAGACAGGCCTTGCACTCCGATGTGGTGTCTCATCAAGAAAGTTTTGGCTCACTTCAGAGAAAATGTCTCCAAGCTCCCAGGCAACGGAAAGAACACCAAGGTATGGTCTGACAGAATAATGAACTCCAACCTAAGAAACCTCCTTCAAGAGCTCAGGTCCCTGCAAGATTGGATGGAGGAACGAAAGATCATCACCCTGTACGATATATCTCTGTGGAATCAAAATAGATGGCTGGCTTGGAAAGATCTGCATCTCCCTCTGGACCTCAAAGAGAAATGGCTCACACTGAAGCTTTCACTATCTGGATCAGCACCAACCAACAAGGAGATCGAGGATAGATACATCTGGGACACTGGTGGAGGGTCCTTCTCAATAAAAGAAGGATATAAATCACTACAAAATACAACTCCTGCAGCAAATTGGAACCTTCACACAGCTGCCTGGAAGACATAATGCCTTCCAAAGGTAAAACATTTCAATTGGACCCTCTTAAAAGGGAAAATTTTCACAACTGAGAATCTGAGAAAGAGAGGAATACAAGGCCCATCGATCTACTGTTTCTGCCGAGCAGAGGAGGAGTCTATTCAGCACTCCTTCCTACTTTGCCCCTTCGCTAAAAGTTGTTGGAAACAGCTAACAAGCCCCTTGGAGATCCGAGGAACCCACGAACAGATGCACAATCTACAGAGGAACTGGAAGAAAGATTTCCCATATTCTAGAAAAGGCAAGAATAATCTAATTAGGGTGTGGAAGTGCATCCCTGCATCCCTTTGCTGGAACCTCTGGCTAGCCAGGAACAATCACGTTTTTAACAACAAAATGCCTAAACTAGACAATGTCATAGCAAAAACAATTGCCAACATTTCTGAAGCTGTCAGCGCAAACTTCATAGCTTCCCCAGATCAGACGATCTGGGCACAAGAAGAAAGGGATTGGTACAGTAACTTCAACATCAGCCACTCTCAGAGTCCTCCCCCCCAGAGCAAAGCACTTCAGAAGCATTCCGACTGGAAACTCAGGGGAACTAAAGAAGAGATAAACCAATGGATTTCCAATCAAAATCGCCCCCTGCTCTTCTTTGATGGCGCATCAAAGAACAATCCCAGAGAAGCGGGAGCAGGAGGCATAATTAAAGATCATAAGGGGAATCCCATTTGCAGCTACGAATGGGGACTTGGAAAGGCCTCAAATAACGCAGCCGAAGCCTACAGCTTACTCCTAGGCACCGCAATTCTATCCAGATTGGGATTAAGGAACGCCATCATTATTGGGGACTCGGCCATCATCATCTCAGCTATGAGCACAGACAAAGAATTCAGCAAAGCAGGCCTCAACAACATAAGGATAAGGATTACTGATAACATCAGAAGTATGGGTGAAGTAACCTTTAGGCACGTGCTAAGAGAAAATAACGCAGAGGCGGACTCCTTAGCAAGTAAGGTAGTCAACAGGCAGCATGGACAGGTCCGTGAGAACGAAAATTTTTATGAAAGGGCGATACCATAAGAATCCAAACTGCCAGAAAGCACATCAGAACAGCCTCTCTGGATTCTGTCATATCAGCAATCACTTCATCGGTCTCTCACCCCTAGATTCTCCTTTCTCCTCCTCACCGCTGTCTTTCTCCTCTCCCTTCGATCCCAGAGCAATGCATTCTCAATCCTCTCGTGATATCTCCTCTGACTATTCAGGTAAACATCACTTCCGCCCATCTGGAGAGTGCACTTCAAATCTAAAGCAGGATCCGCTCCCAGTTCCCGCAGGAAAAAATATCCCGCTCTTTCATCATGAATGGTCCCCCCCTTCCCTTTATATCCCCTCTCCCTTCCCCGATTTCCTCAGAAACTCATTGCCTCTTCAGTTCCAGATTGGTAGAGTTGGGCGTCCTGAGCGTTGCAACGCAGTTCACCACAGCGAAAGCAATCAGTGCGTTCTCAGATCACTGTGGTTCCTTTCCTTTGATCTCCTCTTCAGCAACAAGCAAGGCAAAAATCAGAGCTACTTCGATCAGCAGGCCATCCACGCAGTTCTCAGGTATAACCCAAGTCATTATTCAACTCTTTGTTCGCTAACCCGCTTCTTCTCAGTCATGGCAGAGAACAGACAGCAGCCAGCGGCACAGGAGGGAGCAGAGCCTCAGGGGAATCCTCTGGATAGGGTGCTAGGAAATGACACCTGCACCCTTTGCAAGGAACACTGTTTCTTGATTGCATGGTTTATAAAGCACCATAACGACCTCAAAGACGATTTTCATGCCGACAGTCGTTCCAAACGAAAAAAGCTTGAAAAACAAAAGAAGGAAATCGAGGATCTTAAGGAGAAGTGCCAGCATTTGGAGGAGGCCATCAACCATATCAAGAACCTCACGGAGAGCATGCAGGCAGAGGCCTCTACAAAGGCAAGCCAAAAGGACCAGCAGAAGGATGATTAGATGGAAGACACAGTAAACCAATTCTGGTGTTAATCTTATGAACAACAAAGTAAGTCTTATAGATGGCTTGTTCGTCAGACAGTACAGTAGACATCTATTTCAACATATTTTCCTTAAGTTAAACTCGCAGAAGTCAAGGGCTGCGTCCCGGTTTTGGACTTCTTCTCTATTCTCTCTTCTTGAATCTGATGTAATAGCTTTTGCATAGCGCAGTTTTATAATATATGAGTAGACGATCTTGTAAAAAAAAAAAAAAAAAATAGTTAGAATAGGTTGGTGAACTTTCGTATTACATGCAAGATAAGGGTGATTTGTTTCATTTACACTGCGCAGCACCACTTCATCATGTTCTTATCCTTCTAAATCGTGCCCAAGCCACCTACTCATCCTCTGTCCAGCTCATTTTCCTTCCAACCCTTCTACTGTCCACGTTGCTCAATCTTTTCGGCCTTCCATTGCCTCTACCCTTCTATCAACCAACCAGCTCTATCCACTCTCTCCCCATCTCATCTCTCCATCCCTGAGCCATCTCAAGCTCCCCTTTCATCTTACCCATCCATCCATACAGCTCCTTCTCTCCTCCATCATCCAAAACTCCGACTGCAGAACATCCTGTAGAAGTTAGCAGACTTCCTGTAGAAATCCCGAGCTTCCTGTAGGATCCCCTGCAGACATCCTGTAGAAGCCTGCAACCACGGTTGCCAAGCACCTGAATGTTGTGAACTTCTGTAGAATGATGTTAGGGATCCCCTGGAACCTCTCAGAGTCCTCCTGACCTTTCCCAAGCCTTCCTCCCCTTGAACTACCCCTGCACAGTCAAGACCCAGTAAGAAGCACAATCGTAATAACTCCAACCACTTGAGCAAAAATACAAAAACGTGTTCTCTTCAATGGAAGTAGTTTAAATTCATTCATCTCATCTCACTAGAAGTAATGGCATCATTGTTAGGAGTTGCATTCCCACCATTGCATTATAAGGATTAAGCTAGTCAGATTAGGGTTTACTAGGGTCTCCATGCTTTGTTGGCTTTCAGTTCATTCTTGCAAAGTAGGTTAATTTCCTTTGAGATAGCCTTCGTTCATCATTTAGAAAGCTTCTTTTGAGAACATATAGAAGTTGGCTTGAGCCCTAGCGGACTTGTGCCAGCTGACCAAGTGACAGCTGCGACAAGAGCTAGTACTTGTGCATACAGCACCGTCGCTTCCAAGTTTGTTACGAACTACCGGGTTGATAAAATTAGAGAAGGAAGCTCCAGGAGTTGTAGCAGTATTGCTACAATACTGGAGCCCACCAAGCATGACCATCATACACATGATTTCCCCCACCTCACCAAGTATCGGGAGGCATGGGTTGCTTTACAGTAGATTGACGCAATATCACCCATATATCTTCCCTCATCATCCAAGACTAGGATTGATATATTACATCATAAAATTCCTCATGTCACCCCTTTATGCATCATTCCTAGGAAAATGGCACCATCCCCAGAATCCTCCCCTCACAACCTTCCTTTGCACATTTGGGAGATACTTCTTCCCCCTAGTGTTGATGACACACAACAATATATCCACTTCATTTATTCTTCCGTAGGAACAATGATTGAAGTCATCTACTCATTGTTCCACACTGACAATGTTGCTTCGCCCATCATGAATGTAACACCATCTAGGGTTGCATGGACCCAACCAGTCTATGCTTTGTCCACATCTCTTGTTCCTATAGTAGCAAGTACAACATCATACCCCTGCTTTTTCACTAGCACTTCCATGTTCCAACCAATGCCTCATGACCTAATGACACATGTGCCCCCGTTTTCGAGCCTCTTCCATTCTGGTGAAGATATCCTCGAGGCCATGATAGGCCTATAGTGTCCATTTGATTCCATGCATCATCGCTCTTTATTTCTCCTAGAAAAATCATTCACCCATTCTGCAACATCAACAAACACCATACACATAGTGGAAACCAATGATTTCATCTCTACTAGCCATGTTGGCTAGTTCAACAACCCCATCCCCACACCAGATGGGGAATCATCTTAACAGGTGCTTCTCACGGTACCTCATAACATCTAAAATAGTGGTCGAGATAGGCCAACACCATGGCTTCCCCCACCATTAGTAGGAGGTCCCCTCACCTCCTCAATATTTGGGATCAGGTCACAACATTCTTCATCATTATGGATTCAATTTAGCGTGCCACCATTTATCTTGTCATACCCATTCTACACTCAGGATACTCATCAAGCTCACCTTGCTATCATTCTGATCATTTTTTCTTTAGTATTTAAATTTCTCCTTACATGTATTTGTGATGATGCTTTCACTTGGGGCCTTGGTTTCAAACTTTCAGGTCACTTCCAAATTCAAAGTGAAATCACGACCCCTGACCACCAATTGATGATTAAGGTGTCATTTTTTACTAGCATGATAGGTTTGCCCTGCAACATTGCATATCCTAATATCATTTTTCTTGAGTTAGCCATTTGGCCCACCCTCTCTACCATGTTTACTGCCACATTCTACATGCACTCAGTAAACATTGCATTGGTCGATAGTTATTTTACCCACATGGCTTAACTCATGATGTATCACCTATAGCACTTTTGACATCCAAATACAACTCTCTTTTTCCCAGGAACCATCCCTTGCATGACCTTGAATACAAGCCACATTAATCTCTTCATCTTATTGCTTACCACCCCTTCCTGGGCAATCATGACATTTTTCCTATCATGAATCTTAGTCTCTAGCATCCCCCACATTGTAATAAACCATTTTTTCAACACCACTACTTCATCCACTACACACTAGTACTATCCAATTAGACTCCTATCCTTTGAAATTACTCTCTTGCACCAACATGCAGGCCATGATATCATCTGGGTACATGTCTCAATGTTTGTACTCCAACCATTTTAAAATTATTTTGGCAAGTGCACAAATATTTTTTGGGAAAAACATCCTCACCCATATTTTCATGTCCATTACCCAATGGCAGTCACTAGTCACCCTTGATTGGAGCCTTCATCACCTATCATACATTTCACGCCATCAGGTCACCATATGAAACCATCTCCATTTCCATTTAGAACAATCACCCCTTATTCCCCTATATGTCCTCCTCACTCTAGGGGACTACCTCTTAGCATTTTGTTTTTACTATTGCCATCTACATTCACACTCCAACCTTGGGCAGTTCTCAGTGTTCATTACACACTGGAAACCTCAGCCATTATTCCTTTGTCCCACCATATTAATGTAGTGATATCAGCTTCACTTGGATTTCCCAGAATCATTATTTTTTCCAGACAGTCGTTGCTTGTTTTTTCAACCTCAACACTCATTTTCTAGAATAGAAGAAGTACCTTGATTGTTTCCTCATTATGGGTCAATATCAGGTTAAACAGTGAGAATCATCATCTCCCATTAATTTCACTAGTCCCCCTAATGTTTGACATCAGCATAGTTTTCACATCAATGTTGTATTGCACTTCATGATTGTTGTAGTTCTCTCATTTAGTCAAAGACCCATGCCTTTATATTGCACCTCATTTAGAAGTGCCCTATATTTGATGCATGGTGGCACCCAATTCAACGTATTTGTCAAATATGCCCCTGAGGGTGAAATCAGTTATCTTCTTCAGCTAACAGTACATCAGTTACTTTAGTTCTAATTTGATAGGATTTTCCTCTGTATTTGTAGTATCTTAGTCAGATTCATGATCATGAGCATGTGACATGCCTACCTCTTATAAACACATTTTGTATAAACATTTTTTTTAGCATGGTGTTATCTCGATTATCAATAAGGGTTTTTTCAATCCCCTTCTCAACAAGACACTCTCTATCAAGAAACCAGCAGGACGTGTCATCAGGCACAGGAAAATGTGATGTATTTTGATTATGTGTTTGCACCTAACCTCATACATCAGGAGGCAACTATTAATATGGAAAAATTGTGCACAAAACTGTATATGCTAGGTGGCACTCAGCATCACAAACAACATGTATAGGTGTATCATTCTCCGTTGGAAACATCATAGAAACTAAAAATTAAAAGGTTCTCTAAGGTTCATTTAAAAAATTAACCTCGCCGGCGTGCCAAAGACAAGTTTTCTCATACCCTCACTGTTGTTTCTTTGATCGCTTTGAGGGTTCACCAAAGTGCCAAGTCAACCTTTTGGGGACCACATTACATGAATAGGTCAATTCTCCCTGATAATAGAGGGTTTATTAATCATCTCTCTAGCTTCATCAGTCTTAATTGTTGAAGAATCTAGGGCAAGCTAACATTAATGATTCTTTTAACTATGATAACTACTTGTAATGTCTTTTTACTTATTAGGATTGACTTCTTCTTATTAGTATTATCGTGTGTTCTTCAATCATAAAATAACTACCAAAAAAAGAAGATCAACAAGATACAAGTACACAAGATGTAGGCTCCAAGTCAGGAAAAAACCTCTCCTCTTGAGAGGAAAACCCTTCAATCTCTTCTTATAGATTCTTTATTGATGAATACCAAGACTTTTGACCGACACTTAATCCCTTCCAAGACTAAGATCAACATCTCAATAATTTTCTTGCTTAACTGCTTTCAAAACCCATCAAAATCTCTTTCGAAAACACTTCTTCGAACTCCATCCAGAGATTTTCGTCCCTAATTACATATCTGCAACTTCAGCCCCTCGATAGCAGTTGCTGCTTCACACATGTGGACAAGAATCACTTCTTCTTTTCCTCCAGCTACCTCGCTTGATCTAGTTTGACTTCTAGATCTAGAAGGGGATTTTGTTGGCCCTTCTTTCCACCCTTTTTCGTCAGATCAAACCCTCACAAGGAAACCATGGCTTGACTACAAAGACCCTAGTGAAAAGTTGCAGAATTTCAGCCTCCTTCTTTGCACATGTGGAGACAAAGAAAGGGAGAGATACCTAAAACACTTCTTCTTCTTTTTCCTTCTTCGCTATCCTTTCTTGCTTCTTCCTTCGCTTGAGAGAGAGCGGATTGATTGTGTCCAAATGATTAGGTGCTAAAAAATTTGCTCAAAATTCAAAATTGTTGGATCAGTTTGGAATGTGAAATATTGCGTAATGCTCATCGTCTTGATCCATCACAACTCATTTCGCACAAAACATACTCTATATGCTCCCAGAAACATGTTTTGTTCGTTTTCCTAAATAAGCGAATTTGGGAAAAAAAATGCACCACTACACAGTCAGCAGTCTGTACTACTAATGTGGCAGGCTAATTGGGATGCCTATGTGGCAGATTGACTGTGCAATTGATTGGGCTCCCCCGTCGAATCATGTGGTGATAAGTGGCAACTGACAGGGGCGACTTTCATTGGTTTTGGGTGGCCAATCATGGGTTGCCACGTGGCACAGCCAAGGTCTGCAGTGTGGCAACTCGAGGGCCACCAAAAATTGTTAAGGGTCGAGTGGACCGGGCAGGGGTCAAACACCAAACCTTCGTCCAACAAACATTTCCATCTACCATTGCGCCACTATGTTACTTATTATATTATGTCATGAAAATTGCATTTAAACTTCAAGATTGCGCCATTCGGAAAAGGGGCCAGCCCTTGGGCGCATGCAACCCAATAGAACTACAAACAAAGCGAAGTGGGGGCTCGGCCAATGGCGGTGGGTCATTAGCCTTAGCCCTGGGCATGTGGCCCCCCATGTGGCCTGGATTTTCGGAAATAAGGCCTCATTGGGCATTTAATTGCTCTGACAATTTTGCCCAGAGTTTGGGGGAATCGACGCTCCCTTAGTGGATTTTGGGGTGAAATTGTAGGACCAGTGCCATATTTTGGGGAAATTGAGGTGCGATTAGCAGGAAGACTTGGGGAAAACATAACTTCTTCAATTTTGGACCAATTTGGCTACAAGAAGAGGCTAGACGGGCATTTTTGGGCATTATGGAGCCATTGGAGCAGGTTTCAAAGTTGTTTGAGCATTGTAAATGTATGCAATCACACTTTTTAGCATATTTTAATAGGGCCAAGCCATTGGAAGCTAGACCAAGCAGACATATCCCAGGCGGGGTGAACTCCTTCATCATGTGTTGTTGTGATATTGTTTGGGTGATGTTAATGTATGTTATATGTTGTTTTTCAGTGTTTTGTTTATGTCAATTTGTTCATAAAATTTACATCAAAAAATCATGGTTAAACTTGCAATTTACTCCATAAACCTTCAAGCACTTTAACATATATTGAAGAGGAATTTAGCACAGAAAACACTAACTTTCCCATTCATATCAAGTTTGTTATCAGAGATCTTGGTTTTCTTTGTGCAAGGAGGATTTAACTGTTTGCAAGTGAATGTGATGCTTACAAGGTTGAAACTCAAGAGAGTAGAAGGAAAGCTTGTGGTTGAAGGTCCTAAAATTGGGACAAGGAGGAGAGAAAATCCACTACCAGCCCTACCTCAAATTGCAGTTGAAGCTTCAGTAAGCATGTCACGTGAAGGAGAGCCTGCAAATATGTCAGTGGATGAGAAGGTTTTTAGGAAGGCTTTCTTTGACATGATAGAGATGGTGAAAGTCCTCTATGAAGAGAGGAATACAAGAATGTATGCTAAAAGATCCAAGCCTCCAAAAGGAGAAGGTTCTTTAGGAGGAGGAGGTAATGGAAATGGATGTAAACCTCCACCATCTCCACCATCATTTTCATATTCATGAGCATCTTCATCCTCTTCCACTAATACAACCCTTACTCATACTTCTCAACATACCTCAAAAGGAATTGGTAAAACACCCTTGTTAAAACTTGATATTAAATTTGAGTTGCCTATGTATAATGGTGAAGTGAATGAAGAGAAACTTGACAATTGGGTTCGTCAGCTGGATGTCTATTGCAGAATTCAAAACCTTCAAGATGATGACACAAATATTCAGCTAGCTTCCTTGAGACTGGAGGGTGTAGCACTAGTATGCTGGGAAGCCAAGACACAAGAAGAGATGAAAGAACATGGTAAGATATCAATATCTTGGTCTTATTTCATTATTGCAGTTAAAAGACAGTTTTACGCTCTAGAATATATGTAGAAATCCATCATGAATTGGCAGAATTTTAGACAACTCAATAATTTAGAAGAAGGTCACTAATGTTAGGTGTAGATTTCCACTCACAAGACACATTGTTGAAGTATATAGGGGGTTTACAGAGCTACCTAAGGCATATTATCCTAATGTTTAATCCCACTAGTCTATATGAGGTTTGTGTGCAAGCCACCCATCTAGAAGAAAGAGGGAAAAATATTCTAGAAGAGGGTATAAAAAATACATTTAAGGGTAAGAAAAAGAAAAGGGTTTCAAAGGGAAAGGAAAGAAAAATGCATCCATTAAGAAGGAAGGAGAGAAAATAACATGCAAGCATTGTTCCAAGGAGGGTCACAATGAAGCTCATTGTTGGAAGCTTCATCCTGAGATGAAACCAAAGAAATTCAACAACAAGGGAAAGCAAAAGACAACTGCAACCATTCAACAGGATTTGGGATTCGATTCGGGTGATGAAACTAAAATCATAGCCATTGGGATTAAAGGGTAAGGACTCCATTGCTAGCACTAGTACTTCAAATTTACACAATGAAACTCCAAAAGAAAAGAAGAGGATATAACTTTTCCATATAAGGGTAATCATAAAACACAAAAAAATTGATACTCTTTTTGATAGTGGCTCTCAAGCCAATCTCATCTTTGGAAAGAATGTCAAAAGTTTAAACTTGGAAACCATTCCACATCATACACCATATCCATTAGGATGGGTGTGTGACAATGCACAATTGCAAGTAACTAGAAAGTGTAGAATGAAATTTGCCAATACTGCAAATTTCATAGATGAAGTGGAACTTGGTGTTGTGCCATTAGACATATGTGGTATAGTTTTGGGAAGCCCATATCTCTATGATAGAAAATCTATCTTCCATAGACATGAAAACAAATATCATTTGTTCAAAGATGGAGTAGAATACATTGTAAGAGCTCATAGCAAGAAACTAAATCTTTCACTTGTAAATGCGGGGCAGATGAAAAGACTAGTGAATTCTAGCAATAATTTTGTGCTTCTAATGATAAAACCCAAGAATGATGTTGATAATGAAGCTTTTCAAGGTTGTGACTGTTGGCTTAGGGGGTCCTAACCTAGGTTCAGAGTTAGTTGCTCCAACCAAAAAATCCCTACACTAGTGGCACCTTCGGCAACAACCCACGTAGCGCAGGCTACAGTCTCACCCGAAGCAATATGGGGGGATACAAGAACCAAGTTTCTCCATCCAGAGACAAGTGTGATGTCTTTTAGTGCCTCGGGTCTTCCTTCATACAAATCGATAAGCCCTTAGGGCTTGGTACTGCAACTCTATTAAAATAGCCTTTAGACCTTCGTGAATGTCTACGATCTACCTTTGCAGACCCTTAACAGTCAATTTATCCACTTACGTGCATCAAAGAACAACCCTAAATTAGTTTTCGCATAGATCTACTTAGGTTATTTAGTAAACATAAAAAAATTCATCACAGTCTTCACAAAAGTACTCAACATGCATTGCATACATTTATTAAGACTTATTCAAGAGAATCACGCATCGTTAGATCAATATTCCATAAACACATTATTCATCAACATCATATATCATAAACAAAAGTAAACAAAGATAAAACAGATATACACAAGAATTCTTCAGTAACTTTCTTTATTGATCTTCAGTTTGTATTATAGACTCAAAAGTACCTTGCGCACTTAGCTGCAGGGGTCTGCACACTCAACTGCGGACTCTACGTAGGCCTCTGTGCACTCAGCTGCAGAGCCTTTCTTCTCCTATCTAACCCACTTCTCTGTGCTATCACTGCTTCACCATCATTATCCCAGAAACATGACATGCCTTAGACTCTCTAAGACACACCTATTTATAGCCTTTTTCATCCAATCCCATGGTCCGCGGAACATGGGTCAATCTCAAAACTAACTAAAACTTTACATAACACAAGGGGCTAAACCCCTTTGACTCCTAATCATATACACACTCTGCATAGACAAATCACAGAGACTTTACATTTCTTAAAAAATGTGTCCAAACTTGGGTTATTTTAACCCCAAAACTGACCCAGGGGACCTGATCCCAACAGGCCTCCAACACAAAGATCGTGACTCGCCCTCGAGTCACTCTACTGGTGCTACGATCTTACTGCAAAGATCCCCCAGCTCCACCTATATTATTGCGACCTCAATAGCACTTTGAATTATTGCTTGCTTGACTTCTTCACCTAACTTCTATGTAGCTAGTCCTTCTGTGGCCAGCCTCATTATCTGTTGTGTCTGCTGCAAGAATTTAAGCTTATGTTGGATGGTTGTCTTTATTTGATAAGCTTCTTCCAACCATGGTTGTAGCCAAGCCTTTAGCAAGGCATCCTTCTTTTGTGCTTCCTCGTCCTGCGATAGGAGATGCTTTCCCTCCTATAATTTGGCTAGGCGTTGCGCTGGTGCTATGGAGTGCATCATTGCCCTAACTTCATCGTACTGCTGCTGAAGCTCCTTGACATTTGTATTCAGTGTCTGTAGGTTTGGATCCTCCTACAGATTGGTTACCAACTCCATTTCTGCTCAAATAATTTCAAACAGTCAGCGACTGTGGCATCTATGGTGGCCATTCCTTCTTTTATCAAGGCTCTGCGCTTCTCCCAGACCTCAAGCAGAGTCATGGGCTGCAAATTTAATTGCAGCTCAGAGATCTTCATGTTGAGTCCAAACTAAACTCGTCCAACATTAGTTTTGTCTTCGCACACACCAGCAGCTATTTTTCTAATCTTTTCTTTTGGTTGTGCATCCTTGGGGATATGAAGCTCAAGCATTGTCCTGCATGCCTCTATGACTTCTGACTCCAATCATGAATTGTGCACTTGTAGCGTCTCCTTATCCTTCAAAACCTGCGTCTTTTCAGCGAATAGTTGTTAATTATTGACTTTGATTTCATTGAGATCATTGAGTGCTCGTTGTTCCCTGATGCAAAACTCTTCCACGACTCCCTGTAATAAGGCATGTAGTGACTCAAGTGATATCGTGGCAAAGTTTAGGCCCATTTTTGTGACCTTGTCAAGGAGGGTGCATTGTTCCTCAGTTTCGGCACGGACTAAACCTTCAGGCAAGGGGAAGACTTGCACATCCTGTGGCCATGCCATCTCCGCAACTATACTTTTACCCGGGCCAAACTACCTTGTGCATCGCTCACCTTCCCAACATCTTCTTAGATCTTGATTGCTTGGAGCTGCAAATAACGGAGATCCTTCTAAACTCCTCCTAATGTTTGCATGTACTACTATTCCAACTGCCATGGTACTTTTGTTGCGACGTCCCTGACTTTATCACCGATCTCATCAAGATCGCTTTATGTAAGCACCACGGGATCAACCTATGTTTTTTGGGATTTCTTGTTTTTTCGTGATCCACCTTGCTGCTCCAATTCACACCTTTTCAAAATGAAGGGGGTGTGCTACCCTTCCTCGCCTCCGCTGCCTTGTCCTGTAAGCTCTTCTGTTTCTATTTCTGGTGAAGGTGACTTGTCACCTTTCTAGGACTCGTGTTGCTCCTATTCTACCTTCTCCTTGGCAGCGCATTCCTTATCAACACGAGCCTTCTATGCAGCGTCCTTTTTCTACGCGGTCAGGTTCTGCGTAGCCTGCTTAGTTGCCTCCTTCCTCTTCTTCATGGCAGCACTCTCCGTACTCGTGCTTGGCCCAGTAGGGAGATTTGAAGGGGAGCTCCGCTCTACAAGCCATCTTGCTACCACCTCTTGTACATCCATTTTGGTTACCAAATATGGCAAGTCATGCCACTTCTGTGTCGGGTCCTTTCGCGCCTGGATATACACCCTATGGAAGTCAGCCTTGAATGTTGCGTAGGTTGACAGCTGCATGTACAAGGTTGGGTAAAACCTCGGATGTTCATTAACGGCCATGTATAGACTCACTTCCATAAGGACCCAAAATATTTTCATCTCTGCGATCCCCGTGGGGTCCTTGGTACCCCATAAGGAGGTGAATTGCACTGTCTCCGGCAATCCTTCCTCAAGCGAAGGAAACTAACTGTCCTCTAGAAATTCCCACGTGATGAGTATAATGGACAGTAGCAACCAATCATAGTGAAATAGCTTGGTTTCATCCTAGGCTTCATGGCAGTTTTCCAGGAACTCCTGACAGAGGTACCTGGACCAGTTTAATTGTACGCCCTTCACGCAGTGTACAACTAGGGACACTATGGGCACCAAAACTTCATCTGGGTGAAATTTCCTCATCACCTTTCCTGCTAATATATGTGTGGCCAATTGAACTGTGGGGTCTGAGATAGATAAAATTGAATACCCGTGCGAATTCTTTACAATTTCATAATCTTTCTTCATTCTTTCTGCAAGGTCCTTCTCCCCTATCTTTCTGCCAACATCCTTGGTCGGGTTCATACCTTCGTATGGCAAGTGCGTAATCATGTGAATGAGCATATTTGTGATGGGTATAGGCCCTCCTATCCATAGACACCCATCATGCACCAATGTAAGAAATTGACGCACACAAATTGTGTTAATGGGGGTGCGGTGGTAATGTGGCACCCATAGCAAGTTGAGCATCCCTGATTGCTCGATACGCGGACCCATTCTTCTGTTTCCAATGTTATAACACATGTTTCTTCATAATAAACTCTCTTAATGTATTTTTCCGTCGCTAAGTGTGGGAACTTAGCATGATCCGCGAGGTCCCAATACTCCATCTTCAATAGTGGGATCTGCGCAAGCCGCGGACCTTCAAAAGGAACCTTCTCAAGTAGTAGGGGCATGGAAATGATGAATTTCTCCAAGTTTGGGTTCTTTGTGATCTTCGACTTTCCCTTTCTTGGAGGTTTTAGGTTCCTATACCAATAGGAGTCAATATTTTGAATGTCTAAAGTTAAGCCTTGTAATATTGTCCATACCTTTGCTTTCTGCAAATGTTTTCCATATTAAAAATTAAAAAATGTAAAGAGGGTATGTCCTAAAAGAAAAATCAAAGGACAAAAAGAATGAGAGAATGTCAAAAAAATGAAAATATATGAACCCCAAAAAACAAAAGATACCATGAAAGTGTGCAAGTCTAAATGCCACTACTATTTACTTTTATGCATAATAATGATTGTGTGCAGCTTGTTATTCATGCCACAATCCATGGTAATCAAACTGTTTAATCTTGATTATATCATGCTTTGAATTTTATGTTTATAGTTAGAGAATAAAATCTGACCAAACAGTTTAATCTTGGCAAATTAATAGATAGGTAGAGAAAGTAAAGGAGCTCGTCAGTTTAATCTGAGCCCTTGAATGATATAAGGTTAGAAATAGATAGTTTTTTTTATAAAAGAAAAGATAGAATAAGGGTTTGCTAGCCTAAATGCACCTGAATAAATGAAGAAAAAATGTTAAGGTAGGTAAATGGGTAAATAGAAGAAAGGTTGTTGAAGTATAAAGTTAATTGGATCAAAATACATGCATTATGCTTAGACACATATTTCAATATGTATGATCAATTATGAAGCCAAAAGCAAAGGTTTACAAGTTCATGTGATTAAATCCCCCTCATTATTTTTTCCCCTTTACTTACTAATTTCCTATCCACAAGTATTTTCTAGTACTTTGAATCCTACAAGTCAAAGAGGCTCAGAACATTTCTCTGAAGGGACCAAACCCTCGACTTAATGACTTAAGGACATCAAGTGCTAGAATACCCTTCACAAAATCCATTCCCCCTTCATTTCCCTAGTAAAACCCCCTTTTCCTATGGTTAAACACTTTTGCCTAGGAAAAATAAAAACAATTCAATGTTAAAACCCCTTTTCATTCCAAAAAAACCCACAAAAAGTACTTTATCCTAAGTACCAAATGTATGAAAAACGTGCATATTTTACATTATGTGAAGGATATAGTCACTCCGCTCATCGCTTTTCATATTCATTATTAACTTTATTATATAACAACCTGTTGAAACCCTTTTTCCTGTATATTAACTAAATCCCTATGTTAATACCCCCAACTCTTAGTTTTAAATAAAAATAATACATTACCCCATATCCCTACAAAACCCATTTAATTTAACAAATACCGGTAAACTTAAGTTAATCCCATCATTATGGTCCACCCGATCTCCTAACCTCGTGCTTAACCTCACGTTAATCACAAACCATCGTGATTAAGACCCCTGGGCCCCCCAAACTCCCGTTCATTTTCCCCGCGCAAGTTTACCACCTGACTACCATTAGATCAACTTCCCTCTCATCCAACGGACCATAGCCATATCGATCGCACTTGATGGATGAACAGTACCCACCCGATAAAGTGGTTTTGCCCGACCCCTCCTTTGCTACGTGTCACACTCTAGAGTAGATCGGGTGACCCCTCCTGGAAACTGCCTAGCTTCCATAAGTGGTGCGAAGACCTCTAATGCCACCACTCCACCAACCCGATAAACTGCCTACCATTCATAAATATGAATTTCCGCGCCAAGTTTAAAAAGTTTCTCGTTAAAGCTTAAAACCCCAAAAACCCTCGTTTTCGTTCCTTTTGCCCGTTTCACAGTATAAACCCATTAAACCCTTCGGCGCCACCCTAAACCTCTGCAACGTAATTAGACCTCTGATTACGTTCAAAACATTGCCCCAACTCCTTCCCTGAACATCCCTGTGCCATAAAAGCTATCAATTGCCTTTCCTGCCGACCTGTGTTTTCTTAATAATTGTTGAATTTTGCAGGCAATTGGCAGAAGACCAGAGCTTGGATAAGTAATTTCGATACTAGTCACGAAACTTGTTTACTCCAAGACTCAACAGGAAACCTATTCAAAAGCCTGTATTGAGAAGAAAAAGGAAATTATACAAGGAACAGAGAAGAAGACAATCATACACAGAGTCAAGAAGAAAACATTAACACAGAGACATTGACTATCAAAACAAAGAAACCAGACAGAGTATGCAGTCAGAAGACAAACAAACAAAACACATAGAAACTTGACCAATATCCACTACCAGATGCTGATACACATAAAAATTGAAGAATTTACTATTGAAACACACAATAAACAGTTAAAATGTACAGTAAAGGTAAAAACATAGTAAGGGATAAAGATAGGAGATCAAGGTGAAAGAGTATCAGTGTTAAAGAGTATCAAATGAAATCCTGAAGTAAATGAAACCTATAGCATGATAATTCAAACAACAAAGAACAATAAGGGGTAAAACCAAACCATAAAGGCCAGCAGTACCACAATAAAAGGGACAACATGAAAGCAGTTCTCTAGCTGTCTCTATCTTCTTGCAAGAAGATATTTTCATTTCCTATATTAGATCTCAAGTTATTTTGAGATATTTTGTAATAAAAATTTAGTATAAATACTTCACAATTCGAAGTATGTGGTGTGGATTCTTAGACATTTCTATAGACTTCTTGATCAAAAGACTGTAAAGCCATTGGAGCATTGACTAAGCCAGTGAGCTAGATTGATGAATAAAGACTAGATATTTCAAGGATTCATGTGTAGAGCGAAGTGCAGAAAAGTATTCTCTTATTGTTTTTGTTATATTTATTAAAAAATTTCCACAACCTTTAATGTATTTCTGAATTTGAATGCTATAACTGGAACAATATCTCAGAATTTGTTTAATTACACTCTGTTTTAATAGTTATGCATATAAATGTTTTCAACTGATATCTAAGTTAAGGAATTCTTAATTGCTCCTTAGTTTAGGTTGTCTCTTTATAATCTATAGCAAAGGATTCTTAATTTCCCTTTGTTTTTTATTGCCCTTTGTTCCTCGTTTCAATCCCGGTCTGAGAATTCTTAATTGCTCTCTCACCCTAGCTAAAACCTTTTCACCCCTCTGACCCAAAGACCTGCACTCTACTTTGCTATATTTCCCTTTGAACATGCCCTTTAGTGAGTTAATACACTTCTGCTGCCCTTCTATTGACTCCATAGCCCAATGGTCTAAAGACATCATTTTATCCATCTGTTTCCAGGATTCCACCACCCAATCTCAAATACAAATCAAAACCCCCCTAAACATTCATAACAAGCCTGAAATCCCAGTAAACAAAGCTAAATCATATAGAGAGAGACCTCTCTGAGTATAGGTTGGCTAGAGCCTATGCCCAAAAGTTGGTTTTTCATTACCTTGGTGATTTCTTTCTTTAACCTTGAGAAACTATTGAGTGATAATAGGAGGTATATACCTAGGTAGCTTCGTGATTGGCTCCGCTCCTTTGGCATAAATGTCTTCTATTCCCTGGCCTTCTTCCGCCTCCAGGTCCACTACCTTTGTCTTATCTTTCGTAGGTTTCTTACCTTTCTTCTATGTTGGTGTCATAATATGCTTCCTTGGGAAAGTGAGTACCTGCACCAGTTTTTTCTGCTCTTCCTTTGCTGCAGGTTGCTTCTCTTTCATGGGAGGTTGTTTATCTTTCGCCATGGTCCGCTTCAGCCTTGGTGACCTCAGCGCCATGGGAACTGCAGGCGTAGCTTCTACATTGGATACTTCTATCCTGAGAATGTCAGATACAACTGCTTTCGAACTCAAGGCTTCAACAGGGTTGGTGGCAATCATCCTCTCCATAAACAACTCATGGGCTTCAAGGGAAATGTCTGTGTCTGCCAGGAATTCCTCCTAAAACACTTAGCTCATAAGTGACACACAAAAAATTTCAACAACAACTCTAAGGGCACAATGTGTTCTCTATTGGACCAGCACACATAATTTATAAGGGGTTTTGAATTCAAATCCGACTTTTCCCACCAAATTTTGACAATAAATATTGTTTTGGCAGTAGATCTTCAAATATTTTTGCTTTAAATGCTGCCAGCCCACTCCTCTTAACTATCTTATGGCTGTAAAGTCATGAACAGTGACTACAATGGTCACCTTTATGCTGTGCTGTGTGGCACCTCCCTCCATGGCACAACTTCCTGTGTGCAGCTTCCTAGGTTACAACTTCACTATTTTTAGCACAGCCCACCTGCTGTGTAGTCCTCCAAACCTGGTAGTGTAGTTTAGAGTCTCGCGCTCCCTTGCAACTTCCTGTAGCACTAACACTGTTGTGCCACCATATAGTCATTGTGCATGATCTCCTATATATAGGTTCAAGTGGCTCCCATTCACTCTTCCCGGAAAAGGTTCTCCATTCAGCTTCATGAGCTGAACTATGCCTTCGTCTGTAATTTCTTTGATAATATATTGCCCTAGCAATTGCATCTGAAATTTACCTATAAATTTAGTGAACTTACTATCATATAACAATACAAGATCATTTACCTTGAACATGCGAAGTTTTATGTGGCGATCATGCCATGCTTTTTCACGTTCCTTCTATACTTGCTGATGGAATCCTACCAAAAATCAATCCTCACTGAGCTCTATCAGCTGCGTAAGGTGTTCTTCCAAGGCCTCGTGATCCGCCATACTTGTGAGAGTTTCTATGCGTAGACTAAGCATAATATACTCCATTGGAATAATAACGTCAATGTCATATACCAATATCAATGGAATTTTCCCTGTGAGCTTCTTTCAAGTAGTCCTATAAGCCCATAGTACTATAGGTATGCGCACATCCCAATCATTTCGCTGCGCGTTGCAAATCTTTGTCAGTGTGTTCTCCAAAATCTTGTTGAAGGTTTCAACAGTTCCATTAGACTGTGGATGATATGGTGTATTCTTCTAATGGTAGACCTGAAATTCTTCAGTCAATACCCTGATCATCTCGTTTAGAAAATGTGTACCTCTGTCACTCATCAACACTTTCAGACAGCCAAATTGGGTTAAGACATATTCAAACAAAAACTTAGCTATCGTAGCCCCTATACAATCCTTAACCACTTGTACTTCTACCCACCTCTGTAGATATTCTGTCGTGGTGATGGTATGGCACACCCTTGTCTTCTTTCCTGAGGGATGAATTGGTCCAACAAAATCAATCACCCATTTCTCAAATGGCTACAAAGATACTTGAGGATGCAATGGAAACTCATCCCTTCACGATGGTCTACCCGTTCTCTGACATGCATCGCATGCCTTACAATATGCCTTGGAATCCTTGTGCAGTGTTGGCCACCATATACCTGTGCGCAAAATCTTCTGTGCAATCACCTTTCCTGTATAATGACCTCTAGCAGCTCCCCCATGAGCTTCAGCAAGAATATTATCCCTCTCAAAATCTGGCACATACCTTCGCAATACTTCATCAACACCCATCTTATACAAATGTCCCGCAATAAGTGAGAAATTTTTCACGTGTACTACGAGTTCCTTATTTTTCTGACTTGTATACCCTTCTAGTGCCATCCCCATAGTCAATAAGTGAATAATATTTGCAAAATGAGTATCCTCTATGCGCACCGTGAAGAGTTGATCATCTGTCAACCCTTCACCCATATTATTGGGTTCTTTTCCTGTTTCGATTCACGACAGATGGTCAGGTCCTACATTCACTGCCCAGGCTTCACAATGACTTCAAAGTCATACTCCTAAAATAGTAGCAACCATCTGCAGATCTTCCCCCCCAACACAAGCTTATTGACCAGGTATTTCAAGGCAGAATGATCTTTTTACATTTTGAAATGTCATCCTAATAGATAATGTCTGAATTTCTGCAACACGTACACCATGGCCAATCCTTCGTGTTAAGTCATTGAGTAATTCTTCTCGACCTTTGGTAATTTCCTACTCGCGAAGGCTATAGGATGGTCCATTTCTCCCTCACCGGACTGTGTTAACACTGCACCCAACGCAATGAAAGAGGCATCGACATGTACGTGGAATTCCTTTTTCCAATCATGGAATACCAAGATCGGTGTGGTGACCATCTTTTCTTTCAATACATCTATGTTTTGCTAACATTCTTCGTTCTAGTAGAATGTTGCATCCTTTTTCAGCAATTTCTCCATGGGCACAGTAATTTGAACATATGCTTTGATAAATTTTATGTAATATCTCGTATGTCCCAGCGTCACACGCAACTGCTTAACATTCCTTGGGGCCTCTAAATTCACAATTACTACAATCTTTGTAGGGTCCACCATAAACCCTTGCTTCCACACCAAGTGACCCAGCAAAATTCTAAAGGGAACACAGAATATGCATTTCTTCAAATTCAGCATGATCTGATATCTGCAACATGTATCCAACATCAGGCGCAAACTTTCTACCTGGCGCTTTACTAATCTGAATTTGTCCAATCATCAATGTACACTTCCAAGAACTTATGAATGAACTCCTTAAATGTAGCGATGACTAAGTGAGAAAATATTGTAGGTGCATTCTTGAGCCCAAACAGCATCACAGTGTATTGAAAATAGCCCCATTCTGTTGTGAAGGTCATTTTTCTCTTATCCTCTAGCGCAATCTTGATCTGATGATACCCATAAAACCCATCAGTAAATGAGTAAGCCTCCTGCCCTCCAACATTGTCTAGCACTTCATCTGTAAACAGTGTCGGGAATGAGTCATGAACACACGCATCATTCAGTTTCCTCATATCTACGCAAATCCTTATCTCACCCTTTTGTTTCTTCTCCTAAACCACCATCGGGCTCACCCAATCAGATTCTTCAACTGGTTCTATAATGCTTGCCTCTAGCATCTTATCTAACTCCTGGTGAACATTTTCCTTGTATTTAAGATTAAGGTGATAGGGCCTTTGTTTAATATGCTTTGCATCCAGCTTCAGAGTAATCTTCATAACACCCAAATCATCAATTATTCCCTTCAAATCTGAAATCTTGGTAGGAAATATATCCTGATATTCACAAAGTAACTCAGCAACTCTATTCACAGTAGCATCGTCCCAAGAATATCCAATCTTTACAAACTTATGTTTCTCTTCAGTGCCAATATTTCCCTGCTTTGTCCTCAATGGCGTAGTGATGTTCGGGTTTTCTATTTGTGGTCCCTTAACTTTACGATGCCCTTCTACCTCTGGAATGTTAATGTTTCTCGGATCTTCATCCTCCTCTTCTGTGGTTACATTATAGCATTCCAGCGCGTGGCGCAACTGGGTGCTCCAATCTGGTTGGACGCATTCCATGGGCTCTTGCGGCGTTCTGAAGATAACTGCCTTAATTTCTTGCAACACTTCATCGATGTTGGCAAAGCTGTCTTCAAAACTGAAGTTCAATAAGAACCCTTCCCTTAAAATAACCCACTCCGTGGTGCCATGGCGGAGCTCCGTTTCCAGATACCATTTCACGGGAATTGTATCCAAAGTATGCTAGAATAGGTGTACCCACTCTGGTTGCGGTCTTGTCCCCCATGCTTTAGTCCATTTTTCTAAGTGATCACATGGATCATCCTGTCCCAGTCAATTTTGTGTTAGGCCGCCCAAACCATAACCTTATAATTCTTTTTTAATCCCACCATCCATCAAATCTATCCTTGTGCATACCCCACCATCGTACGGGTGTAGCACGCAGTGCCAAATCTAGTTCTTGGAAGCGGTGATCCTCAGGGACTTCACGCTCAAATGCATCCAAAAACTTATCTACATCAGTTACAACATCATAATAGGGTAGGTTCCTTACCTCTGACGTAACACAACCCAGTGACTTCGTCATCATATTGCATCACAACATGGATACTTCATATAGACAATTATGCCAATGTTCCAACTCTTCGTCTAAATTAGAGGTGTAGGAACTCTCTCGGTCCCATGCAATTCATCCATCTACCATTGGATTAATCTAGTCCTGGTCTCACATTGTTATTTTATAGATCTGGTCCATTTCATCCTCACTTTCATAACCGTGGACTAGTTCAGTGTAGTGCGCTCCTTTTGCAGGGTCCAACGACACTACAACCTGAAGTGATTTCCTTTCAAACGACATTGTCCTCTTCTTAAAACTAATAACCCCATTCATGTCAATGGCCTAGTCAATTCCCAAGAGCGTGGGGTATGGATTACTATCGTCAATGATCTCTATCACCTCAAAATTGGCCATCGCGCTCGCACCTTCGATATCAACAGTTAATCCATATAATCATCCCATAGGGATGATCTTCTGCTAGTTCACCATTCTAAGATGAATCAGAGACCACTATAGCGTGGGTCTCCCCATTCTTTCCCATGTTTTTTTTGGAAAAATGTTCATGTCAAACCCCAGATCCAAGATGACCTAGTCCATCTCATAATCTCCTATCTATGCGGTGAGCCTCATCTCGCACCCTGTTCTTGCCTTATGTTTACCAATTTTTCTAACTACATGGTATCCATCAGGGACCTTCTCTTTGCTGGCACATTTGTTTATTAAATCCTACAAGCCTTCCACAGATTTACTATTGTGCAACAACTTTATGCAGGTCTCCAAAAATGTAGTAAGCACGGAGGAATCAACCTCTACAGACGCACTGATGTCTTGCATCTTGTCCTGACTTCCTGAGGTGGATGCCTCTGTGAAGCTTTTCTTGGCCTGCATAAATTTTTCCTTCGCGCAATTTAGATCAAAACCCACTTCCTTCTCTGGGGACTTATGGATCCATCCATCCCCTTCAGGTTGTTTACCTTTATCATCGCCAGTCGTATTCCGATTCTCAACACTATATTCACGCTTTGATCTTCCTCGTGGAGCCCAACTCTCATCATCTGTAATTTTTGCGTAGGTTGCTAAGGTTGTGCTTTATTTTCTTGCATATTATCTATTAGCACTGGGAATTCTTCTATGGTATGGTCAAACTAGCTACAGTATTGGCATGACGAGTGCGTCTGATTCTGGCAGTCTCACGCATAGTGCCCTAGCATTCCACAGTTATATTAGATGAGCTAACCGCGGCCTCTACCAGGTCCTCCTCCTCTGTGGCCTTTTCCTCTTCCCTGATAACCTCGGTGTGCCCCTCCAGCACCCTGATCTGGAAGTCAAGTTTCTTCTTGCATCCGGTATGTAGGTGTTCTTTCCATCATCAACTCATAGCTTTGACAGTGGTGCTCATCGTGGCCCACCGATTTGTAAAAGTTACAGAACAACTGCTGAGGTGTCTGGACAAAATTTTGAATTAAATGAGAGTTATATGTCACATGTTGTCCAACAACTCACAAATAACACACCATAGCATGGCCCCCATGCTTGGTCCGGCTAGAGCTTCTGGCTTCAGGGGAATTGGTCCCCCTCCTGTAATATAATTCATGAATACGAGACAGTGGTCTTTATCGTTCCCCTAGCTCTTACACTTCAAACACCAGACTTTCACGCACACCTCTGGTTTAGTCTCCTTGTCTTTCTTCAAGCTATGCAATTCTAAGTAGAGGCTCTGTAACTAAGAGTGAATATGTTGTACCGGCAAGGTTGCATCCTGAATAGGTGTTGCATGCAACCTCATCACAATTCCCAAAGCTTCTTCCTGTGTTCCTATCTTCTGTTGCAACAGAGAAATCCTCAGGAGGGGCAAAAGTGAAGTTATAAACCATTCGCAATGCTGACCATCTGTGAGCTACATGTTAGCTTCTCAAATCTGACACTTCAGCCTTTGATCTAATTCCCAAGGCATCTCATCGACCCTCGTCATGATATGCTTAAACCAAATTACTGACTGTGAGTCAGACTTAGGCTTACTAAATTCCTTATTTAAAGTAGCATTAGTTTCTACTAGTGACGCCAAAGGATTATCATAATAGTACTTGATATATCAAGTCAGTGCGCGATCCTGCGGAGCTGTAACCAACTGTGCCTTCTTTATATTATCATCAGTAATCTATTGCATTGTCCACACAACATTAGCAATAAACCAAAATTGCTTTGTATCTTCACTCTCGATGCCCTTGAAAATCGGTAGCTTCATTGTGCTCGCCATCTTGAATGGTGGTGGTGGAGGTGAGGTGGAGGTGTGCGCGAAGGTGTATGCAGTGGAGGTGGAGATGGAGGTGGAGAGGATGGTTGATGTGTTCGTGGAAAACTATGTGTTATTGATGTATGAGCATTTAGGCCTAGTCAGAAATGTGATGGTATGATCACATGTTGTGACTAACAAAGGGTTGGAAGACAATAGTTTAGTTAATTTTATTTATTTAAATGTATGAGAGTGTTTATTTATTGTAAAATATGAGAAAAAGGGTATAGTGGTTGATTGATCCTCCCTGTGTTGAGATCAGGCCAAATAGTTAGATTTATTTGGTTGTGAATAGGATATGAGGGATTTGAAAGTTTAATTTAGCATTTGTTTTAGAAAAGAGTGGAGTTGAAGAGATTCTCTAGGAGAGAGTGAGAGATTTCTAGATCTGAACCAGAATTGGTTCATGAATCCACTTTTGTATAAATTGTGATCTTTTTGTATAATTCAGAGGTTGGATAGGTTGGAGAGGTTGAATAGATTAGCTGGAGTGTAGATAGAGGCTAGCAAGAGAAACAAGGTCTTTTTATTGTTGTAATCGAGCCAGAGGGCCGAGACTCTGTAACTCATTATTGAATAAAATATCAGTGTTTGTGAAGGTGTTGTTTCTATTAAAACCCTTCCCTTATCTCTGTATATCCACCTGCGGATCAATCTAAGTGTTTTCTCTGTTTTACGCCCTGAAGTGATAAATCATAGTGTTCAAAGCATAATTGGGGTCCTTAGTGTAAAGAGTAGTGTTTGAGCCGCTTTAAACCCAGTCATTGATCCAAAGATATCATAGAGAATCATTTTTTTTAACGCAGAGTCTATTAAAAACAAGTGAGATCAAGACAAGAGGGAATAGATGCGAGAAGGAACAGTGGCCGTTGGATCTATAAGATCAACGGACCAAATCTAATTGGCTGAGCAGAGCCACTTTATCGCATCGAATAAATTCATGTGTATGCAGCAGACTTCAGTTCTTAAGCCTATGTGATGAGCGATCACCGATTGTGATCAGTGGAGTGATCGCATCGCAACATTCAATGATGTGTTAATCAGCGAGAGGCAGTTTCCATAAACACTAAGTGGATTATCGGGCGGCCAAAAAATGGTAAGTGGTATTTAGGGCTGGTCACCCAATACCATTCATTGATTGACGCATGGCAGGAGACTGAAGAGAGAAAACCACTTTATCGGGTGGTTATTCCTCTCGCAAGTTATCCACCCGATATCAATATCAACCGTCAGATCGAACGGGGTTGATTGAATGGTTGAGATCAAATGAACTATTTGGTCTGATCGGGTGAAGTGTAAACCGTTGGATTGAAGATCGGAGATCGGAGGAGTAGTGTTGTAGAAAGGGTTTGAAATACACGGACCCGAAATTTTATAAATGCGGGTGTAATTCCATTTGAGATCTGACCTTAAGCTTACGGTTAGATTTCTCATGTGTTTCAGTGTATTTCTGTGTATCGTGAAAGCATAGTTGTCTCGGGGTTTTAAAGGGAAAAGGCATATGAAGGAGCGGACTCGATGAGATTTATGAACGTGGGTCTATGTATTTTGAAGTTCAATTTACGTGATCGAAGTGGGGTTTTACCGTATATTTCCTATGTTCCCGATAAAGTGAATGGGTCCGGAATTGTAAAGGGAAAATCGATTATACTGTTATGTCCCAGTTTATTAAGGCTAAAGAAATAATGAACTCTTCCGAGGAAAATGTGGCCTTCGCTCATAGGTCCACATGGGATTTATGAAGGGAATTTAATCTACTAGCATCATTTTTGGTATCAGAGATAGCTCAACGCTCTATAAAGACTGGTTTGGAAATTGAATTTTAAATCTCAACATATGTATAATTTGCACTAAAGTGAATTTGATACATATGGGGATCAGACTACAAAGGACACCGAGATCAGAATTGGGAAACAGTGAATTTTCTAATGAAGATTTGGTAAGAATGTTTATTTTGATGATTTTGCAGAGATTTTTTTTTAATGACTGAGGAACAACAAGGGATTGAAGTTTCAAAGGAGAAGGTGCTTTCCTTTCAAGAAAATGAAAATTCCATGTAAGTTGATTAAATGATTGGTTTGATTTAAAAGGTAAATTGAAATGAAAGGTTTAGAAGTTAAAGTTAAATAGAAGAGTGGTTTGCTATGGCACTGAAGTCATTTAAATGATTTGAAGAATTTTGTGAAAATTGAAAATGATTGAAGATTGCTTAAAGTATTGTTGAAGGCAATGATATTGATGATTGAAAGAACAGATATTGGGTTTAATAGGACTGAAAGAAGAACCACTACAAGGAATGAATTTTGGAATTTGTAGAAGCAAAATAGGATTTGCTTATAAATAGGTTATCAGAAGGAATTGATAGTGTCTGTCATGAATTGGTAAAATAATTGAAATTCAGATCTAATCTTAATCGATCTGGAAAGTTGAAGATTCCATTATGAAAAGTAAAATTGGAAATAGTTGTTAGCTGTATGGAGTATTTTGAATGGAAATTCTAAATGAAATAGTGAACAAAGGAATCTTTTGGCAAATATTTAACTGATGGAATGGGTATTAGTTTTAAAACATATTTGAAGGAAAAGTTGCAGGTTTGAAAGGTACTTTGATGTATCTTGAGATAAGATTGTGCAGGTCAGTGGAAGCAGTGGAATTGTTGAAAGATAGAATGAATTTTACCAACATCATAGCATATGAGCTATGTTAAAGAAGATAGAGCAAGAAGAACTCTCAGATGAGTAAAGGTGACAGTACCCAACAGTAAATGAAATTACTGAATGAAAGAAGGAAGTGAGCAATTGAAGATGCAGAGCCTAGAATGAGGAGTGTTCAAGAGGAGATGAGAAAAACTTCCAACTATGGTTGGGTAGAAGTTGTTGAGGTGGCTCCAAAATTGTGATTATGGGTAGAGTTGTCTTAAAGATAACAATTCTAGCAAGAGGAGCACTGGGTAGAATTTTTAGTCACTAAAAGGTTCAAGGAAAGAACCAATAGATGCCAAAAGGCTAAACTTAGGAAAGTTTGGTGCGGCACGAAGGAGACTTGTTACAGATGAAAAAGGCTAGTTGCAGCTCACAAGTGAACAAGGAAAGTTCACCAGAGGAAGAAATGGAACTGACTATTGATAGTCATGATAGGGGGTATAGAGGAAAGTCACAGACAAAAGAAAAAGAGTGCTGAAGTAGTTGGACTCAAAGGAATGAGTAAAGAAGAAAGGAACATAGAGTTGGCTGAGATGAAGGCAGAACTCAGTCTTTTGAAGAAGCTGGTATTGAAAGGAATTAGAGAAAAATTGAAACAAGGATTTTATGTGGGAAAAAGAGTTAAATGGCCTGTCAGAGAATTGTTTTCTGAGAAATTAATACTCTAAACAGTTGAGAATGAAGGAGTAGAATACATCTGTGAACGAGAGAAAGGATCTCTCCTTGGGGAAGGAGACAGTGAAGACAGTGATGATAGTAGTGAAGAACTGATCTATGCAGATCAGAATGAGAGGAATGTGCTAGTAGCATCCTCACAGACAAGAGGATCTCATATTTTTGGGATTAACTATTTCCGTGAATGTAAAATTGTAGGTATGCAACCTAATGAACTTCAACCTGTGTATGAAAAGGTGAAAGAGGCAAAGGCAAGACAAACACAAAAGGAGATGCATAAAGACTTTCAAGACTTCAATTGGTGGAGTAAATTAAAAGGTATGGCTGAATGGTTGTGTCTTTTCTTAGTGAAAACTTATTGGATTATGTTAGAAGGAATTTTAGCATGGATAGAAGACCAATGGGAAATGGAAAAAGGAAAGGAAATAGATGCATTGCAAATTTGTGAAGTGAAGAGAAGAAAAGTTGACACAGAGAACTTAGTTGAAGAAGTTAATTCAAGGAAATCTTTGAAAGATCAAATTCTTATCATAGAAGACGAGGAGACATTGTTATCTTATTTGGATAAACTGAGTGTTGGAAGAAATTGTGTAGAACAGGAAGGTATTCTACAAACTTATGATGAAGTTGCCAAGCATAGTCAAGAAGTTACAGTCCCAGAAGTTTTCTTGGATGAGGAAGAAATTAGAGATGTTGAGGAAGAATTTCTCAATAACTTAGTGAACTATCAGAATAGTTCAGAGAAACATGAGGAACTTATCACTGAGGCTTCAAATGAAGAGCCTTGTAATTTTGAAACTGACATGTTGTGTATGTTTTCAGGTTTAACAGGTGATGAATAGCAATTGGACAATGTGCGTATGCATGTTGATGAAGAAGTGAGATTACTGGAAGAAATGGCTGAAACAGAAAGATATTTTGCATGTATTTAATAATTTTGAGAATGATGATGTTGATAGGGAAATTGTCATGATTAAAGAAGTTGAAGATAAGAAAATGAAAGTTTGTGATGATAACTAGAATGAAATATCTTCAGTAGAGAATAAAAATGAAAGTATTATGGAAATTGTGAAGGAATATATGATGATGTTGACAAATGCAGAAGTTCAGGAATTCTATAATTTTAAAGTGGATTATTTTTATGAATCTGTAAACCATGAAGAAGCTTTAGAAAACAATAATTTTGTTTCTATTGTAGGAAAAGATAAAGCAACATCATTTTGTTGCAATGGTATAAGTATCGAGGACGAAAGGATAATTCACAATGATATGCTCCAAGAAATTCTAGCTATTGAATTGTTGAATGATAGTTTTGTGTTAGAACAAGGAACACTGTGTAATGCAGAAGAAAGTATGGAAATGAAAATTGATGACAAATTCATAGCTTATGCAGAAGGAAAGTATAAATATTTGATGGCAGAATTACCTATGGAAAGTGAAAACCATAGTTATTTTGAACCTGACAATTGTGATGGAAATTTTGTTTTATACAAGAGGGAGAAGTCATATGTAATTGACATGCTTATTGAATATGAAGGAATCTGTATTTTGTTGGAAAAGATATTAGATGAACCTAATAACATAGAGGAAAGGATTATCTTTAATGATAATGAAATGGAAGCTGTAGAGTACAAACAATAGTTTGTAAATGACATAGGCAAAGAAGAATTCGACAGAAATTTTATAATTTATATGGTAAAGGAGAATATATAGCAGACAGATGTCAGAGGATTTTAGATAAGAACAAATGGTAAGGAGAAAATTGAGAAATTGTAGAAGAAGAAGTCAGTGAAGAAGAGGGACAGCAAGAAAGAAAAATTAACAATAGAAATTTGTATCATCAAGGAAAGAGGACAGCAGCAAAATAAGATTTGGAATCCTGGAGGAACAGAAGTGACAATGGCAGAAGAATTGAGTCAGCAGCATGATGAAAGTGATGACCAGTTACAAAGTAAAGTTTGGGATACTAGATTATCAACAAAAGAAACACATGACCAAGAGGTCATGAAAGCTTTCAACTTTGGGAGTCTAATGCAAGAGCATTCAGGGCTAGTCAACAATGTGATGGCATGATCACATGTTGTGACTAACGAAGGGTTGGAAGAAAATAGTTTAGATAATTTTATTTATTTAAATGTATGAGAGTGTTTATTTATTGTAAACTATGAGAAAAAGGGTATAGTGGCTGATTGATCCTCCCTATGTGGAGATCAGGCCAAATAGTTAGATTTATTTGGTTGTGAATAGGATATGAGGGATTTGAAAGCTTAATTTAGCATTTGTTTTAGAAAAGAGTGGAGCTGAAGAGATTCTCTAGGAGAGAGTGATAGATTTTTGGATCTGAACCAGAATTAGTTCATGAATCCACTTTTGTATAAATTGTGATCTTTTTGTATAATTCAGAGGTTGGAGAGGTTGGAGAGGTTGAATAGATTAGCTGGAGTGTATATAGAGGCTAGCAAGAGAAACATGGTCTTTTTATTGTTATAATCGAGCCAGAGGGTCAAGACTCTGTAACTCATTATTAAATAAAATATCAGTGTTTGTGAAGGTGTTGTTTCTATTAAAACCCTTCCCTTATCTCTGTATATCCACTTGCGGATCAATGTAAGTGTTTTCTCTGTTTTATGCCCTGAAGTGATAAATCGTAGTGTTCAAAAAATAATTGGGGTCCTTAGTGTAAAGAGCAGTGTTTGAGCCGCTTTAAACCCGGTCATTGATCCAAAGATATCATAGAGAATCATTTTTTTTTAACGCAGAGTCTATTAAAAACAAGCGAGATCAAGGCAAGAGGGAATAGATGCGACAAGAAACAGTGGTCGTTGGATCTGTAAGATCAATGGATCAGATCTAATTGGCCGAGCAAAGCCACTTTATCGCATCGGCGAAATTCATGTGTATGTGGTAGACTTCAAGCCTTAAGCCTATGTGATGAGTGATCGCCGATTGTGATCAGCGGATTGATCGCATCGCAACATTCAATGATGTGTTAATTGGTGGGAGGCAATTTCCATAAATAGTAAGCAGATTATCGGGTGGCCAAAAAATGGTAAGTGGTATTTAGGGCTAGTCACCCGATACCATTCATTGACTGATGCGTGGCAGGATACTGGAGAGAGAAAATCACTTTATTGGGTGGTTATTCCTCTCGCAAGTTATCCACCCGATATCAATATCAACCGTCAGATTGAACGGGGTTGATTCAACGGTTGAGATCGAACAAACTGTTTGGTCTGATTGAGTGAAGTATAAACTATTGGATAGGAGATCGGAGATCGGAGGAGTAGTTCTGCGAAAAGGGTTTGAAATACATGGACCGAAAGTTTATAAATGCAGGTGTAATTCCATTTGAGATCCGACCTTAAGCTTCCGGTTGGATTTCTCATGTGTTTCATTGTATTTCCGTGTATTGCAAAAACATAGTTGTCCAGGGGTTTTAAAAGGAAAAGGCATATGAAGGAGCGACTCAATGAGATTTATGAACATGGGTCTATGTATTTTGAAGTCTGATTTACGTGATCAAAGTGGGGTTTTCCCGTATATTTCCTATGTTCCCAATAAAGTGAATGGGTCCATAATTGTAAAGGGAAAATTGATTATAGTGTTGTGTCCCAATTTATTAAGGCTAAATCAATAATGAACACTTCCGAGGCAAATGTGGCCTTCGCTCATAGGTCCACATGGGATTTATGAAGGGATGTCAGACTACTGGCATCAGCTATCAACTGAACAGTGCTTCGTGGCAGAGTTCGTTCTGCCCCTTCATCATCACTTGGAGGAGGTCTAACAATGGACTATACTCTGGTCTTGATCCTTCACGATTTCTAAAGAATTTTCCACTTCGCGTAGCTCTGAACATCAAGGTAATGGCATCACCCATTTTTCATACAACAACATTTTAATCCAAGTATTCAAATATCTTAAATACTTACCTCGCGGTCCTTTGAAAAATCGTTGCTCTGCTTTGATGTAGCTGACTGAGGTGTCAACGACGAATTCTGTACCAAATCCTCCTAGAATCTGATCGAGTCGCGTGATCTAGTTTTCAGAGGCTTCTAATCGTCGCACTAATTCAGGAGTCCACACTATAGGATTATCAAGCTTCCACCTTCCTTGGCTGGTTTTCAATTTAACTAACCACTCATATAGTTCAATGGAAAAAGTGTAGAAGAAGATCTCGTGTATCTATGTGTACAGGGATCTGTTCAACCATTGTTCCTTCAACAGGCGTGAATTCCTGTTTTCTTGTGCCGTGAACTTGTTAATATTTCGATCCAACCACTTTTCAATTTCTTTCTTGGTCAGATTCTAGTGATGTGACATCACACATCTCTTTCAAGCAGATCCCAATCCTGGCAACGAAACCATTTGTTGGCTTAGCGGCTCCTGACCAAGGTTCAGAGTTAGTTGTGCCAACCAACAAATCACTACACTACTGGCCCTTTCTGTAACAACCCACATAGCACAGGTTGAAGTCTCACCTGAAGCAATATGGAGGAATGCAAGAACCACGTTTCTACATCCAAAGACGAGTGTGATGTCTTTTAGCACCTCAGGTCTACCTTCACGCAGATCGAGAAGCCCTTAGGGCTTGGTACTACAACTCTGTTAAAACAACCTTTAGACCTTCGCGAAGGTTTATGATCCACCTTTGCGGACACTTAACAGTCAATTTATCCATTTATGCACATCAGAGAACAACCCTAAATTAATGTTTGCGCAGATCTACTTAAGTTATTTAGTAAACATAACAAAATTCATCACAGTCTTCACAAAAGTACTTAACATGAATTGCATACATTTATTAAGACTTATTCAAAAGAATCGCACATCGTTAGATCAATATTTCATAAACACATTATTCTTCAACAACATATATCATAAACAGAAGTAAACAGAGATAAAATATATATACATATGAATTCTTCGATAACTTTCTTTATTGATCTTCAGTTCGGATTTACAGATTCAAAACTACCATGTGCACTTAGCTGCAGGGGTACGTGCACTCATCTATGGACTCTACCTAGGCCTCTGCACACTCAACTGCAGAGCCTTTCTTCTCTTGTCTTGCCCACTTCTCTGCGCTATCATTGCTTAGCCATCATTATCCCAAAAACATGACATGCTTTAGACTCTCTAAGACACACCTATTTATAGCCTTTTTCATACAATCCCATGGTTCACAGACCATGGGTGGATCTCAAAACTGACTCAAACTTTACATAACACAAGGGGCTAAACCCCTTTGACTCCTAATCATCTACGCGCTCCACATCCACAAATCACAGAGACTTTATACTTCTTACAAAAATGTGTCGAAACTTGCGTTATTTTAACCACAAAACTGACCCAGGGCACCCCATCCCAACAGTGACTCAAGATTGAGATATGAATTTGTTGATGTTGTTAACCAATATGATAAGATGTTTCAGGAACAGAAAGGATTGCCTCCCAAGAGAGGAATCCAACATGAAATAAAGTTGCAGCAAGATAGTCTTCTTCCTAACATTTGCATGTACGGGATGTCAGTGATGGAAAGTGCAGAAATTAAAAAGCAAATTCAAGATTTGTTGGACAAAGGGATCATCAGGCCAAGTTCTTCACCATGTGGGTCACCTATTGTTTTGGTTCCAAATAAGGATGGAACATGGTGCATGTGTGTGGACTTCCATGCATTGAACAAGATTACGGTAAAGAACCATTACCCACTGCCTAGAATAGATGATTTACTTGATCAATTGAAAGATACAAATTATTTTACTAAGTTGGACTTAAGGAGTGGCTACCATCAAATTAGAATTGTTGAAGGATAAATTTGGAAGACAGTATTCAAGACAAAACAAGGTTTGTTTGAATGGCTAGTTATGTCTCTTGGTTTATATAATGCTCTTGCTACCTTCATGTGTGTGATGAATGATGTGTTGAGGCAATTTCTTGATGAGTTTGTTATAGTCTATTTAGATGACATCTTAATTTTTAGTAAATCTCATGATGAACATGTCATGCATGTGAGAAAAGTACTTGATGTCTTAAAGAAATAAAAGTTGTATTTAAAGATGGAAAATTGTGAATTTGGAAAAAACTTCTTTAGTTTACTAGGGTCATATTGTTGGAGGAGGTGAGTTGAAAATAGATTCCTCCAAGGTTGATGTAATCTTGAATTGGCCAAAGCCCAAGACAGATACTGAGGTAAAAAAAAAAATTGGAAGCAATCCAATATTGGAGGAAATTCATTGCTAGCTTTTTTTCTATAGCAGCTCCTTTGCATGCATTGACTAGTGTGAAAAAGGCTTTTCATTGGGGAGGAAAACAGCAAAAGGCCTTTGATGCATTAAAGGAAAAGATAAGTTCAGCCCGAGTACTTGCACTTCCAGAATTGATACAGTCATTTGAGATCCAGACTGATGCTAGTGACTACGCCATGGGTGCAGTCCTCATGCAACATGGTAAGCCTATCTATTTTCATTCAAAAACTTTCAGTGGTGCGGTGATTAATTATCCTACATATGACAAGGAATTCTATGCATTGGTGCAAAGTGTGAAAAAAGTGGAAATGCTACTTTATGGGCAAGGAAACAATCATTCACATTGATTAGCATCCATTGCAATACTTACAATCTCAATCTAAGTTGCAGCAATCAAAGCGCTTCCGATGGATGGGTTTTCTTCAACAATTCCACTTAGTGATAAGGTATAAGAAAGGTATCTACAATAAAGTTGTTGATATGATTTCTAGGCCTATTATTAGTGCAGCTACTTTACTCAAGCATAATTCTATTTTGCATGAAATTTATATTGAGCAGTATGTATTAGACAATGACTTTCAGGATGTTTATGTAAACTTGAGTCAAGGTAACCAAGTAGAGGAATTGTATTATCATTTGCATGATAACTTGTTGTACCATCTTCGTAAGCTTTGTATTCCACAGGGAGAAAGAGTCAACATCACAAGAGAGGCACATAATTCTCTTATTGTTGGTCATTTCAGTGTAAGACGGTGGCACATCTACAAAGGTATTGTTATTGGCCTCGTATGCTTGAAAGTGTGTCACGTTTTATTAGAGGATGTTCGTTATGTGCAGTCAATAAGCCTAGAAATAGGAACTTAGGATTGTACAAACCACTTCTGGTACCTTCACAACCATGGGAGAGTGTTTCTATTGACTTTTTCGGAGGTCTTCCATTGTCAAAAAGAGGTCATGATTATTTGTATGTAGTTATGGATAGGTTCAGGAAAATGTGTATTTTGATTCTATGTAAAAATCCAATTACAGTTGAATAAACTCCTTAGTTATTCTTTCAAAATGTATGGGTTAATTTTGGATTTCCCACATCCATTGTTAGTGATCGAGATTCTCACTTTGTTGGAAACTTTTGGTCAAGATTGTGGGGATTCAGGGACATCAAATTGAAAAAGAGTACAACATTTCATCTGCAAACAGATAGTCAAACAAATGTGGTGAATAGGGCAGTGATACATATTCTTCGTGGGTATTGCAGAAAGCATCCTAAGTTGTGAGATGAACATTTGCACTACATTCAGCATGCTTACAACCAGGACAAGCACTCTTCAACTCAAACATCGCCATTTGAAGCATGTTTGGGATACTTGCCTAAGTCTCCTTTAGATTTCATTTTTGGAAAGGATGTTTCTATTGATGGTAATAGTGACATAGATAAAGTAACAACGTTCATTGAACAAATCCAATTGGTACACCAAAGAGTTCAAGAACAGCTGGAAAAGAGCCAAGGAAAGTACAATTCAAGTCACGAAAAGCATCAAGTAGATGATAAATTCCAAGTTGGTGATGAAGTTTGGCTTCACATTAGAAAAGAGAGGCTCCAAGGAGAAGGTAAAAAGCTGAAACCAATTCTGTAGAAATTTCCCTACAGATCTACTTCTAAGACCAATGTAGAAAATTTGTTGTAGGTTAACCCGATAATGCAATATAAATCAAAGCAGAATACTATAACCTACTTCTACTATCAAAGTTTGCAGAAGCTTAAAGATCGAGTTGAACACATATAACCAGAAGAAGAAGAATCAATGCACAATACACATGAAAATACTTCGGGGAAAGCCTCAGCTAAAAACCCTATTATTTGTATTATCATATAAGGTGGAAATAAATCAGAATTATACAAAGCCTTAGCTCTCACAGCTAGCCAGCTCTCAGTACAATCCTCACAGATGCTCATAGGCAATCAAATCTTATCTCAAGCCTTCCTCTCTACCCTCCAAGTTCCTATTTCCTTGCACTTTTCCTTGTGGATGATCACCTGTTACCAAGTGTAACACTACTCTCACACACTGTCAGAACTGCGCAATCCTCAAGGAATTGATTCCTTCTACATGCATGAGTTTTCTTTATAAGAAAACACATGCAACTGATAGTACACTGTCCTTGACATTTAGCTCAACTGGGTCTTTCTCATAATAGACATGCATGAGTTTCTGATAAGGGAATATTCAGTTAACTGAAGTACACTAGTTGAGTGCATGCATGCATCAACTGATTGATAACTCACAATTAGTTCCTCAAACAATTTGGAACTAATTTAACTGGACTTAACTCAATAAACTGAGTTAACTAATTACAACTCAAATATAACTCAATCTTATCTCCTTAATTTAATGGATAATTGTTGCATGACTTCAGAAAGACTTCTAACTTGAATTTCTCCAACTAATTAATTAAAAATGAATTAATTAATTATTTCCAAGTAGTTGTTAAGACTAAATTGGATTTTAATTCACAATTTAATTCAAGGAAAATTTAAATTGGAATATTCTTATTGCCACATTTCAACACACCCTCTCAACAAGAAAGGGATTATCTTCCACCCCGATCCTATCTCTATGGAACTCGAATTTACACTTTTACAATGCCTTTGCCAAAATGTCAGCATCTTGCTCCTTTGTTGAAATATATTGCAACAACATGATCCTCCTCACTACACAGTCTCTGAGATGATGATATCGGATGTCGATGTGCTTAGACCTATCATGAAATACTAGATTCTCAGAGAGTTTGATACAACTCTGATTATCATAATAGATCACAGTTGGATCCATCCCCTGATCAAACAAACCAACTAGGATTTTCCGCATCCAGATGGCCTCACATGCTGCTTGACTTGTAGCCATGTATTCTACCTATACCAAGCTGAGTGCAATCGACCTCTGTTTCCTACTGTACCAAGAAACTACCACTGACCCAAGGTTGAAAATCCATCCTGATGTGCTCTTCTGATCTAATGGACTCCCTGCCCAATCTGCATCAGTGAAGCCCTATAGCTTCACCCCCTCTGTCCATTTCTACCATAATCCATTCTAAGATGTGCCTTTGAGGTATCTCAATACATGCTTTTCTGCCTTCCAAAACATCTTGGTATGTTGAACCATCGCTTGACTCAGCTGGTTCACCACATAGCACAAATCTGGTCGTGTGTTCACTAAGTACATCAGTGAACCCACAAGCTGCCTGTACACAGTAGCTTCCACTACTTCCCCTGAAGTAGCATCCTCCTTCCTCCAATTACCTGCTAGAGGAGTCTACATGGGCTTGCACTTCTCCATGTGGAATCTCCTGAGTATCTCATTGGCATACTTGCCCTGAGACACAAACAACTCCCCGTCCTTCTGCCACACTTCCATGCCAAGGAAGTAATGCATGAGATCCATGTCTTTCATCTCGAATTATCTTGCAAGGTCCTCCTTGCAATACATGATCAACTGATTATCACCAGTCAATATGAGATCATCAAAATAAAGTACAATGATCAACAACTTACCCTTCACCACGATGTGGTATAGGTTCGCATTAGCTTCACTCTTTGTGAAGCCCAACCCAGTGAAGTAGTTGTCTATCCTGGTGTACCAAGCACAAGGTGCTTGCTTCAGCCCGTACAACACTCTCTTGAGTCAGCACACATGCGACTCACGATCGAAGGTCTCAAAACCTTCCAGCTGCTCTATGTACACCTCTTCCTCAATCTCACCATTGAGGAATGTAGTCTTCACATCCATTTGATGGATCTTCCAACCCATCTGTGATGATAGTGCCAACATAGATCTGATAGATGAGTACCTTGCGATAGGAGAAAAGTCTCATCATAGTCAATCCCCTCAACTTGTGAAAAGCCACGGGCAACAAAACTTACCTTATTCTTCTCCACACTACCATCAACAGCTTGCTTTACCTTGTAAATCCAATGGGAACTCACAATTAACTTATTCTCCGGTCTCGGAACCACATCCCAAAAACTATTACGAACTATGGAGTCATACTCCTCCACCATAACATCAACCCAAATCGGCTATTGCACTACTTCCTCAAAGGAAGATGGCTTGGTCTCAACACATTCCCCAGCAAGGGCCATGTATCCAGTGTACCTCTCGGGTGACCTCCTCTGTCTGTGCTAAGAAGATGGTACTCCCACATTTTCTCTCGCATCCTGCAACAATCTGTCAGCTTCTCTTGTGCTCTTTCGTCCATCTCTGGAATACTCTCCTTGAGTGGATGTCTCCACTCCTGGAACCTTTGCACGTGGCTGCTCCACATCAATCTGAGGCTCCTCCTCCTTATAAACCAACAGTTCCTCCACATCCTATAGTTGGAGCTCCCTCTCAAGGGAAACTCGCATGGTCTTCTGCTCATCAAACTTGATATCTCTGCGAACCATTGTCCTCCGACTGGTAGGCAAGTACACTTGATAGCTGTGAGGTGTATCAGTGTACACCACAAGTATCCCCAACTCTATTATCGGCTCAAGCTTCTTCCATGCATCCTTTGTCACATGGCAATATATCGATGAGCCAAATATTATGAAGTGACCCACATCTGGTCTCTTACCAGAGAAAGCTTCCTCTGGTGTCTTCATCCCAAGTATGCAATGCGGGCTTCTATTCTTCAAATAGACCACTGTGTTGCATGCCTCAGCCCACAAGTGAAGTGGTAAGCCTTGGTCATGCAGCATTTCATGTGCTTCCCCTACAATAGTTATGTTCTTCCTCTCGGCCACCCCATTCTGTTGTGGGTTATGAGGTATCGTCAACTCTCATTTAATTCCTTCCACTGCATAGAAGTCCTTAAACTCTTGAGAGACATATTATCCATTGTTTTCGCTTCTCAAGGCCTTGATCTTCTTCCCTGACTCTTTCTCGCCCAAATCTTTGAACTCACAAGACTTTGTGAAGGTTTGGTCCTTCTTCTGCATGAAATAAATCCAGCATTTACGAGAATAGTCATCAATGAAAATCAAATAATACCTTTGCTTTGTTGTGGATGCCATCGAGAATGGTCCACACACATTAGTATGAACTTGCTCTAAGATAGCCTCTTCTCAGCTGTCTCGATCATGAAAGGAAGACTTGGTGTGCTTTCCCAAGGTACAACCTTTGCATGTGTCAACTTGCTCAAGTTTACCTTTGGGAAGTCTTGTAGATATCTGTTGCATTATCTTCAAAGTCCCATGAAGCAAATGGCCCAACCACCTATGCCACAACTGGCCAATGTCTTGGCTTTGCACCAATTCTTCTTTCGTACTCAATGTTGCACAATCATCTACCTCTAGTTTATAGAGATTCTTCACATGAATCCCTATCCTCTTGGTTTGACCCATGGCTATTTGTCTTAGGAATGCCTTTCCTTTACTGAAGACAACATCATAGTCTTTGTACTCCAACATCGCGACCGATATCAAATTCTTCTTAAGTCCAGGCACAAACTTCACATCTATCAAGATGAGAGGAGCTCCATGCTCCCTCTAAAAAGCACCTATGCCCACTCCTGAAACACTATATTTTCCATCGTCCCCCATCTCTATGTGCATCTTGAGGTCTTTCTCCTCCAAGGTACTGAATAAACTTTTATCAATGGTCATGTGGAATGAGGCTCCACTGTCAAGATACCAGACACAACCCATCATCAATGACACCATGCATGCGATGAGGGTAAAGTCCATTTCGAAATGAGAGGCTAATGCCTCACCTTTCATCCTACCGAGGATCACTTTTTGGACTTCTTCAATGGGCATTTAGTCGCATAATGTCCCATCTCGTGACAATTAAAGCATCTCACTTTAGACATGTCACACTTTGATCCGGATTTAGACAGGAACGCAACAAATTACAGAGATAACCATAAATACAGAGATGCAATAACCATAAACACAGAGATGCATCTCAATTAATGCTTCATTTCATTAATGGAAAATACTGAAATATGCTTACAACCAGAAATGGAAATAAACCAGCTAGGGCGATGGTAGCTTATCTCTGAGAAGAGATGTGGCGGCTACATGCCTCTGAACTGTTCCGAACTGTGTTACAATGAGGCTCGAAGGCCTATTTATTGTTGAGAAACAATGGAAAACCCTTAACATTCCGAAATCTAACCCTAAAAGATGAAACGCCAAATTGTGGGCCCCGTTTGGGTAAATTGGTACATCAATTTCCCGGGGTCGTAACTTTGGCATACGATCTCCATTTGACGCGTACGATAGCTCGTTAGAAAGATCTATCCGAGTACTACCACTTTGGGAGGCAACATCGGTCCATGGACCCATGTTGCCCCAGATTCCCAAAAAAAACGTCGTTTAGGGCCTCAAAACGGCTCCGGAAGTTCAGGACCTGAAAAACTGCTAAAAATAGTAAACTGCGCTACAATTTAGGAAACTGAAAAGACTGAAAGAGACAGTTGTGGGGGTCCAAATGGGTTGGTGGGTGGCCACCAACATCCACCTGGATCATTCCTCCCCCCTTAGGAAGCAATGGTCCCCATTGCGTTGAGTTCCTCCATCTGCTGAACTTGTCCTGCAATCTCTGATGTGTCCAGTGATGGTGGGAAGCATGGTCGACGATGGTCCATATTGAACACTTGGTGCAGGAAAAGGAATGGAGGAGTGTTGTGCTTCAAAGCATTGTTGCCCGTAGCCTTGGTACTGGTGTAAGGACCATGTCGGAGTCGCCTGAGTTTCTGATGAGTTCTGGTAAGGCGTTCTCTTTGCAGATGTAACCAAACTTTGTCGCCCACCTAAAACTTGTGTGCTACCCCTGTGGGTGAGGAGAAGTTGTTCCTGTGTCTTGTCATGATTTTATCCCTTTGCTGCTGCTGCTGCATGGAGGAACCTTTTGCGAGGGTCATGGATGTAGTAACGATCTTCCCCTTACTTTGTGAGTGAACCAGACAGATGAATTTCCTGGTCTGGGAGATGAGCTTGCTGCCTTTCTTAGCAGTGATCAAAGAGGTGGCGGTAGGTGGGGCTACCTCCGGTATCCTGTATAATGAATCACCCAAAGAAATAATGACAGCGCGAGGCCTTGACTCATACACAGCATGTCGCCTCCACAAGTATGGTTGGCCTAATAGTACATCACAAACATCTAGAGGTGTAACATCACATAATACCTCATTTGTGAAGGGTTTGATGCTGTAGGGAAGGCGGCACTACTGGCGAACTTTGAGATCTCGTCCTTCATGAAGCCACCCGATACTGTATGGCTGTGGGTGCGGTGTAGTCGGTAGGCCCAACCGCTTCATGACCTCTACTGAAATGAGGTTCTTTTGGCTTCCACTGTCGACAATGAATTGCAGCGGCGAACCCTTCACCCACATCTGTGAGTGGAAAAGACGTTCCCCCTCTTCTGGATCTGTAGGTTCATTCTTCTGGATCTTGGCAGTGGCAACAGTGGCACTGGGATCCGCATCAATGATCTGCTTCCCTTTACCATTCCCCTTGTCGGGTTCTGGCTCAGGGTCAGAACATGCATCTGATTCGGAAGCCTTCAACTCGGCCACAAGGGACTGCTTGGTCCGACACTCACTTGTGTTATGAGTGGGACTCTTGTGGAACTCACACCACTTTCCTGTGTCCTTCTTTGGCTTCGTGGTGTTGTTCTTTTCGTGCGGCTTCGACGGGTTGTCTTGGGTCACCCCGCCTTGGATTTGTCCTTTGGGCTTCGGATTTGCAAATCCAAAGTCTCGCTTCTTCTATTTGAACTTTTGCTCGATTTTCACAGCGTATCGGTATGCCGTGCCGAGCGAGGAGATGTTCAAGAACACCATCTCTTCTTGGATCTATTTGTGTAGGCAACCGCGGTATTTGAGTACCAAATGCAGCTCAGAATCTTTGATACCCAACTGTGTGCAAAGGGTATGAAAAATGTTTGTGAACTCCGGCACATCTTGGTCTCGTCCCTGCCGCAGTGTGGTCCATTTGATGTATTTGTCCTCATAGCTTCCGACAGGGTAGTACTGCTCCTTGATGGCATCCCGGAAGTCATTCCAAGTGGGTGCGGCTGAAAATAGTGAGCCTGTATTTTCATCCTTTTGCTCGCAGTAGGTTTCCCACCAGTCCTTGACGTGGGGGGCTGCTTTGAGAAGAGCGAAAACAATCTTTTCCCGACTTGAAAATTCATGAACAGAAAAATACCCATCTAGCAGATTTAACCATTTATCTACGACATCTGCGTTTATTTGACCCTCGAAGATGGGGATTTCAAAATTAACTTGTACCTTAAACGGTGTGGCATTTCCAGAGTCGCTGTTGGAAGCCGATGCGTCGCCTCTGGGTAGCCGCTGAAGGATCTGCGCAAATCTATCCATCATCGCGTTCCTTTGCCGCTCGAGCGCTTCTTCGAGCAAGATTTTGATAGGATCTCCTGCCCCCTCGTCTTTCTTCTCATCCGCCATGGGAGGCCGTCGGGATTTGCGAGGCTGGTCTTGCAAAGGTTCGACCAGTTCAAGCCCTAACTCCTTATATCCCGACCTCGTTGGGGACATGCAAAGAAAAACAGAGAAAAAGCAGACCGCTCTGATACCACTGATCCAGATTTAGACAGGAACGCAACAAATTACAGAGATAACCATAAATACAGAGATGCAATAACCATAAACACAGAGATGCAGCTCAAATAATGCTTCATTTCATTAATGGAAAATACTGAAATATGCTTACAACCAGAAATGGAAATAAACCAGCTAGGGCGATGGTAGCTTATCTCTGAGAAGAGATGTGGCGGCTACATGCCTCTGAACTGTTCTGAACTGTGTTACAATGAGGCTCGAAGGCCTATTTATTGTTGAGAAACAATGGAAAACCCTTAACATTCCGAAATCTAACCCTAGAAGATGAAACGCCAAATTGTGGGCCCCGTTTGGGTAAATTGGTACATCAATTTCCCGGGGTCGTAACTTTGGCATACGATCTCCGTTTGACGCGTACGATAGCTCGTTAGAAAGATCTATCCGAGTACTACCACTTTGGGAGGCAACATCGGTCCATGGACCCATGTTGCCCCAGATTCCCAAAAAAAACGTCGTTTAGGGCCTCAAAACGGCTCCGGAAGTTCAGGACCCGAAAAACTGCTAAAAATAGTAAACTGCGCTACAATTTAGGAAACTGAAAAGACTGAAAGAGACAGTTGTGGGGGTCCAAATGGGTTGGTGGGTGGCCACCAACATCCACCTGGATCACACTTCTTCCCTTCATGAGAAGAATTCGATTTGGAATGGGAAGCCTTCCCCATCCCTTTCCTTGCCAGATTTTCTTTATCATCATGCTTGGATGAAGAACCATCTCGTGTGCTCCTCCTGATCTCCTCTTGCATAAGATCTTACCACAGTCGTTCCCAATCCATCAGTTTCTCCCTTCCATTCACAGAGTCCTGGTAGCTATTTCAACTCTTTGGAAGGCCAAGTAGAGTGAGGCTCACCATATCACCATTGGCAGTAGTTATTCCCACGTTGCCAGGCTCATCTCTGTAGGTGGTGAGCTTGTTCAGATATGTGGAAATAGTATCTCCCTTCTCCATCTTGATTCTTTGAAGCTTATCCTTGAGTGCCAATTTCCTCTGGTCGCTACTACTGTGGTAGAGGTCCTTCAATTTCTTCCACATTGAAAATGGAGTATCCTTCCCATGGAGACACAAGACAATATGGTCTCAAACTCCCTCAAGAATGATCCATCTCGCCTTCACCACACACTTCTTCCACTCAACCAACTCTTGTGCATTAGTTGAAGCTGGCTTTAGGATTTCTTGATCAATGAATTCCTTCAAGCCATTGTCCTCTAATACAGCCTCCATTCTATCTTTCCATGCTTTGTAATTCGAGCTACCTTCCAAGGCATACTCAAGTCTCAAGCCATAGAATGCCATTGGCCAACCTTGAAGTATGATATGAATTCGATTTGCACCTACAACACCGAACTTCAAACTTTGAATTCTCTTCTCAGTGCACTGTTCACAGGCTCCGGTACGATGTAGAAATTTCCCTACAAATCTATGTTATACAACAAATTGACCTCCTCATGAACTCAGAGGAGAAAGACATGATAGTTGAAGCAAAGACCACAATCACAGGCCTTGATTCCACACTAACTCTGGCTTTGCACTAACAACCTACTTTATAAAGCTTGTCTGCAAGCCTAAGGGTGTGTTAGTGACCCTACTAACTCAAGTTGCTAGTAAGGAGATAGCGTTAGTGAAACTTGGTGAAGTTCTATGGGTCAAAGGAACGAATTGACTCATAAATATCTAGATATTCGTTCCTAAAATTACTCAAGAAAAGCAAGGAAACATCCAAAATCGACCTATTTGGAGGATTTCTAATCCGAAAGGAGGGAAATTGGAAAGAGTTGAAAAGCATGGCAAGTTCATTTCTTTTGCCCTAGGGAACTCAAGGAGGAACTTGGCAACCCTAACTCAATTTCTACATAAACAAAGTTAGGGCTATGGTGATAGAGGTCAGAGCATTTGAAAGGATAGCATACTTGACTGTTGAGCATTGTCTCAAATCATAAGAAGTGAGCAAGAAGGGAGAGAGAGAGAGAAGCTGGAGGGGTAAAGGAAGGCTGATACAACAGATGGTTGTAATCACTCTTCCAACATTAATATAGAACTGCAATTGTACTGTCTACTCCATGGTGTTGATACTATCATTCATTAAGTTATTTGTTCAATACCTATTAGCATGAGTAGCTTAGTTATATGCAATTAGATGTTCTTTTATGTATTCATGTATTAGTTATCAGAGTTGTATGTTGTGATTATGCTTGTCTCTTCTATGTGCAGGACTTGATCTGGAGCTGGCTCAAGGGATTTCCACCTAGCTGCATTGCACTCTCCAACAAATCTAGATGGCGGCTTAAGGTAATCGCCTTCTCCTACTTTGATAGTTAGTTATTGTTTATGAACATGCATGTAACTTTGTGATGGTTGCAGATAATCTTACAGTCCGTTGAAGGTCCCGGGAAGACCTTTTAGGGTATCTTCATTCTCCATACACCGTTCATTTTATCCTATAGCAGAATTGGCGACTCCGCTGGGGACTATACATCTAGTTCTCGGTTTACCCAGACTCTTCTCAGTTTCTCCTCCTTCTAAGAGCTCCCTATACTTCTGCAATCCCTTTCTGACCCACCAAAAACCTTGCTGCATCTTGCTTATATACATTCATCTCTGAATCTGATCTTGAAAACCCTCTTTTTGACTGATTTCCCACACTAACGCAGGTTAGCAGGCTACACAGAGCTTTATAAAGCATTGTGCCTGTTCACAGGGAGCATTAGTGGACCCATTAACTCTCTGTAACCACTGTTACAAAGTGTTAGTCTCCCAAAACTTTGATTTCCAGCTGTGTCTGTGAGCCAAAAGGGATGGGAAGCCTTCTCATGGACTGAAAGAAGATCTGTCACTGCATTTTGTCAGCAAAATAGGTGTCCTAGAAATTTATTTTTAGGAAAAAAGTTTTGTTTTTCTTTCTTAAAAACATTTTTTCTGAAAGAAAGATCCACATTTTTTATTCATCCTTCTATTTAGCTGGTTAAAAGTTGCTCTATTTTGGTTTCAAGTAGTTGTTAAGAAACATTGGAAAGAATTCTTTTGGTTATGCATGTGTTAAATAACTAAGATGCATGGAAAGAATATGAATATGTAGAATACAGCTTGTTTTCATCGAATTGAAAAAATTTTAAAGCATTATTTTTTGCATGATTTATTGAGTGAAGAGTCTGATCACATTTCATACGTCAACTCCCCTACCGAAGACAATAATAAATTACACATAAAATTTACCTATCAATCAGTAACTCTTTATTCAGCAAACAAACATTAGTGCAGGCCAGGATCTTGGGCTAAGCAGTGTGAGTAAACTGCCCAAGGTTGAAAACAAAACTAGTGTCATTAAAAGAGAGAAAATTTCCTTTTGCACTCATACTAACGGGACCACTCTAGTAAAAGCGGAGCAAAATACAAGAAAACATCGGACTGTAAGTGAAGGTAGCCCGCCTTCTCTTAAAAATCCTTTAGGTATTCTGTGTATTGGGGATCCCTTCGGGGATTTCGGAACTGAGACAGGGACTCAGGTATCCTGCCCACACAACGTGCTGTCTACGACTATCTCTCCCCCGGTGGTGTCTATAATCTAAGGTATCCTTAGTGTCCAAACTTTTAGGGACTTAGACAAGGTGACTGGGATGGGCTGTCCTAGTACCTAACATAGACAGATCTACTCTGTCTTCAGTTTTTGGGAGGGTGCTCGTCTTCACGAGAGTACTTGGCCCCTTAATCTGAGGTTTGGGTAAAGCTCTAGAGTAACCGTAACTGTACATCTAGCCATCCTTCTCTGTTATTCATTGAGATACTGGGTTTCATCTCCGGTGATTGGTGCTTATCAAATAGGGCAATTTCCCTCTGTTTGCTGATTGATCCATTTAGTGTATTTTTTATATTTTTAGGCACCTGTGTGTTATCATTTTGAGACTTTAACAAATATCACGATAAAATTTATTGATAAAAATTAACAGTCACCATGGCTACATCCAGCCCTCGTCATCAATCTAGACAATTGCTAAGACTTCCTCGCTCATTGTGGAAGATCCACTGAGCTCCAGTGAACCGGATTCCCCATCTTCGGGGAATCAGTCTCCCAGATCTCACTCAAGATCTGTTTGGACAACTGACGATTCAAGTTTGCCAGAAAATTTCTTTAGCGAAGGATTTCTTCCTCCCTTAAACCCTCCGCTTACGAACCCATCGGACCCAATCTTGGATCCCGTGGTACCTGTACTTCCTGCTTCTATAGTTGGAACATTTCGATATATCCCGTTGACAACTAACGGGTCATGGAACTTTGTGGACGCTTTCAGTCCTCCACCACTTCCCCAGTCGACAGTCACCACAACACCGTCGATGGTGAATCCCGCTATCCCCTTTGTCCTAGGTACAACCACTCACATGACACCCTCTACGAGTGGAACCCAGCCAATGCCGGGTCCCACCCCTTTAGTGTCAAACTACATACCTTCGACAAGTGCCACATACAGTGCTCCTTATAACACTCAATGTGGCACTATGGGCACGGTTCCCATTTACCAACAATATGGTCGGCCGCCATTGTATAGTTCAAACCCCCAGATTCCTGTATCTGGGGGGGTTCCCAATATGCACATGCCAGTAGGGAACGTAACAGTTCCCCCTCCATTCTCAGGCATGCATGGTCAGTCACTAATTGACATGAACATTCCTTATGTCAATCAAGGACAAATGGTTAGTTCTATGTCAGGCGAGAATCCTCAAGGAGGTCCCAACCAATCCATGGGGGCACGCTACTCACAAATTCAAATGAGTCAAGGGGGCACCGCTTATCCTGAGGGAAATTCTATACCCCAATATCAAAATCCTCATGGAAATCCACTCTACAACACCATACCTCAAAGCAACTGCTACACCATGCAACCCATGTATAATATTGGGAGCCAAACGATGGGAGGAGCACATGGCTCCTCAAGTCATATGTCATCGCCATGGTCCGAGTCAGGGGCACCAAACTCTCTGCCTTTCTTGGCAACGTTGGATATACCCGACTTATACAAATTGACAAATGACCCCATCTATCACAACTTACAATGGCCGTCGATCCCACATAATATACCAACAGACATCCCTAAGTTCGATGGAACACAAGGGGAGGATCCGGGCACCCATATCACCACCTACCATCTTTGGTGTGTTTCAAACTATATGGTGGATGATAGTGTCTAGTTACATCTTTTTCCCTGCACCCTCACTGGAAACGTAGCTAAATGGTATATTGACTTACCACGCACATCAGTGAACCCCTTCGACACTCTAGCGATGGAATTCCTAAAGCACTTCCAGCTACCCATCCAATATGAGACTGGGATAGAGCTCCTCACTTCATTTCCTCAAGATACCACCACCCACATCTCCAATCATATACATGAATGGAGACGTAGGCAAAGGTTAGTCAAAGCTCCCCTCCCAAACTTTCTCTTAATGGACTGGTTATGCAGGTCCTTACTGCCGCAAATTGCTAGAGATGTCGCTCTAGGTGGTGCAGTCACAGAAGACCAATCCATACATCGTGCCCAACACTTAGATCTGATATATTCACAGTTTGGCACTCTTTACGACATAATCCCCAGTGTCCCTGGCAATCCCAATAATTCCACTACTACCAAATCAACTGCTCTTCCTACCACTGAGATAAACTTTGTGCAATATACACAAAATCTCGGTGGTAAGAAAAAGAAGAATAAGAAAAAGACTGCTCCTTCTGAAGAGCATTCAATAAAGCAGCAAAAGCCAAAACAGAAGGCCGTTTCACCTACTGACGAGGAAAAGGATAAACCTGCCATATTTCCTTGCAAAATCTGTGATGAAGACCACATGACCTATCGTTGTCCGTGTCTTCAGGAATGCACATAATACATTGCCAAAAAGGATACTGGTGAGACCCCCGCTGTCCTTAGGAATCCTTTTCCCGCTCAGCAGTAGCAAAACCTTATTGCAAACCAACCGCAACCCCCGCAAGGGGCCAACGATGGTTCACAACATCCTTTAGTTGGTGAAGGATCTTCTACCGTTTACACATTTGAAGTGGTAGATCTACAAATAAGAGCCAAATCTTATGGAGCTCCTGTCGCTCTGATCCAGGTGGATATTGGTGGCCACCTGCCAAGTCCACCTGGACCCCCACCATTGTTTCTCTCAGCATTTTCAGTTTCCTTAATTGTAGCACAAATTACTATTTTTAGCAGTTTTTCAGGTCCTAAACTTCTGGAGCCGTTTTGAGGCCCTAAATGACGTTTTTTGGGAAATCTGGGGGCAACATGGGTCCATGGACCAATTTTTCCCTTCCCAAAGTGGTAGTGCTCGGATAGATCTTTCTAACGAGCTATTGTACGCATCAAACGGAGATCGTATGCCAAAGTTACGACCCCGGGAAGTTGATGTACCAATTTACCCAAACGGGGCCCACAGTTTGGCATTTCATCTCCTAGGGTTAGGTTCTGGAATGTTAAGGGTTCTCCATTGTTTCTCAACAATAAATAGGCCTTCAAGCCTCATTGTATGACAGTTCAGAGGCATGTAGCCACCACATCTCTTCTCAGAGATAAGCTACCATCGCCCTAGCTGGTTTATTTCCATTTCTGGTTGTAAGCATATTTCAGTATTTTCCATTAATGAAATGAAGTATTATTTCTGTTGCATCTTTGTGTATATGGTTATCTCTGTAATTTGTTGCGTTCCTGTTTAAATCCGGATCAGTGGTATCAGAGCGGTCTACTTTTTCTCTATTTTTCTTTGCATGTCCCCAACAAAGTCGGGATATAAGGAGTTAGGGCTTGAACTGGTTGAACCTTTGCAAGACCAGCCTCGCAAATCCCGACGGCCTCCCATGGCGGATGAGAAGAAAGATGAGGGGGCAGGAGATCCCATCAAAATCTTGCTTGAAGAGGCCCTCGAGCGACAACGGAACGCGATGATGGATAGCTTTGCCCAGATCCTTCAGCAGCTACCCAGAAGCGACGCATCGGCTTCCAGCAGCTACTCTGGAAACGCCACGCCCTTTAAGGTACAAGTTAATTTTGAAATCCCCATATTCGAGGGTCAGATAGACGCAGATGCCGTAGATAAATGGTTAAATCTGCTAGAGGGTTATTTTTCTGTTCATGAATTTTCAAGTCGGGAAAAGATTGTTTTCGCTCTTCTCAAAGCAGCCCCCCACGTCAAGGACTGGTGGGAAACCTACTGCGAGCAGAAGGATGAAAGTACTGGCTCACTATTTTCAGCCGCACCCACCTGGAATTCATTCCGGGATGCCATCAAGGAGCAGTACTACCCTGTCGGAAGCTATGAGGATGAATACATAAAGTGGACCATGCTGCGACAGGGAAGGGACCAAGACGTGCCGGAGTTCACCAATCTTTTCCATACCCTTCGCACAAAGTTTGGTATCAAGGATTCGGAGCAACATTTGATACTCAAATACCGTGGCTGCCTGCACAAGTACATCCAGGAAGAAATACAATTCCTGAACATCTCCTCGCTCGGCGCAGCATACCGATATGCCGTCAAGGTCAAGCAGAAGTTTAAACAAAAGAAGCGAGACTTTGGATCTGCGAATCCAAAGCAGGGGAAAGATGCCACTAAACCACAGAACAAAGGACAAAGCCAATGCGGGACAGCCCAATATAACCCATCGAAGCTGCAAGCAAAGAACAGCGCCGCGAAGCCGAAAAAGGACACTAGAAAATGTTGTGAGTTCCATAAGAGCTCCACTCACAACACAAGTGAGTGTCGGGCCAAGCAGTCACTGGTGGCTGAGCTAAAGGTTTCCGAATCAGATGCATGTTACGACTCTGAGTCAAAACCCGATAAGGGGAATGAAAAAGGGAAGCAGATCATTGATGCGGATCCCAATGCCACTATTGCTACCGCCAAGATCCAAAAAAATGAACACGAAGATCCAGAGGAGGAGGAGCGTCTCTTCCACTCCCAAATGTGGGTAAAGGGCTCCTCGATACAGTTCATTGTTGATAGCGGGAGTCAAAAGAACCTCATTTCAGCAGAGGTCATGAAGCGGTTGGGCTTACCGACCACAACACATCCACAACCATACACCATTGGGTGGCTTCACCAAGGACGAGATCTTCGCGTGAGCCAGCAGTGTCGCCTTCCATACAACATCAAGCCCTTCACGGATGAGGTATTGTGTGACATTGCTCCCCTTGAAGTTTGTGATGTATTATTAGGACAGCCATACTTGTGGAAGCGACATGCTGTGTATGAATCAAGGCCCCGTGTTGTTATTATTACATTGGGAAATAAGTTGTATAGGATACCAGAGGTAGCACCACCTACCGCCATCTCTTTGATTACTGCAAAACAATGCAGTAAGATCATTTCCAAAACCAGGAAATTTGTTTTCCTGATGATACGCCCTCAAGGAAAGAAGAATACGGTGGCCGCGACCTCCAGATGGGGTCCCTCTGCATGACAACTACAGATGGACAAGGTTGTGGAGGAGTACGGGGACATCTTCACCTCCCCTGCAGGGGTTCCTCTGCACTGTCAGGTCAAGCACTCCATCGATCTGACCCCAGGTGCGTCGCTACCCAATGGACCAATTTATCGGCGCTCCATTCTGGAGAACAATGAAATCAAGAGGCAGATTCAGGAGCTCCTGCAGAAAGGTCACATCCGTCCGATTTCATCGCCTTGTGGGAGCCCGATCGTGTTGGTACAGAAGAAGGATGGGACGTGGAGGCTCTATATTGACTATCGGGTGCTGAACAAGATCACTGTCCGTAATAGGTACCTGATCCCGCAGATTGATGACCTCCTGGACCAACTAAAGGGGGCGAAATATTTCAGCAAGATCGATCTGAAGTCAGGATATCTCCAGGTACCAATCGAACCCTCTGATGTGTGGAAGATTGCCTTCAAATCCAATGAGGGCCTTTTCGAATGGTTGGTTATGCCTTTCGGATTGACGAATGCTCCTGCAACCTTCATGAGGCTAATGGATGACATCTTGCGGCCATTCACCAACTCCTTTGTAGTAGTATACTTGGATGACATTTCGATCTTCAGCCAGAGTTGGGAAGAGCACCTCCACCACATCCGACAGGTTCTCCAAACACTGCGGCAACACAAGCTATGTGCCAATTTGGAGAAATGCACTTTTGGCATGACCCAGGTTCAGTATCTGGGATAAATCATTGATGAACAGGGGGTGCATGTCGATCCAGCCAAGATCCAAGTCATTCGGGATTGGCCATCTCCAACCACTCTAACAGAGCTCCGCAACTTTCTAGGTCTTGCCAACTTCTACCGCAGGTTCGTGTTGGGGTTTTCTCATATTACTTGGCCCTTGAGTCAAGTCACCAAGGGAGGGGCGAAAGCAAAATTCTTTTGGTCCGAATCTCAACAGAAGGCATTCATGGAGTTGAAGGATCACCTCTGCACGGCACCAGTGCTCGCGTTACCAGATTTACAACAACCATTTGAGGTCGAGACAGATGCCTCTGACTATGCTATTGGGGCAGTCCTTAGTCAACATGGACATCCAGTGGCATATCACAGTGAAACACTTTCAGACACAGTCCAGAAGTACCCCACTTATGATAAAGAGATGTATTCCATTGTACAGGCCTGCCGACAATGGAAGCATTACATTTTGGGGAAGGAAACGGTCATCCACACAAACCACCGACCCCTGCAGTTCATACAGACCCAAGGGAAATTGCAGAATGATCGCCATTAGAAGTGGTCTACATACCTGCAACAGTTCCACTTGAATATCAAGTATAAGAAGGGTAGCACCAATAATGTTGCAGATTGCCTCAGTCGACCACCGATCATGGCGTTAACCACCATGCTCAACTCTTGTGGACATGAGACTTCTGATTGGCCACTTCTCTACAAAAGCGACCTAGAATTCGGCCACACATACCAAACACTCTTGGAGGGTCGGCATGTTCCAGATTTTCACCTCCAGGATGCCCTGTTATGCCACCTGGGTCACATTTGTGTTCCTTCAAGCAAGCGTGCCAAGATGATTTGGGAAGCACACTACAGTCGTGTTGTTGGGCATTTCGGGGTCGAGAAAACAGTGGCAGTACTGCAAAATTATTTCTATTGGCCGAATCTTCGACAGGATGTTGGGAAGTACATCAGATCATGTACTGCTTGTGCCATTGCCAAACCGACCATTAAGAAGCATGGCCTCTATACCCCGTTGCCTACCCCTAGTCAACCTTGGGAATCCATCTCCATGGATTACATGTCAGGCCTTCCTTCCACTAAGCATGGAAATGACTATGTTTTTGTGGTCGTCAACAGGTTCTCAAAGATGGCCATTATGGCGGCCTGCAAGAAGAATATCACAGCAGAAGCCACTGCTAAACTCTTCTTTGAACGAGTGTGGGTGCACTTTGGGATCCTCCAGTCTATCATCTCAGATCGGGACAGTCAGTTTCTCAACACATTTTGGTCCAATCTCTGGTCAATGCTGGACACCAAACTCACGAAGTCCACAGCCTTCCATCCTCAAACTGATGGCCAGACAGAGGTTGTCAATAGGGTGATTGTGCACATTTTGCGCATGTATAACTCAAATCATCCACGCACATGGGATGAGAGCCTCCCCTATGTTCAACACAGCTACAACTGAGCTCTTCACAGCTCCACTGGCCATAGCCCTTTTCCGGTGGGTTTGGGATTCCAGCCACTATGCCCCATTGATGTGGCCATGCCACTTGCAGCTACTCACATAAATTCAGCTCATGTCCAGTCCGAAACAGATAAGCCACCAACTTCATTGAGCGCATCCAACATATTCGCCAGCAGGTCCATGACATTCTTGAGAAATCAAATGCCAAGTACAAGCAGCGACATGATCAACATCGGGTGCCACACAAGTTTCAGGTGGGCGACAAAGTCTGGTTGCATTTGCAAAAGGAACGCCTTACTGGAGCCTATCGGAAATTGAGACCACTCCGATATGGTCCTTACACCATTACTAAGGCTATGGGAGACAATGCATTTGAACTCAGCATTCCCCCATTCCTTGGCCTGCACCCAGTGTTCAATGTGGACCGCCTTCGGCCATACTTTCCACCATTGCTAGACACATCCGACATTGCAGAACAACTCAAACCCACAGAATTAAATCCAGATTGCATGGAACAAGCTGCAACTAATCAGATCATGGACACACAGATCAAGAACACTCGCCAATAGAATATCCAACTGTATCGAGTTGTCAAAGCAAGCCAACTCCTTCAGCAGGGCAAGTGGCTCACCGGGGAACAAGTTCAGCAAAAGTTTCCTCATCTCATGGAGGAACTCAACGCAATGGGGACAATTGCTTCCTAAGGGGGGAGGAATGATCCAGGTGGATACTGGTGGCCACCTGCCAAGTCCACCGGGACCCCCACCATTGTTTCTCTCAGCATTTTCAGTTTCCTTAATTGTAGCACAACTTACTATTTTTAGCAGTTTTTCGGGTCCTGAACTTCTGGAGCTGTTTTAAGGCCCTAAACGACATTTTTTGGGAAATCTGGGGGCAACATGGGTCCATGGACTGATGTTTCCCTTCCCAAAGTGGTAGTTCTCGGATAGATCTTTCTAACGAGCTATTGTACGCGTCAAATGGAGATCGTATGCCAAAGTTACGACCCCGGGAAGTTGATGTACCAATTTACCCAAACGGGGCCCACAATTTGGCGTTTCATCTCCTAGGGTTAGGTTCTGGAATGTTAAGGGTTTTCCATTGTTTCTCAACAATAAATAGGCCTTCGAGCCTCATTGTAAGACAGTTCAGAGGCATGTAGCCACCACATCTCTTCTCATAGATAAGCTACCATTGCCCTAGCTGGTTTATTTCCATTTCTGGTTGTAAGCATATTTCAGTATTTTCCATTAATGAAATGAAGTATTATTTCCGCTGCATCTTTGTGTATATGGTTATCTTTGTAATTTGTTGCGTTCCTGTTTAAATCCGGATCACGCTCATGCAGCGGAACCTTCCTCCGGTCTATTAGGGCCTAAATCTACCTTAGGCTGAGAAAGGCAGGATCTAGGGTAACATCAAACCACACTTAACCTGGTAGCTAGCCCTACCAGGTCAAGAGAGGGCTCTCTCCTTGCCAATCTCACGAAAATATGATCAATAAGGTTTGAGATGACTAATGTAAAGACTAATTTTAGGCTAGGTATATGCTTAGAGGAGTTTGATTGAATTTAATGTCGGTTTGTTGGCTCAAATGTGAAAGGCAGATTTGGGTCCGGGGAATGGACACAGTCTTGCAGAGGTTTCTGTGGGGCGAGGTAGGAAAATGGTTTCGTACTTTGAAATAAGTGAGATGGAGAGTCTTAAATCTGTTGAGGAGTTGGAGGGCATGAAAGTCTCAGGCATCCTCTTCAAATAGTTGAAAACATAAATAACTAAACAAACACTAGGTAGAGCACTGCAACATCAATGAATTCTACCTTTATCCTTGTTTCATTTAGTTAAGCTGAATAGAAAGAGATGATGGCATACATAAACACATGTAAACTTGCATTACAGAAGGAAAAACAATACCAAATCAAGTTTCCACAAGAATCCCACAAAATGTTGCAAACCCTGGTCTATTCCTTTGCCAAACTGCAGAGATGAATGTACAATAATGCTCAAAGCATTCACAAGAGTCCAACCTTTACCAATGACTGAAAAACTACTAGATATAGGCAAAAAACAACTCATGCTAGGCTTTAGGGGTTGAATTCATGAGTTTAGGAGCTGTTTCAACAAGATCTAAACTAAGAACTGAAAAGTAGGCAATGGAACAGCTTGCCTCTAAAACCTAGGAAACTGATTCATTCAGTTTCAAACTACCTTTTCATGATGTATCTACCTCCATGAGTGAAATTTTAACATTTTTACATCAAATTCCATCAAATTACATCATGAGTTTGACTATGAGAGAGAGAAAATTCAAACTGAGAAAAAACTAGGCGAAAAAAATAGAGTTTTTTGGCAAAAAGGTCAATTTTCCATCCTGTGCGTCGCGCCACTGTCCTTGTGCGTAGCACCTTTTTGTAGCTGATTTTGGAGGTTTTCCCGTGCACCAAATTTGCCCCAAGTGGGATTGTTGTAAAGTTCTATCTGTATAGTTTCCATAACATGTGGAATTTCTGAATTTGGTGTCCATTTTCCCTTCCAAAAGTGACTTCCCCCAACACTGCTTCCTGTGTGGCCAAAAAGGGGCAGAAAGGGCATTTTTGAGGTGTTTTGGACCCTTTTGGAAGCTCAAAACTTGACAAAATTTCTTGGCCATTTGTGGTAATTCATATTTTTGCATGAGGAATCCAAAAATGCTGAGTTTTCCTCCAAAGGAGGTCCCTAGCAAAAGCGAGCGCCAAGTGGCGCTACGCACCAGGCAGAAAAATCTGTGTTTTGCTCCAAAAATTCAAAATTGACAAAAAGTGTCTTGCATCAAGTGCTATGTTGGGCTAAGGAAGCCTCAGCCAAAATGTTGAGCTTGTCTTTCTCTTTCCTCTTCCTCAAAGCTTTCCTCAACTTGGCCTTCAAAGTCCTAATTCTTGCTTTGCAAACTTTGTTTCTCACCAAATAGTGATAGGCCATGTGCCTCAACATCTTTTTCTCTTTGTTGGGCTTCTCTAGCATCTTTTCCAAGTGTATGTTTTCCCTCTCAAGCCAATATTCACAATCAGCTTCAATTTCTTGCTCAAGTGGTGTCAACTTGACTTTCTTCCTCTTGGCAACTTGTCGGTTTTCTCTTACGTTTTGGAGCTCCATGATGATTTACTGATCTTCCAACTGCTTATTCCTTTTCTCAAGATAATTTATCACCCACTTGGCTCTTTCTAGGTTGAGAGAGAAGTCATGAATGTTAGCTTGTTGTTCTTGAATGATCTCCTTGAGCTTTGAGCTTTGGGAGCCCAAATCAATGTCATCATCCTGAATGAGAGTGAACTCTCTCTCTTGAACTTCTGAAGGCCCCTCATCATGCAATGGCTGCTTACCCTTGTCCTATACCTGCTTTGTTTTTGAAGGAAATGAGGCCCCTTCCACCCCGGGTGGAGATAGTACTCGTTTTGCTGCTGCAAACAATCTTCTTGTGCCCTTTTGGTAAGTGACAAACACTGGCACACTGGTGGTTTGAGTCTCATGCACCTCTTTCTGATGTGAAGGCTCTCCTGCCTCATGAAAAACTGATGGGGGCACTTGAGGGCTTGTGAAGACCTCATGTGAAATGAAATCATCCCATGAAACATTCAGTAAACTAAGCTGATGAAAAACCAAAATCTTGATCAATGCAAAGTGATAGATGTTGTTATATTGCGGATGAGGAGGTTTCCTTTGCACCAATGTGGTCATTTTCTCAATATTCCGACATATGAAATAGGGGATGTTCATCATCCTCACCCTAGTAAAATGCATCAACAATCTGATATGATAGGTGTATAGGCGAGAAAATCTGCCTTCACAGCTAAAATATTTGATTATGAGTTTCATAAGGGGAGCATATGTGTCCTGTAGGTATCTAAAAGGAAAGACCCTACTGATATGCCTTTGAAAACCAGCCTTGATATAAGGCTCATAATCATCTCTATCCACCAACTGTCCCTTGTTCCACTATTCACCTACATTTGGAATACCGGTTGCTTCAGCTATTGTCTCAGGTGTCAAAATGAATGTCACACCTGCCAAATTTACCTGGCCATTGTGAAGATGAAGCACAAAAAGTCTGGCAAGCTTAGGGTGGTATTTGACTCTTTCCACCATCTCACAAAATTGGTAGCAAGATTGATGTTTGAAGCATGCTACAGCAAGAGGGCAAGCCAACAACTCAGTAAGTCTAGTGGGCTCCTCCTAGATATGTTTTCCTCCCTTGTGAGGTCTCCTTGGTGCGTGAATTTCTTTGGAGGAATCACTTACTGTTTCCTCATTTCTTTCATAAGATGAATTTGACTCCATGTTTTCCATTTTTTTATGTTTCTTTGATAAGTATGAAGAGATTTTATAGGAACAATAGGTATTTGCTGCTAAAAGACAGGGATTTGATGATGGGGACTCTGAATGATGGCTTGGGATGCTGCTTGTAGGGTTTCTGGGAATTGCAAGGTTTTGGGGAACAAGGATTAGGGCTTAGGGATGTTAATTAGGGTTTGGGAGTAGTGGGACTAGGGATTAGGGTTTTCAGTTTTAGGAATAAGGGGATAAGTGAGTGTGAATGGAAGAGGAGAGGGAAAGTGATATGAGTGAAGTGTAGTAAGAGAAAAATGAAAATGGGGGATGGGAATTAGACAGCAAAAACTACAATTTTGCAAACCCTAGGTAGCTTTTTCAATTGATTGTGCAAGGAACTAGGGTTTTGTTTTTTACCTATTGAAACACCATAAAAACTAATGAAAACCCTTACAATGGCAATATGGAGATGCTTGACTTACTTGGAAAGAGGAATTTGCAAGTTTGAAGCATTGGAGGAGGCGATTTGGATGAATTTCAGGTTTTGAAGGCAGGTGCGTTGTGCCCACTAACAGGTGCACTGCGCCTCTCTAGTGCGTCGCACCAGTTACGAACTCAGTGTATATCCGGTGATGTGTACACCGCGCCTCGACCTAGGTGCACTGCACCAGGAACCTTCACAAATTTTTGCTGCACTTTCACCTTTTGCTCCTCAAATCGCGACTTGGCTTGCTCACTTTCTTTTTGACACACAAATGAACTCCTTCAATTATGAAAAAGACTTTATATATAAAGGATTTTAATTTTTCACTTATAAAAAACCCACTTTGTAATGTTTGGATTTCACTTTGTTTTTAAAACTCTGTTTTGGCAGTTTGATTTGCTTTTTGCCTTTGATGGACTAAATGCTTTGAGATTTTGACTCTTTTGCAGGAACTAGAGTGCAAGAGCTTGGCAAGGTGACTAGGGCTGCATCTCAAAATTATTATATATAGGAAAAATGAAATTACATGAAATCTTGTACATAAAACATAAAAACCAGGGCTGCATCTTGAAATTTTTGTTGTTGAGACTTTATTTGACCTCCTCATGTGCTTGTTGACCATTATTGAGCTTTTATGAGACTTTATTGACAAAACCCTAGACCTAATGAGACCTAAAACCCTGAACATAGCTTTTGCAAATGTAATGGCAGAAAATGACTGTAAATGACCTGAATTTATGAAAATGGGTCAGCAGGTAAAGATCATGAGGGAAAATTTATAATATGCCACTACCATCAGATGATCCATGATCCTAATGGAATGCAGATGATTGGATGAGACACCTAACATGCAATGCAACAACAGTATTTTGATCACTGATGGAGGGATGAAGATACCGACACTAGCAGGGTCAAAACCCACCACCGCCCACCGATTTGCATATCGAAAGGCCAGCTGTTGACCTTGTAATTCGCCCCACCCCCAAGGGGCACTTCGACGCACAATGCACAATACATCTGTGTGTGCCGCCCAAAACTACAACATTGTAGAAGACTTGGCGCAAGCACCGTCGGCTATGTCAGCACTCGAGCTATTACAAGCTTTCCCAGCACAAAGGAAATCTTTGCTTTCAGTTATTTGTGGTATTGACCCACAAGATTCCATGCTTGCTATTTTGGACATGGAAAAGTGTAAACCTCCCCTTTCCCACCAGCTTGCATTTCAAGTGAAAATTTTTTCGAAAGGTAAAGGTATACACAGAACTATCATCGATGAAGGTGCTTCTACCTACGTCATGTTGGCTTCATGTTGGCTTGCCCTAGGTTCTCCAACCATAACCCCACAGTCGAACTCCCTGAAAGCTTTCGACAACCACACTTTCATCCCAAAAGGATACCTAGCCAGCTACCTCATGACTTTGTATGGGAAAATGGTAATGATGGACATAGAAGTTGTAGACAAAAAACTCGACTATAATCTCTTGCTAGGTCGCAGTTGGACATATTCCATGACGGCCATAGTATCTACTGTCTTTCGCATCATCCTATTCCCATTGGATGGAAAGGTAGTTACAGTAGATCAGTTGTCTTTCTGCACCCCTGATTATTCACCATTACCAAGTAGCTCTGTACCCCTAGTAGGTGGTGCGCTTAACTCTTACGTTAGTCTCGGTACTGGTCTATTGAAGGCTTCTTCCCTCATGGGTTGTTTTCCTCTTCAGCCGCCCAAGGTTTCACATCGGTCAACATGCTTTCATCTATTCCTCATGAACAGACTGATCCATGGATCCTATTGGCTCCTTCAAACCTTAACACGTACGGAGAACAAATGTTGTTGTCACCAGCTGAATTGGCCTACCAAGCCTTTCAATCTGCATCCACATCTCCAGTCACGTTGGTTACTGCCAACGATACCACCGCCCCTTCCATAATCGTGCCTTCTTTCAATCTACTCTATCAAGTCATACCTAAGGATGAAGCCATTAGAGAGATCATGAGTTTAGAAGAGTGACCTTGGGAGGACTCGCACCATCGTGTTTCGATATCTGATTCAGACATGATGCCTCTTCAAATCCTGTTACCTGATGCACATGAAATCATTTCCTCACCCTATACGATCCTCCAAACTTTGGAGGCAGAAGGAAACATGGGCAATATTTCAAAAACATTGCTCATTGATATTTCTGTCATGACAGGCATCGTGGAAAACATACAGATTGGAGCTAATCGCAATCCTGAGGAAATTGTGAGCTTCACCTGCCCTTTTAAGGACTTCCGTGATGTTTTCCCTTGGTATTATGAGGAAATGCATGGCATAGACCCTTCTATTGTCAAGCATGAGTTCAAGGAAGATTGAGAATTCTTTTTATGGTATTTTTCTTGCTCGTTAATCCAAAAAATCTTCGATTCTCCTTCTTCGGGCTCGTTAAATTACCACGAAGAAGATCGAGCATTCTTTTTATGGTATTTTTATTGCTCGTTAATCCGAAAAACCTCGAGTCTTCTTCTTTGGGCTCATTAAACTACTACAAATACGATTAGAGCACTTTTTGGGATATTTTATTTCTCTTTAAAAAATAAAAACATCTCCAAGTTTTTCATCGTTGGGCTCATTAAACATATACGACGATGGTTTGAGCAACTCTTTTTCGCTCTTTTTCTAGCTCATTAAACTGAAAAATATCATTAGAGCATTCTTTTTAGGTGCTTTTTTCTCGCTCATTAAACTGAAAAAATCTTGGGTTTTGTCTTTAGGCTCGTTAAACATTTATAAAGATGACCCATCATTATTTTAGGTACTTTTCTCACTCGTTAAACTAAAAAATCCCAAGTTTTTGTTACCGGGCTCGTTAAAAATATACAGCAGCAACAGGAGCACTTTCTTTTTTGGGACCATTTCTCGCTCTTAAAATCGAAAAATCCCCAAGTTTTTTCCCTCCTTCGGGCTCGTTAAATTTACGAAGGAGGAATGAGCAGTTATTTTACCTCTTTTTCCTCACTCACTAAACTGAAAAAGACACCTTGAGTTTTCTTCATTTGACTCGTTAAAAATTTGATGAAGGCATTGAGTTTGTCATCGTGTGACTCATTAAAAATTCACGACGAAAAACGAGTTTAGTCTGTCTCCTCGTACTCGTAACAAAATGAGGTTGCCATCTATTGAATATAGGTTTCTCTTTATCCGGATTCAATAGATTAACTAACGGAAAAGTAACCAATCTGGGTATACTATTAACCTTTTGTCGTACCCAGTTAACAACTATGACAAAGGGACCACAATGGAGTCGTTTTTTATGATCTTTTCAGACTCTCTAAATATGAAAAGACCACCAAGTTGTCTAGTCTGGACTCTTTAAATTACACAGACAAGATATAGAGTCACTCTTTTTACGATCCTTTTCAGACTCTTAAAACATGAAAAGATCGACGAGTTTTCTTGTCTAGACTCATTAAACTAATTAGCTAGGGCAAAGAGTCACTCTTTTTGTGGTCCTTTTCAGACTCTTTAAATATGAAAATATCGATGAGTTTAGTCGTCTGGACTCTTTAAACTAATCAGATGGGGAAAGTGGACAATACAACTGTATTATGTATTAGAAAGTGTGGTTTGGCAGTAGTCGTTCCATTGAACATGGCACTCCCTTAGATAAACCTTCCTTGTGACGGCCTCTCAATATGAATCCTACCATCCTATGGGTTTAGCCTATATACCCCGCTGTTCTTGCATCTCTGTAACCTAACACTCTTTAGTGTTCATGAGTCTAGTGTTGTCTAGTTAAAACCATTGTCGTGCCTTCTATTGTTCAAGGGTTAACCTTTTGTTTCCTCCATCAACCCATCAAGCATATCTTTTCATCATGCCCTCTGTTGTTTAGACCCAAATGCTCAAAAGATTCATCAAAAAACAAAATCATTCTTGTCCCATTTCATGTTGATTGATGTAGGACACATTATTGCCTACCTTTCGACAAGTTTCTTCCTATTGACTTCAACACTCTCTCTAGGAAGATAACCCAGAAACACATTCAGTGCCTTGGTACTTGCATAAATTAGTGGCAAGTTTCCTTGTGTTTTATCAGGGGTTCTCCTTATTATCTCCTGGTTAAGCGATTCTACGAGTGTTTGACGACAAAGACATCTTTCACACTCGTTAGATTGTACTGTGCATCTTGGAGACCATCACCATTATCGGTGGCCTTCCTCGCGTCTGTTAACGGTCTCCATTATTGACTGGTAATCAGATGATTTTGTGCATGTTCAACGTCAACACATATATTCACATGTATCGATCTATGTTGTTCAGTGAAGCGGAAATCAAGACCTTGGGTAGAGGCTTGCATCACTCAGCCTTGTTTCCTCTCCCAAGTTGTGGATATTGTTTTTTGGAGACAGCTTATCAGGATGATTCTATTATGACATCGGATCCGCATTGTGCTTATCAGCGGCTAGTATCATCATATCTCTTTGGAGAAAAATCACTTTGACATAGCTACTGAGCATGGGAATCCCCGACTCGGGACATGATTTTAGTATTTTTATATATATGTGTTGTATCAGGTTTCCCTTGCCACCTAAAGCTTCGATCCTCTCTCTCTTTTTTAAGGAAAATTACAGTTAAAGTAAAGTATTTTGGCCATCGTCGCAGCCTCTGATCTCATACTTTAGGGGGCATATGTTATACAACAAATTGACCTCCTCATCAACTCAGAGGGGAAAGACAAGATAGCTGAAGCAAAGACCACAATCACAGGCCTTGATTCCACACTAACGTTGGTTGTGCACTAACAACCTGCTTTATAAAGCTTGTCTGCAAGCCTAAGGGTGTATTAGTGAACCTATTAACTCAAGTTGCTAGTAAGGGGACAGTGTTAGTGAAACTTGGTGAAGTTCTAAGGGTCAAAGGAATGAATTAACTCATAAATATCTAGATATTTGTTCCTAAAATTACTCAAGAAAAGCAAGGAAACATCCAAAATCGACCTATTTGGAGGATTTTTAATCCGAAAGAAGGAGGCAAATGGGAAAGAGCTGAAAAGCATGGCACGTTCATTACTTTTTCCCTAGGGAACTCAAGGAGGAACTTGGCAACCCTAACTCAATCGCTAAATAAGAAAAGTTAGGGCTATGGTGATAGAGGTCAAAGCATTTGAAAGGATAGCATACTTGACTGTTGAGCATTGTCTCAAATCATAAGAAGTGAGCAAGAAGGGAGAGAGAGAGAGAAGTTGGAGGGGTAAAGGAAGGCTGATACAATAGATGGTTGTAATCACTCTTCCAACATTAATATAGAACTGCAGTTGTACTGTCTACTTTGTGGTGTTGATACTATCATTCATTCAATTGTTTGTTCAATACCTATTAGAATGAGTAGCTTAGTTATATGCAATTAGATGTTCTTTTATGTATTCATGCATTAGTGATAAGAGTTTTATGTTGTGATTATGCTTGTCTCTTCTATGTGTAGGACTTGATATGGAGCCAGATCAAGGGATTTCCACCTAGCTGCATTGCGCTCTCCAGCAAATCTACACGGAGGCTTGAGGTAATCTCCTTCTCCTACTTTGATAGTTAGTTATTGTTTATGAACATGCATGTAACTTTGTGATGGTTGCAGATAATCTTACAGTCTGCTGAAGGTCCCAAGAAGACCTTTGAGGGTATCTTGATTCTCCATACACCGTGCATTTTATCCTATAGCAATCTACTTCTCAGACCAATGTAGAAATTCTATTGTAGGTTAACCAGATAATGCAATATAAATCAAAGCAGAATACTACAACCTACTTCTACTATCAAATTTTGCGAAAGCTTAAAGATCGAGTTGAACACATATAACCAGAAGAAGAAGAAACAATTCACAATACACATGAAAATACTTTAGGGAAAGCCTCAACTAAAAACCCCACTATCTATATTATCATACAAGGTGGAAATACATTAGAATTATACAAAGCCTTAGCTCTCACAGCTAGCCAGCTCTCAGTACAATCCTCACAAATGCTCACAGGCAATCAAAGCTTCTCTCAAGCCTTCCTCTCTTCCCTCCAAGCTCCTATTTACTTGCATTGTTCCTTGTGGATGATCTAATGTTACCAAGTGTAACACTGCTCTCACACACTGTCAGAACTGCGCAATCCTCAAGGAATTGATTCCTTCTACATGAATGAGTTTTCTTTATAAGAAAACACATGCAACTAATAGTACATTGTCCTTGACATTTAGATCAATTGGGTCTTTCTCATAATAGACATGCATGAGTTTCAGACGAGGGAATCTTCAATTAACTAGAGTACACTAGTTGAGTGCATGCATGTATCAACTGATTGATAACTCACAATTAGTTCCTCAAACAGTTTGGAACTAATTTAACAGGACTTAACTTAGTAAATTGTGTTAACTAATTACAACTCAAATATAACTCAATCTTATCTCCTTAATTTAAGGGATAATTGTTGCATGACTTCAGAAAGACTTCTAACTTGAATTTCTCCAACTAATTAATTCAAAATGAATTAATTAATTATTTCCAAGTAGCTGTTAAGACTGAATTCAATTTTAATTCACAATTTAATTCAAGGACAAATTAAATTGGAATATTCTTGTTGCCACATTTCAACAAATTCAATATGGTCCATTTAGAATTCTGGAAAAGATTAGTGACAATGCCTTTAGGTTTGATTTTCTTTCATCTATGAAAATATATGTTGTTGTTAGTGTGGAAAATTTAATTTTGTATGAGCCTCCTTTGATTGAAGATCAAGGAGAGAATGTCCAGATTCCTTCCATTGAGGATTTTTCTCTTGAATACCTTGATGAAATACAGCAAGATACCATTCTTGACAAAATAACAAGGACTTCAAAATGAGGGAGTGTGGACTACCTTCTGTTAGCACTCTGTAATTTTCCGAGGTTGCAAAAGAGAACCATAGAGGTAACCACAAAACCACTTTGGAAGTTGGGATCTAGCCCTACCAGCTTCAGAGAGGGATCTCTCTATCAGATTTAACTTTGTTGTATATAGATATTATGCTAGTTATGAGAGTTAAGAGTTTGATTTTAAAATTGATTGGTTGATTAAATTCCTAAAACTTCCATTGGGATATGGATTCTATAGCTTAACGTGGATCTGTTTCCGATTTTCAAAGGAGTTTAATAGGGCAAGGTAGCTGAACTAAATGGATCATTTATGTTTAACTAAAGTGTGATAGAAGAAAAGATATAAGTTCAATTAAAGTTAAAGAGAAATTAAGAATTATTTAACATGATATCAGAAGAAAACATTTAAATTATCTATACCCAGAATTAGAGTGTATTGTTCAACAAATTATGTTCATCAACTTTCTATAAAATAATTTAGATTTAAGAACACATAAGGATGGAAACAAAGAAATAAGCACATAAATAGTGAGATAAGCACTTCACCAAATAGTCCAACACATGAATCCTGTGAAGAATGTATTTTTTATTACTAATCATCTCATCAAGCGAAATAGGTACAATAGCGTTCTAGAATGAAAAAATAAACCCTTCATACTTCAAAAAGAGAAGTATTTATAAGTTATTTACAAAATATCCTGTCAAAACTGACTAGGATGTATTTAGGAATTCCTAAACTGAATCTATCTAACTGTTACAAAAATTTAGGAAAATTGGAACTGTCTGAAGTGCTGGCACTTGATTTGTGGAATTGTTGAATATGTGGCCCTTCGAATCCTGTTGTGTTGTTGATGTTGAGTTGTACAACCAAGTCATTTTCTTACTCCAGTAATTCACATAATTTATCCCAATGTTGTTCACTGGGGATAGATGTCTTGAGTAACTTCCTATAGACCTCATCCACTTCAGTGTATTTGGAAAAAGTTGGTTTGGAAATAAAGATATGCTTGATTTCATATTGGATGTCCAAATCATATGCCAATGCTTCTAAAAATGATTTTCCTGTCATGCTGATTCTTCCTCCTGCAAATTTAGAAGTGTCTTTAGCCTTGGTCAGCAATTTCTAACTATAATATGACCGTGTGTTGAGCTTGTCATTTATTACTAATAAACTGGGAAGTCCTTTTTTGTAGAGGGCTTCCATCTTGTTGAAGAACCTCTGTACACCAATGTCCAGAACTTGAAATTTTTCTTCTAGTTTCTTGATCAAATTTCTCTTGGTCATCACCTTTTTTACCTATAGTATGGTTTTAGTTCTGTCCTCAATCTCTAGTTCTTCTAGTTCCTTCTTGTTTTTCGAATTGTGGAACTTGATAAGCTTTGTAGCTTCACAAGGTTTATCACCCAACTGTACTTTCATTTCTTCAATAACTTCATTAGATCTCTCAATCAATTCCTTCTACTCAAATATAATTTGTATAGATGGCAAAATTTACACCATGGATTCCTCTATCCTTTCCAAATGTTCTCTTTAACCTATGCTAGGGTATTACCCATGGCAATTTCCTTTTCCATTTGCTACAATCTCTGGGAAAGAGTTTGGGATTTCTGCATCTCTGTTAGGAGAGAATTATCATATCTAGTGCTCTGCTCCTGTAGGGTATTTACATCCCCTCTTAACTTTTTTTTTCTTCTCCCTATATCGACATGTTTTCCATGGATTGGGCCAGCTTGATTGAATCATCTACAGTTGATGTGGGAGATGTTGTAGAGGAGGATGTCCCTACTGTTGTAGCTATTGTAGGTGTTGGGTGTGGAGCTTGATTATCTTCTTTATTCATAGGTATCACCACATTGGACCCCAGTTCGTAATGGGGTGGAAACGTCACCCGTAATATTTGCACTGCAAGGGGGGTTCGGGGGGGAGCAATGACCTTTGGGAGCCCCCACCCAACAAAGGATCAGGGGCAGCACCCCCAAAGCTAAAAATAGATGTTAAATTTCATGTAAAATGTTGTAATTTCGTAGTCAATCTGGGTCGTTCATTAGGCGGAGATCTGACGATAGAAGTTACGTTTAATTTAGGGTTTTTTTCCATAGAAGGCAACCCCTCACTATATATGATGGAATTGTATTGCGTCTATGTAGATATGTATTCTGAGAAGGAAGAGAGAGGAGATTGAGCGAGAGAGAAGAGGGAATTACAGCAGATCTGTTGTAGGTTGTATCTATTCAATTTTCCGAATAATATAAAAGGAAGTACTGGTTGTTTCTCCATGGACGTAGCCCAAATTGGGTGAACCACGTATATCTGTGTCTCTCTTATTTTATGTGTTTTATGTGTTTATATTTCTGCAATATTTTATGTGTTCCATTACTCTGTAATATATAATTTTTTAACGGTAGGAATTCATGTTTTAAGTAGTGATGCAATAGGAACTGCATCAAGAGGAACCATAGCAAGTTGAGAACTTTGTTCTTTCTCTTTGATCAATTTATCCATCTCTGCCTCCATTTCCTTAATCTGTGCACTCTGTTTTGCTAGTAGCTTCAACATTTCTTCTTTTTGTATCTCTGTTTCCCCTAACTCCTTCGCCTGACGATATTAGTGGCAGGAAGCTTCAATTGCTTCCTTAGAGATGCTATGTCAGCATTCTTCTTTATAATCATATCTTCCATAGCCTTTGAATCTCCTAGATCAAAGCCTTCTTTGATCACCATTTCCTCCAAATATTTAATTCTGTTGTCTTTGGCCAGAGAGGAAACTTTCTCCAGTTTGAGTTGTGACTGAACATTGTTCAAAGATAGTTGTAGTTTAGAAGTAGTAAGGGCAGTCTGTGTGAAGGTTGAATAAACCATTTCTCCTGTTTTCCTGTGCATGTCCATCTAATCCAAAGGATGGACATCCTTTGCCTCAAACTCAAATGTAGTCTGCTTGAAATTAGTTATTGATTTAGGTTGAGGAACCTATGCCTATAAGAATGCCATATGCATTCTCCCTTTCTCTGTGTCATAGGCCGAAATGAGCCTATGTTTAATCGAGGAAGACTTCTTCCTTAATTGAGTATAAATGTTATTATGGAGGACTTCATTCCTATGTTTAATTTCTTCATACCTATGGAATATTTCCAACTGCCTCTACTATGTAAATGACTCTAGTGTATGAGGCATTGTAGCTGGATTCTCTTTAGTGGTTGAGGATGATCAAGAATAAGTTGTGCTGCTACCAAACTTTAAAGTATGTAGGCTAGAGAGTAAAATAGTACCTTGTGTTTCCTCCAATGGTGGGAAATCTACCTTGGATCTTGTTTGTGTCTTTTTTGAATAAATCTTCAATTCCTTGGCTGAGACTTCTATAACTAAAGGGGATTCCTCCTCTCTCAACCATTTCTCAGTCTTCTCTCTAGGGGTAGGAGTCTCAGAGGCGGTTATGAAAATCACCTTCTCTTCAAAGTGTTTTCTACCCAATCCTGTTGATTCATGTATTTCTCAATTTCTGGTCTCTGGGTATGTACATAGGGAGTTGTCTTTTGTTCCAACCTCAGCTTAGAAATTACCCCAAAGGGGTCATAAGACCATGTGAAGCGGAGGTGAAAATTCATTTGTTTTAGAAGGAGGTATGCTTCCTCTGTCATTGTTATATTGTTACATATAAATGGCCCTATCTGTGTTTTTATTCTGAATTGGGACTTCTTCTTAGTTGCCTGTTGTGGCCAGCAACAACCCCCCTCGTTCAATGTAGTATCAGCCACGATACTGAATGAATGGGGACCCTTAGTTAATTTTTTAGGAAAAGCAAGGATTTCTTTTTGAAGTTACAACCATACGCTTAGAAAAGGTTTCTTGAATATCTTAAGCCTAAGCCTGTGTTCATGAAAGCAAATCTTAAGGTCGCACCACATAAGGATAAGAAACACCTTCATTTCCCTTCTAAAGACCAATATGCGCGCCGCCCCAGTGTTAATAACGACATCGCATCGCAACATACTAGCATCCATAAAGAAAAGCTTACAAATCCGCCGATATGCGATATCGCGATCGCATATCACAGAAATGAGGCGGGCAAAGTTTGGCAAACATTGAATTATTGCGATCTGCGATATTTCGATTGCTGCAATTTGTGATTGCGCGACATGCAAGGGTACGTTGGCAAATCATAAAGCACCTTAGTACGAATCCTTCGGGCGCGTCACCCAAAGAAAAGCCACTTACTATAACCTAACTTGAAATTATGCGCTTTTAATGATAGTAATAAATTAGTTGTCAGTTATTAAGTGGAATAAAGACGCATGCCTTGATGCGGATTTGCTTCACGTAAGGTGGCCTATCTGATTATCTCCTGCATTTAAAACTCTCCCATCACCTTTCTGATCAGTCTTTCCATTTCACTCGTAACCTGCAGGAGCAAGGTGCGAAGGCAAATCAGACAGAAGCGCAAAGCGAAATGGGAAAGAAGAACAAAGCTCGAGGCTCCGAAACAAGAGAAAAAACCAAGGAGATGGCGCCCCTGTACACAGATACAGCCTGCAATAGAGATGCAGGTATCTCAACATGGGAAGGCATGTATAGGCTGTTAGAAGAAGAGAACCCTAGAATAATGAAGGTAACTGCTGCTGTCGCGGGTGCATCACGTCCTTCGGAGGCATCCCTGGAAGACCTAGCATGTTCTTTCCTCCATAGAATAGCGGCCAAGCCGAAGATCCTACCATATACAGACATGATCAAGTGGATTCTAGATGATGCGGAATTGGCAAATAGGCAATTAAAAGTCTAGGGACATGGGGTCGTGAGATCGTTTGCTGCACAAGACCTGAAGCTCATGTATCATCTTCCTGAGCCGCAAGCGACCTATAATGCACAGTTTGTTAAGAAGTTCACAGTAGAAAATACGGATCTATCAGACACCACTAAAGAATGGTCAAGAAGAGATGAGTCGTTGAAAAAGGATAAAAACAGTATGTACAGTACTGGTTCCCTTACCTCTCCATATTGTTTTGCTGCAGCATGCTCTGTAGATTATTTGGTATGCCCGATATCAATAAGTTTTCATCTGAATGGCTACCGTTAGTTGATGCCGCGACTAACTCCGAGATAGTAGATTGGGCCAAAATCCTTTCTGATACTCTATACACGGCGGTTGTCAAATACCGTTCTAGGAGATCCTTCTCCCAAAGGGTCTATCCTCCTTTTTATTTGTCTGCCTATATAATGGACTCTGTCTGTCTTGTATCAAATTTTCCTACCATGGGTTGGAAATGGACTACCCAAGACCCATTGCCCATCCATGTTTATCATAAAGTCTTATGGGATTCCCAGTTTGCCCCTCATTTTTACCAGATTTGCCATGGGCTCATATTGCCCATACATAGAATGATATATGATAAGGACCCCCCAAGGTGCTCTCCCGAGGCCCAAATTGACATCATCCCCATCGCGAGATGGTTTGGGGAAGAATGGTTTACCTACATTCGAGTTTTTGGAAGCACTGTACCTCCACATGTCCTACCCTTGTATGTCCCTGATAAACTGTTGGCCCGGGAAATCGCATATCAAACTTGCTCTGAAGGTGGCTTAACCAAGGACCTAAAGGACAAAAAGAAGGCCATTTGGCCTCAATTTCTCGTCACTTTTGGGGCCTTCTCTTTGTTCAATGTGGGACACGCTTTTGACGAGGTGGAGAATGTGACGTGTCTTCAATTATTTAAGTTCTCATCAAGACCATTCGACCCAAATAATGTGGCCCAGGAATTTACAATCAACGTCAAGATAAGAGTGTTCTCTGGGAAGAAATATCTGTTTGATGATCTCTTTCAGAGTAAAAGCTCGCTCAAAGACATTTTGCAAGAAGCTCAGTCAAGGTTGTCTCTAGACGACCTCCGAAAATTCACGTTATATAGAGAGAGAAGGCTGGCTAGTATTCCACTAGAAGGGCTGCGAGTAGCTACTAGAGAATCGACTCCGAGCATCAGCCTCAGTGAAAACTCCAGCGCTTCCAGATCTAAGTCCAGCGCCGCAAGAAAAATATCTGAACATCCTGAAGAGTCTGTGCACGACAAAGAAAAGAACGAAGAAACAACCAAAGGCACAGCTCAGTCAAGTACGATGGCTCAGCAGCAAGTTATCGCCTCACCACCAAGAAACGTTCCCCCTCCTGTCGTCGAAACACCTCTTGTCACAACAGAGTTGGATAAAGAGTGGGAAACCTTCAATGAATTAATTAATCTTGAAGGGCAAGTCCCGAAGACACCTGTGGGAAATACACAGGTGGTGCAAGAGGTCGTCTCGACCATAGTCAGTAGTGCCGCAGAAGCAGAACACCTTCCTATCGCTCCATCCTCAGAACTTCTACTCAACGTAGAAGAAATTCCTCCACTGGACGTATTCTACAGTCCCCAGCACAAAGCAGTTGTAAGGAGACAAAGAAAGAAGAGAAAGCTTGAGAATGCACTGTCTCAAGATGCTAAACATCTAGACGTCTTGTGGAAAGACCCAAATAATAATCCAACTGAGAATCTCACGAAGCTGTCTCAGATTGCAGGAGCATATGCTTCTGCAACTATTGACAAGGCCTCTGAAGTTCAGCAACTCCTAAAAGAACATGAAAATCAAATACAACTGCTACAACAACAGTTGCAACAAGCCAGCGCAAACACTGAAGCTTCCAGACAGCTCGAAAAGCTACAGGAAGACTTTTGCCAGATGCAGGTAAGCTATCAAAGAAGTCTTGAAGAAAAAGAAAAGCAACTACAGACGGTGCAAGAAATGCATAAAGATGAACCTAAGCTGGCATAGTTTATTTTAGAGTCCATCGGCTTGAACGAGCAACTATCACAGCAACAGGAAGATATGGTACGTAGAATATCACAATGGAGACACTTTTGTGAACTAAGCGACAGGATCACCAGCCAGGTGATGGAATTGTGGAGCGACTATGATCAGAACAACAAAAGAATAACAGAATATTTGACTTGGCAAGATGATGAGGAAGGGAAAAGAGCAGGGGCACCCAAGATTAATGAAAACCACAAGGAACTGCTCTTTAATAAATGGGACGAACAAATCACACAGGCGGAGCAAGCAGCAGAGACAGCGGCGACACAAGCGAGCATCCTTATCGACTGTGTAAATGAAAATTTACACAGAGCCAATTTGATTTCAGAGACCACCCCGGGATACCTACCGAGCAAGTTGCAACTGGAGACAGAATGGAAGCAGAAAGCGCAGGCAAACAGGAAAACAATCCAGGCATTGGCTAGACTAAATTGGGAAAGTTACTGGACATATTTAGTTAAACTGCACACCCAATACATGACAGTGAGATGCATCATGAACGCAGCCGAGAAGGTAGCGCCAGCTCTTATGGATTTCGTTTTCGCAGCCCAGCTAAGCGCAGAAATCAGCCAGCCTACTCTTCTCAAGCCTATGCTTGACAGCTGCAACTTCAAAGACCAAGTTCACAAGTAGTTTCATTTAGAATGTTGTTTTTTCCTTTTTAACTAAATTAGAAAAATGGCGGTCATTTGAGAACCGTATCCTCAATTTTGTAATAATACTACTATTAGAATTAGGAAATAGTATTTTAACCCTTCTCATTGCATTGGAGAAGGGTCCAGAAATTTGTCAAAAACTTGTCCTCGGAACATGCACTTCTGCACCCTCAGAGGAGGTTTTGATGAGTGGAAGGATCGAGATTTATTTATGTTTGCATTTTAATGTCTACTACTGATGTTGCACTACTGTACTCTTAGTAGATATTAGAACAAGTAGAGATAAATCGTTATTGCTTGAAGTCTGTGAGTAAAAATCAGTCATAAATGGTACTTTTATCTCTTAACGAATTTCTGCTTATATTCTTAGAGTGATATGCACCTGATATTGTTTATATGTTAATGTATGAGCATATGGGTTATCATTTGGCACTGTTGTACGGTGGACTCATTTATTTATGCTTGACATATGAATGATTTATTTATGCGATATGCTGTTCACAACTGTTTTGTTTAACTTCTTATGCAAAATGGTTCATCTTAAATGGTTTATATTCTTGTGATAGCTTAATGATCTTTATTACCAGTTATTATATGAAATCTTTCTAAATCGCATAATGGAAAAGATATATCCCGGGTTAGTGTAGATTACATATGTTGTTTTCATTAGATTACTATAGCTTAGAATCAGTTTGCAAGTTAGATTTAAATTAGTTTTAGAATGCTTCCAGAATCAACATAATCAAACTCTACACACACACACATCCCATGCATCGGGAAGCTGGTCCCGTTACCCCCAGTCGGACCCGCTACATCAAACGGGCAAGGAGCCGCCAACCAGGTTCCGGACCGGGTGGGTATCCCCCTTGTTGTTGACCCGATTTCGGGGCCCTCAACATATTTGGTGCTAGAAGGAGGGCCTGAGCATATTGTCTGTTGGAATGTTTTTAAATTAGAAATCTTGAAACAGGATGGCTGCTCATAGAATTCCTATTTGGAGTTGCATCCATGTTCCTGCCTCTTCCAACACTCCACCAGATGTGGTAAGGCTATTGTCTCAGGTAAAATTCAATGGTAAGAATAATTCTTCTGCATTCCACCATGCCCTGCAATTCATTCAAAGAGTTTCGAGTTCTGATATTCAGAAAATTAATGAAGGCATTTTGTGCAGGATGTTTACTCTTACATTCACAGCGGAAGCTAGAAAATGGTGCAGAAACCTCCCAGTTGCATCAATCCACAGCTGGGACCAATTCGTTAGGACTTTCATCTTGGAATTTGATTGCTATGAATACGACCAGGTCTATGATGAAATCGACTATCTGCGGAAACAAGACGAACCCGTAAGGGATTTCAATATGCGATTTCATCTTAAATGTCTACAATATGACCTCGACAATGAGCTCACAGATGAAGAATCTTCAGATTGTGACAAGTATTTCCTACCTCCTGTATCTGACCAAACAGAGATTAGCCTAGGAGTCTTGCATGCTCTAGTACCAGAAAACAAAGATGAAAATACTGAAAGGGAGACTACCCTGGAACCAGAAGATGACTTTGACATAGAGTCAGACAATATCATTTCAAATCAACAAATGCTGATGCCAAGGTTAGATCCACCAACTGTTTCTCTTTCAAAAAATATCGGCACAAAAAGGTATGATCTAAAGCCCGATGCTTATAGTGAATCTGATGAACAAAATTTATTTGATGTTTTTAAATGCATTATTCCAGATTCGCATTTTTCTCTTTACCCCAATGTTTTTAGTGATGACGATTTCCCCCCTCATAATATCAATCATATCTCAACAGACACAGAGGGTTATTCAAACAAATCATCATTGGGTTTTCAAAATAAAGAGACCACTTTAGCACAGCCTTTGATCAATATCAAACGAGAGCTGCCTGACCTCCCTTGTCTGAAAACATATAATGAAAAAGAGGAACCTAGGGAAAACTGTAAAGTCTTTCGTGATAGTTGCTTTGACAATTGTGATGATGTTGGGTTATCACAAGTAACTCATCTAGGGTCAGTTAATAAGGAACATCTTAGATCAGGGATTATTCCATCTAACCCTCATCTCAAAGCAAAAGCTCATTTGAATAATTCTACTATCCAAGACAATACTCCGATCTATGATTCATATCAAGAGGAAAGCTCCATCCCTGTTTGCAATCATGACTTAGTTCCTGATTCACAAAACCTGGCCAGTTCTTGTGAAAAGCAAAAAGTTGCAAGTAACTCCCAGTTGTGCGATAACACTATTTGTATAAATACCCAATCATTTCTTTCTCACTTGCATTCATTTTGTACAAAATCGGATTTCTTTTTAAATTTTCAAATTTTTGATAGATTATATTTTAGCGATTTATATATGAGAACTTTCATTATCGCTAAAAACTCAACGTCAACAAGCAACGGGTTACAAGCCATCGAAACTGAAAAACCCTTTTCACAATTTGACTCGTTATCCCTCCTATTGAAAGATCACCAATTCACATTAGAAATTCATCCTAATTTTTATGATCCAATAGGTACTCAGTTGGAAAAAACTTCTCATGAAAAAAGAAAATCAGACAGAATTACAATTGAGGTTGTAGGTTCTTATTCCCTAGCCAACAATTTCGATCCAAGGGAAATTCGGTTCTTTCTACTGAGGCTTGGAAGATTTATACGGCTAGGAATAATAATGAATCGTTGGTTCCATTGGAAATATCATTTTACTTAGTTATTTCCTGTATATAGTTAGAATAGGAGTAGGAGTAATTTAGCTAGGTTGTTAGTTTTGCTTTCAATAATTGATAGGAAAAGTTATCTATATTCTCTACATGACCCTAGGGAATGTTTGCCTCTCTCAAGTAATGTTTGTTCTCACTAAACGGAATTTGACGTTTACTAAAGACACCTTGTCTCTGTTAAAGATTTTGGACTTCGGCTCCTATGAACAACAAATCTTTTGAGAATTTGATCTTTATTATCGATAGAACTTTGACCCGGAAATGATGATAGTTTCAACTCCAAAAAATTAAAAGAAAGCTATCTCAGTGAAGGATTTGTTTTAGGTCAGCACAATGAAAGGTATCAATATTAAAATAAAGATTCTCTGTGAAAGCAGCCATTACCAAAAGCAGCCCTATCATTGTCATCCAGAACTTTCTTAAGGAAAGAAAATTTGACTTCCTCCCTGCTGAAGGAAAACACAACATTCAGAGGAATGACCTAAAAAGATGCTATATCTCAAAGAATAAGAGGTCTCATCACGAGCCGACTTATCATGATCACAGATATTATAACTTGCTGACTTTGCCAAGACTGTCTACCAAAACAGGGCAATGACTCAAGATTGTTGCAATCAAAAGACAAGGGGTCTCATCACGAGCCAACTTGCTCAACAAAAGTGTAAATCAGGTGAATGATTGTGTCATAATTTGGCCACCAAACCAAGACATTGTTCTTTAGAGAATAAAAAAGGAAAAAGCATCAAGAAAGGGATTCTTTCTGAAAAAGTTGTAAATAACCTGAGGCAGGATAAAGGATCATTCTTGGATAATAGGTAACCCTATCGAGACTATGGACGCCTGCTGGCAGCAGTGGCTCTACCTGCGAAAAAGGAGCATATTTAAGAAGGATTGATACATAGAGAACACTTTATTTTTATGTTTTACAAGACCAAGTAATGACTGATTTAAATTCGAATACAATCTGGGGATGCAAGTAATTGAGCTAGAATGGAGCTGAAACAAAACATCATTGACGCTTTGAAGTATCATTTGTTTTTATCTTTTGATAACAAAGTTCAAATTTCCTGAGAAAATTTTTTTAGAAGTTTGAAAACGTCAATAGAAAAAGAGCAGAGATAATTGGTTCTCCCAAGTGAATCGCCAATTGTTGTGGCCAGCAACAACCCCCCTCGTTCAATCTAGTATCAACCACGATACTGAATGAATGGGGACCCTTAGTTAATTTTTTAGGAAAAGCAAGGATTTCTTTTTGAAGTTACAACCATACGCTTAGAAAAGGTTTCTTGAATATCTTAAGCCTAAGCCTGTGTTCATGAAAGCAAATCTTAAGGTCGCACCACATAAGGATAAGAAACACCTTCATTTCCCTTCTAAAGACCAATATGCGCGCCGCCCCAGTGTTAATAACGACATCGCATCGCAACATACTAGCATCCATAAAGAAAAGCTTACAAATCCACCGATATGCGATATCGCGATCGCATATCGCAGAAATGAGGTGGGCAAAGTTTGGCAAACATTGAATTATTGCGATCTGCGATATTGCGATCGCTGCGATTTGCAATTGCGCGACATGCAAGGGTACGTTGGCAAATCATAAAGCACCTTAGTACAAATCCTTCGGGCGCGTCACCCAAAGAAAAGCCACTTACTATAACCTGACTTGAAATTATGCGCTTTTAATGATAGTAATAAATTAGTTGTCAGTTATTAAGTGGAATAAAGACGCGTGCCTTGATGCGGATTTGCTTCACGTAAGGTGGCATATCTGATTATCTCTTGCATTTAAAACTCTCCCATCACCTTTCTGATCAGTCTTTCCATTTCACTCGTAACCTGCAGGAGCAAGGTGCGAAGGCAAATCAGACAGAAGCACAAAGCGAAATGGGAAAGAAGAACAAAGCTCGAGGCTCCAAAACAAGAGAAAAAACCAAGGAGATGGTGCCCCTGTACATAGATACAGCCTGCAACATAGATGCAGGTATCTCAACATGGGAAGGCATGTATAGGCTGTTAGAAGAAGAGAACCCTAGAATAATGAAGGTAACTGCTGCTGTCGCGGGTGCATCACGTCCTTCGGAGGCATCCCTAGAATACCTAGCGTGTTCTTTCCTCCATAGAATAGCGGCAAGGCCGAAGATCCTACCATATACAGACATGATCAAGTGGATTCTAGATGATGCGGAATTGGCAAATAGGCAATTCAAAGTCCAGGGACATGGGGTCGTGGGATCATTTGCTGCCCAAGACCTGAAGCTCATGTATCATCTTCCTGAGCCGCAAGCGACCTATAATGCACAGTTTGTTAAGAATTTCGCAGTAGAAAATCCGGATCTATCAGACACCACTAAAGAATGGTCAAGAAGAGATGAGCCGTTGAAAAAGGATAAAAACGGTATGTACAGCACTAGTTCCCTTACCTCTCCATATTGTTTTGCTGCAGCCATGCTCTGTAGATTATTTGGTATGCCCGATATCAATAAGTTTTCATCTGAATGGCTACCGTTATTTGATGCTGCGACTAACTCCGAGATAGTAGATTGGGCCAAAATCCTTTCTGATACTCTATACACGGCGTTTGTCAAATACCGTTCTAGGAGATCCTTCTCCCAAAGGGTCTATCCTCCTTTTTATTTGTCTGCCTATATAATGGACTCTGTCTGTCTTGTATCAAATTTTCCTACCATGGGTTGGAAATGGACTACCCAAGACCCATTGCCCATCCATGTTTATCATAAAGTCTTATGGGATTCCCAGTTTGCCCCTCATTTTTACCAGATTTGCCATGGGCTCATATTGCCCATACATAGAATGATATATGATAAGGACCCCCCAAGGTACTTTCCCGAGGCCCAAATTGAGATCATCCCCATCGCGAGATGGTTTGGGGAAGAATGGTTTACCTACATTCGAGTTTTTGGAAGCACTGTACCTCCACATGTCCTACCCTTGTATGTCCCTGATAAACTGTTGGCCCAGGAAATTGCTTATCAAACTTGTTCTAAAGGCGGCTTGACCAAGGACCTAAAGGACAAAAAGAAGGCCATTTGGCCTCAATTTCCCGTCACTTGTGGGGCCTTCTCTTTGTTCGATGTGGGACACGCTTTTGACGAGGTGGAGAATGTGACGTGTCTTCAATTATTTAAGTTCTCATCAAGACCATTCGACCCAAATAATGTGGCCCAAGAATTTACAATCAACATCAAGATAAGAGTGTTCTCTGGGAAGAAAGATCTGTTTGATGATATCTTTCAGAGTAAAAGCTCGCTCAAAGAGATTTTGTAAGAAGCTCAGTCAAGGTTGTCTCCAGACGACCTCCGGAAATTCACGTTATATAGAGAGAGAAGGCTGGCTAGTATTCCACTAAAAGGGTTGCGAGTAGATACTAGAGGACCGACTCCAAGCATCAGCCTCAGTGAAAACTCCAGCGCTTCCAGATCTAAGTCCAGCACCGCAAGAAAAATATCTGAACATCCTGAAGAGTCTGTGCACGACAAAGAAAAGAACGAAGAAACAACCAAAGACACAGCTCAGTCAAGTACGATGGCTCAGCAGCAAGTTATCGCCTCACCACCAAGAAACGTTCCCCCTCCTGTCGTCGAAACACCTCTTGTCACAATAGAGTTGGATAAAGAGTGGGAAACCTTCAATGAATTAATTAATCTTGAAGGGCAAGTCCCGAAGACACCTGTGGGCAATACACAGGTGGTGTAAGAGGTCGTCTCGACCATAGTCAGTAGCGCCGCAGAAGCAGAACACCTTCCTATCGCTCCATCCTCAGAACTTCTACTCAACGTAGAAGAAATTCCTCCACTGGACGTATTCTACAGTCCCCAGCACAAAGCAGTTGTAAGGAGACAAAGAAAGAAGAGAAAGCTTGAGAATGCACTGTCTCAAGATGCTGAACATCTAGACGTCTTGTGGAAAGACCCAAATAATAATCCAACTAAGAATCTCACGAAGTTGTCTCAGATTGCAGGAGCATATGCTTCTGCAACTATTAACAAGGCCTCTGAAGTTCAGCAACTCCTAAAAGAACATGAAAATTAAAATACAACTGCTACAACAACAGTTGCAACAAGCCAGCACAAACACTGAAGCTTCCAGATAGCTTGAAAAGCTACAGGAAGACTTTCGCCAGATGCATGTAAGCTATCAAAGAAGTCTTGAAGAAAAAGAAAAGCAACTGCAGACGGTGCAAGAAATGCATAAAGATGAACCTAAGCTGGCAGAGTTTATTTCAGAGTCCATCGGCTTGAACGAGCAACTATCACAGCAACAAGAAGATATGGTACGTAGAATATCACAATGGAGACACTTTTGTGAACTAAGCGATAGGATCACCAGCCAGGTGGTGGAATTGCGAAGCGACTATGATCAGAACAACAAAAGAATAACAGAATATTTGACTTGGCAAGATGTTGAGGAAGGGAAAAGAGCAGGGGCACCCAAGATTAATGAAAACCACAAGGAACTGCTCTTTAATAAATGGGACGAACAAATCACACAGGTGGAGCAAGCAACAGAGACAGCGGCGACACAAGCGAGCATCCTTATCGACTGTGTAAATGAAAATTTACACAGAGCCAATTTGATTTCAGAGACCACCCCGGGATACCTACCGAGCAAGTTGCAACTGGAGACAGAATGGAAGCAGAAAGCGCAGGCAAACAGGAAAACAATCCAGGCATTGGCTAGACTAAATTGGGAAAGTTACTGGACATATTTAGTTAAACCGCGCAGCCAATGCATGACAGTGAGATGCATCATGAACGCAGCCGAGAAGGTAGCGCCAGCTCTTATGGATGCCGTTTTCGCAGCCCAGCTAAGCGCAGAAATCAGCCAGCCTACTCTTCTCAAGCCTATGCTTGACAGCTGCAACTTCAAAGACCAATTTCACAAGTAGTTTCATTTACAATGTTGTTTTTTCCTTTTTAACTAAATTAGAAAAAGGGCGGTCATTTGAGAACCGTATCCTCAATTTTTTAATAATACTATTATTAGAATTAGGAAATAGTATTTTAACCCTTCTCATTGCATTGGAGAAGGGTCCAGAAATTTGTCAAAAACTTGTCCTCGGAACATGCACTTCTGCACCCTCAGAGGAGGTTTTGATGAATGGAAGGATCGAGATTTATTTATGTTTGCATTTTAATGTCTGCTACTGATGTTGCACTACTGTACTCTTAGTAGATATTAGAACAAGTAGAGATAAATCGTTATTGCTTGAAGTCTGTGAGTAAAAATCAGTCATAAATGGTACTTTTATCTCTTAACGAATTTTTGCTTATATTCTTAGAGTGATATGCACCTAATATTGTTTATATGTTAATGTATGAGCATATGGGTTATCATTTGGCACTTTTGTACGGTGGACTCATTTATTTATGCTTGACATATGAATGATTTATTTATGCGATATGCTGTTCACAACTGTTTTGTTTAACTTCTTATGCAGAATGGTTCATCTTAAATGGTTTATATTCTTGTGATAGCTGAATGATCTTTATTACCAGTTATTATATGAAATCTTTCTAAATCGCATAATGGAAAAGATATATCCCGGGTTAGTGTAGATTACATATGTTGTTTTCATTAGATTACTATAGCTTAGAATCAGTTTGCAAGTTAGATTTAAATTAGTTTTAGAATGCTTCCAGAACCAACATAATCAAACTCTACACACACACACATCCCATGCATCAGGAAGCTGGTCCCGTTACCCCTAGTCGGACCCGCTACATCAAACGGGAAAGGAGCCGCCAACCAGGTTCCGAACCGGGTGGGTATCCCCCTTGTTGTTGACCCGATTTTAGGGCCCTCAACACTGCCACAAAGTAAATGTTGTTTGATTAGATTATTTTCCTGATGTACTCCAAGGAAAATATCCTCATAGGAAGGTACTTTGGTAGTTTATAGGGTGGCATCTCGGATCCATAAACCTTGATTTTTATAAATGACTGGTATAAATACCAATCTCCTATCTTCACCTACTCACTGAGATGCAACACCTTTTGAATGTCCTCACTGATCCTGGGAATTTGTTGGCCACTCAACAAACAAGTTGTTGGATATACAAACTGATCTATAAAATCTTTGAACCTGTACTCTTGTGATTGTTTTCTGATAATTGAAGTCCAAAATATTATGGACTGAGGCTCTCCTTGTTGATTGAGTTTCTGGACTGCAAAAGGAAACATGTATGTTTGGAAGAAAATAAACATATGCATAAGAATGGAAGAATATCTAAACATTCCTTCAGTTAAAAACTGAAGGAATTGTTCATGCATTACATTTGCAAGAAAGTGACCATAGTCAAAGATGACTGACAGTCCTTCTTCTATGGAAAGGGTGGATAGAAAGCCTAAAATAGGTTCATCTACCCATTCATCTGAGAAGTACCCAAGTATAAAAGACAAGACATAGATGATCTGTTTGGTTCTTTGGGGAAAAATAGAAGAGGGATAAGGGGGTTTTTTCTTGGGTAATTGAGAATCTTCTGGCAGGAAGACTTCCAAAATCCTAGCTCTCTGGGGAAAAGTGAGCTTTTCATAAATTTCTTTAAGAGTATCAATGGAAAGGGGAGTGAGGGATTCATTGAGTGGGACATGCAACATTTGGTTTATATTCTCAGGGGTAATGGTGAAAAGGATTTCACCATTAGGGGAGATGATAGCTCTCTTACTTGGAAGATAAGATGCATGGCATTTGAGGAAAAATGCAGGGAAATAATAGGATTGGGGAAAGACAAGCAGGGGTAGTCTAGATTTGCAAAGGTTAATCTCATTGGACTGGTCAAGATAGGTGTCATGATACCAGCTGTGTAATTTGAAGAGGTCGAATTCACACTATGTTTTGGTGATTTTATAGTCTCTATCAGCTAAGGGAATGTGGTCTAAATCCACAGAAGGAGAAATCATCGGGTTTATCACAGTGCCATCGGTTTTGGTTTTGGGGGCCATTATGATAGCAGGGTGGAATTGTAGAGGATGACTTTTTATTGCACGAAAAGAAAACTTGGAGGCAATTCCTCTGTCAGTAATAGTTTATCAATGGGAAAACAAAGATCCAATTGATTGCACCGTGAGAGTATGGAGTGAGGAAAGATTATGGGCGTCGGTGAAAGAGAAAATTTATAAGTTCACACAACAGCAGGAACCATTGGCTAAAACGATTAATTTGGGAGGAACATTTACTTGGCAACGGGACGAATCGCAATGGGAAGAAGCAAAAATGGAAAATTGTAACAGTCGGTTTATGTGGCAACAAGTGATAGGCGAATGGAGGCGCGGGACCGTTGGCGGGAAATAAATGAGGGTTGAGCAATTTTCGAAAGGGAGTGTGAGCGGTTTGTGGTAAGTGGGGAGGGGTGCAAAAATATGAGGGGAGAACACGTAGCGGTGGGGCCCGTTGGGGAAACTACCTTTTCGGACCCCCCCCCCCCCCCCCCCCCCCCCCCGTCGATAAAGGGAAACATGGCGAGTGGGGTCGAAAATGCTTGGGAGCCATCAGATGGAGAGTGATCGCAATTGGGAGTGGGGAAAGCATGAGGTTTAACATCAACAGCACAAAATTTCATGTCATGCATATAATTTTATACAATAAGGTCCGAACTTTGGACAAATTACACTATTACATATAGCCTTCCTTAAGATAATTTCTGTTTTCCCCTAAGCTAATCTAATTAGGGTGCATTTAGGAGTGCGAACCCCCATTTATTTTTCCATTTCTAAAGGACTAAAAGCATTTATTCAAAACTAATCTAACCATTACATTAATCCAGATTACACAGTTGGATTAATTTATTCACCTAATCTACCTAATCTAATCTTAGCCAAGATTACATTGTTTGGCTAATTTATTCATTCTAATCTAATTGACACAAATTGAAAATTGCTTGAACATCATTACAAAATATGTTTCAAACAAGAAAAAGGATTGTGGCATATTAGACAAGTTGCACACAATTTCATGAATTTATTCTTCAAAAATTATTGTACTATCAGTGGCACTTCAACTGGCATCACTTTCACATTTTTTCTTTTCTGTGGGGTTCTTTTATCATTTTTTCTTTTTCTTTTTCTTTTTCTACAATTTTTTAATATATATACCCTCTTTTAATTTTTTATTTTCATTTATATATTTTTTTTGGAAATCATTTGCAATATGCAATATTATTTACAATTTGAAATACTAAAAGAAAACATCCAATCATCATTTGATCCTATGAATCATAGGACCCTAACAGTGGCTCCAGTTGGGGATGGCACTCTCCTTGTGAGGTGTCAAGAACAGTAGACTAGTAGCCTTGAATCCTTGTCTTCAGTGTTTTACTGCATTCGATTTTTTGTAGTTGTTGTAGTTATGGTGGAAAAATGACTAAAATCTCAAGGCCTTCTCCACGGGCTTCAACTTTCATACATAAGCTACCCAGTCATAATAGTACAAAGGAAATGGTATCTACAATGAGTGTGATGTAAACTTCTTTTATTCCTGAAAAAAAATAATGTTTTATCATCTTACCATTGACAGGTCCTCAAGGTAGCTCTGTTCCATCGATGTCCCTTAGAAAAAATGCATTATTTCCCCTGTAAGCATGGATTATATAAAGTCCAATCCACAAATTATCAAAGTTACCATGATTTCCTTTCTCCTATCTTCTGGAATCCCATTTTAAAACATGGTTGCCTATCTGAAAATAATCGGCCTTAGTTCTTCTTTCATATGTCTTCTTAATACTTTCCTAGATCAACTGAGTTCTATTTTGGACTTCCTCTCTTGACTGTTGTAGGTGAATTGGTTGATTTATTCTTCTCTGCATATCATTTGGTTCAACCTCCAATTCTTGCAGCGATTTCAAAACAGGAATTCCCAATGAAGTTGGAAAAACAGCATCCATCCCATAAACTAATTAGTATGGAGACATGCCAATTGACTTCTTTGTAGTAAGTATGTCTACTCATAATGCATTTACAAGCTTATTGTGACATGATTTCTTGTTATCCTGCAACAATTTTTTGATAATATTAACCAGACTTTTGTTGGAAGATTCTGCCAGTCCATTTCCCTGAGGCTAATAGGTTGTAGAATGTCTCAAAGTTATTTGATATTTGTTGCAAAATTCCACCATTCTCTTTGACCTGAATGCTACAGGATTATCTGTAATGATTTCCCTTGGGCATTCAAATCTTGAAAGAATAGTATTCTCTAGGAATTTAATGATTACTACATCAGAGGCTTGTCTAGTAGGTATGGCTTTAATCCATTTGGTAAAATAATCAGTGGCTGTAAGAATCCACTTATGTTGCGCAAAAGAGGAAGGGTTAATTCCTCCTATAAAATCCAGACCCCATTGCTGAAAAGGAGTTTCAGCAGATATGGGCTTTAAGGGTAAAGGAAATAGTTTTCTTTTTCCTTCAAATATTTGGCATTTGTGGCATGAGGTGACTTTCTTCTGGACATCAGAAAATAAGTTTGGCCAATACAAACCTACTCTTAGGATCTTGTTGGCAGTAGTCTGCTAGTACAGGAGTCCACCACAGTCTCCTTCACGAAATTCTTGCATCACTTTATCTGCTTCATCTTTCAAAAAGCAATTTAGTAAAACTCCACTAGTAACTTTCCAATACAAATTATTGTCTAAAATACAAAATTTCATGGCTTTGAGTTTAAGAAATCTAGCTTTCATTTTAGTCAGACTAGGAGGAGCTTGTATGATGTAGAACAAAAATAAGGTCTGCGTACCAAGAAGAGCTAGAAAAATATTTTGCTACTTGTGGATTCGCCAGCTCTTTTGGTTCATTGAGTATAGCTAGAAAATTTATATCCAAAGCATGTAAATTAGATTCAGCCATCAATTTAGCTAACCCTTGACGTTTAATGAGTTTGGTAGGTTTGGTTTCTATGTCATATTCTAAGATAAGGGAAATCCAATTACCTCTTTTCCCATCAAGATCATTTGTGGTTAGTATGTCTTTTACCACATCATTTGGAACAAAGGCAATTATATGTGAATGGAGGATATAAACTCTGGAATCTTTTATTTCTTTTACCAGGGAAAAAACTTGTTTTTCCATGATATCGTATTTTAATGCAGCATCTCTCAAGGCTTTACTAAAGAAAGCAATTGGTTGTTCATGTCCTGCATTATTTTTCTATAAGAGAACTGCAGCAATAGTATGCTTGGAAGCGAATGAGAAAATAAGAAAATCTTTTGTAAAATCTGGGCTAATCAATACAGGGGCGTGGGTTAAGGCTTGTTTTACCTTATCAAATGATTGTTTAGCGTCAATGTTCCACTTTACCTATCTATATTTTCTCAACATGTTTGTTATATTCTTTAAAAGTTATGCTAGATTAAGAATGAATCTCCTCAAAAATTTGATCTGGCCAATGAAAGATTGAACTTCCTTTACATTTCTAGGGGGATTTATTTTTAATATAGCTTCAATTCTACTAAGATCTATTTTGATTCCTTCCTTTGAAATGATATGTCCCAATAATTTTCCTTCTTGTAAACCAAACAATGTTTTCTTTGGGTTGAGGGAGATACCAAATCTCCTACATTTTTCAAAGACTCTCCTCAGGTGAAGTAAGTTTTCCTCATCTGTTTTCGAAAAAATAGTGATATCATCAAGATATATGACTATAAATCAACCCATTTCATCTGCAAACATAAATTCCATGGCTCTTTGGAAAGTCACACCAACATTCATTAAATTGAAAGGCATATTCACATACATGAAAGTGCCCCGGGGTGTAGTAAATGTTGTCTTTTCTTGGTCTTTAGGATGTACTAGGACTTGATTATAACCAGAAAATCCATCTAAAAGAGAAATTCTACTAGATCCAACCACCTTCTGCAAAATGTGATCCATCTTAGGCAAAGGGTAATTATCTTTCAAGGAGGCTTTATTAATATTTTGGAAATCAATAAAAAGTCTTATTTCTATAGTCTTTTTCCTAGTTGGAACTAGATAGACACCCATTTAAAGTATCTTAATAGCACTATGATTTTGGCATCATACATCCTTTTGACCTCTTTTCAATTAGAGGCATAAGCATTGGGTTGATTCTCCTTAATTTCTATTTAAAAGGCTTATGGACTTCTTTTAAGGGAATCTTATGTTGTATAATGCTGGTGTCATAGGATTTCAGATCCTCATAACTCCATGCAAACACATCTATGAATTCTTTGAACAAGTCTATGTACTTTAGCTTTTCTGTTGTGGGTATAGATTTGGACAATTTAATCATCTTAGGTTCTTGTTCAGTTCCAATGTTACATTCTTCAACTCCAGGTCTAATAGGTTCGATTTTAGCCTTTTTTCTACGTCATTAATGTCAAACAAATCTTCTAAGGGGGTTAATCCTCTAGGCAAAACATTGTCTTTCAACTGTAATATTTATGATTCTTATTTTTCTTGATATATTCTTTTCAAATCGAATTTAGTCACACCATTATGTACACTATCTTCTTGGTCAAATTCTATGCCTATATTAGCATATTCAAACTCATCTTTGAACTACAAAAAACATTCAATCTAGGCATCATTTCCAAAAACCTGCCAGTATCTAATATTATCTAGTATAGTAGGTATGTTCTTCACTTCAACATTATATTGGTGACTAGGCCAATATGGAATTTTACAGGTACTAGCTGAAGTAGCAAGACCATCAGGTAAGATATTTTGATCTCTAGGGACCACAAACAAGCTATACTCAATAAATGATTCCAAAAAATCCAAAACAACATTCCTATAGGCCCTCATCCTTGGGTGTTTGGCAAAATATTCCCCTTTAATTTGTTTTATTATCAGTTCATAATCTCCATGACTTGTAATTCGCTTAGAAACTCGCTTCTTTAAAAGTTGTAACCCTAAAATTAAGGCTTCATACTCAACTATGTTCTTGGAATATTGGAATTTTAATTTATATGAATGGCCTTCTGAGTGATTAGTTTATGAATTTGAAACCCTTATGCCTGCCCCTGATCCTTCTTTACTAACAGTGTTAGGGTCCTATAAATTATAGGATCTCAAGGTGATTGAGTCTTTCGTATTTTCAATTTCATATTGTACATAAATTTCAATATTAAAATGATTTCCAAAAAATATGAAAAAAGAAAATGAAAAGAGGGTATGATAAAAAAATAAATAAGAAAAAAGGAAATAAGAACCCCACAAAAGAAAAAGTAGAAAATAATACTGAAAGTGTTGCAAGTCTAAGTGCCACTACTGATAAGTTAGATCTTTTATTGCATTTTCAAATAAGGTTGTGTGCAAATTGTTCTCAAATGCCACAATGACTAGACTTATGTTCAAATCATACATTTTAATCATGATTGAACACATTTAAATTTATGTTCAATAGGTTAGTGAATGAAGATTTACCAAACAGCTTAAACTTGGTAAATCAGTAGCTAGGTAGAAATAAAATTGATTCAATAGTTTAATCTGAATCAATGGTGAGAATAGTGATAGGATAAGGTATATTTTCATTAAAAAAATGATTTGGGTCTGCTAGTTTAAATGCACCCTGCAAAACAAGAAGAGAAAATGTAAGCTTAGAAAAAGAACTGAAATGAGAGAGGGTAGGTAGAAGCACTATGGTGATCAAAGGAAAAGCATGAAGATTTTATCCTAAGTCAAATGTTAAATATTATTTTCATGTGCAGAAGAAAAAGCAAAGGAATTAAAGTTTGACTCTAAAGTTCGTTGTATCAGATAATTTTTGGTATATTACCCCACTGGTCCTAAAGTTTCGTTTCTCAAAAATCACCCCTCTGCTCATAATTTTCATCCATCTGCCTACCCCAGTACACTCTAATCATACCCCATTAAATACTTTTTCCTACCCCACCGAGCACCCCGTCAAATCACGTTAATATCCTGCCACCTTTCCCATCATCTGTTCCCATGTCATCGCATCCAATAGCCCATCTTACATTCCCCCCCCTCCAACCATCCGAACTTAAACATCGAGGAGGGGGTCCGAAATGGGTAGTATTTAAACCCACGCCTACCGCAACGTGTCACCACCTCAGGATTTTGCACCCCCTTGGCCAAAACCATTAACCACCTCCCCCCCCCCGAAAAGTGGTTTCCTCGTCATACAATAACACTGCCCTATCTGTTACGCTTTTGCCAGTCACCTGTCACCACATCATCCATTAGTTGCTCTGCCAATCACCTCCACTCCCTCTAAAATTAATTCGTTAAGTAATTAAATTGCTTAACCGTTAATCAAACGAACCCATGCCACCATCAACGAGATATCCAAAAAATTATAAAATCCTTTCTTTCACCCATTTGTTGGTTACTGAGTTTATATACTGCTATTTCCATTTAACTATTACAAGTGTGCTATTCCAAGCTGCAACAATTTCACCCACCCAACAGTATTGCCAGCTAACCAAATTTCAGTCCAGTACCTTTGTTTTTCTCTTTGCAAATCCCAAGTCCTCTCTACACACTGTAAACCTATACAATTCATATTTCACCGGTGTCCTTAGATTTATCCAATCAGGCCTCTGAAAGACAAGGGACAAGAAGAACCCCTCAGTCCTTTGATCCACCCTCTCATCGATTTTCACCATATCACTTTGGCGGATAGAGACTATAAAATTCATGAAACCCTCTGTCAATTTGATTTGTTTTTGATGTATTGCTGGCTTGAGGATAAGTTTATAGATAAATATGATGATATTAAATTGTGGGAATCCAATTTGCCCCACTATATCTTTCCCCGTACCGACAACACACCTGAATTCATCAGGAAATATCATTTTTGCTATCCACCCAGTAAAAGAGCTATTATTGCCCCTACTAGAGAAATTCTATTCACTATCACTCCCCAAGCTATAGACCAAATGATGCAATCTCCTATAGTAGAGAATGCCACTCCTTTTTCTCATGAAGCACTTGTTGAATTATATCAGAAACTGGACTTTGCTAAAAGAGCCAAAACCCTTGAGCTTTTATTGACTGAAGATGCCCCATTACCCAAGAAAAACCCTACTTATCCATCCTCCATTTTCCCTAAGAGAGCCAAGAAAGTCATCACAGTTATTTCCTACCTCCTTGTCCATTACTCAAATCAGTGGGTAGATGAGGAAATTATAGGTTTTCTTTCCATTTTCTTTGCAGATTCCAAGCCTTCCATCTTGTTCAACTTTAGCCAATTTCTTGTAGATTCCATCCATGAACAGTTTTTTAAATTCCAAACTAAGGAAGTATTTAAATATGCTTCTGTGTTAGTGTACATGTTTTTATATTTTCAGGGAGACAACCTCAAGCTTGCCTTACAAAAGTTAGATGAAGAAGGGAATCAACAATCAATCATCTTCTAGACTATGTTGGTGATGAAGGAACAAAAGGAATATGCATACAAACAATTAACAGAGATGTTTGTACATCCATCCCTCAGTCTCCTAAGCAACAAGTCAGAGCCAAGAATCAGTGAGGAAATTAGGAAAGTTTTGCAATTATCAGACCAAGTCCAGATAAGAGATTTCTACCTTTATCAGAATTACACAGAGCTGAGGATTTTTGGGTGTGAACTTGCCTCTTACAAACTGCCAAAATTCCTCCCAATGAGGATTTTTTCCTTGGAATACATTAGGAAAATGCTCAATATGAATGAGATTCATTTTGTAGCTACCAAGAATAAATATCAATTCAAAATTAAAACACAAATAGGGCCTTTTATTTGCAACAACAGGGCAGTAGGGGAAGAAGCAGACAAGTTGCTGAAAGAAATGTAGTTCAGTCTCAGTTTCACATGGTCATATGATCCATTAGGGGTCATCTCTAAGTTAAGGGTAGAGAACAAATCTACTGCTTATTTTCACACAGCCATACCAGAGACTGAAAAGTATAAAGACTAGATAGAATGGACTGAGAACACTCTACAAGAGTGAGAGGAGCAGTTGGTGTCATCTTCAACAGTACAGACTCCTATCACACAAGAGAAAACAACAAAGAGGAACAAATAAGAAGAGTCACCTTCAGTGGCTGAGATTTCCAGTGAAAGCTTCAAAATCATGTACAGGAAGAAGGCCAAGCTACTTACCAAATTAATCCTAAGAAAGGATTCAAAGCAATAGAATATTATCACCACCAAAGAGCCACTTGTTTCCTCATTGGTGGGTGATCACACTAAACTTTCTCCCACTACCTCCATAGCTTCACAGGATCAGTAGCAGGTTATGAAAACCAACACATCTACCACAGGGGAGACAGAAAAGAGTATATTTGACATTTTCAATGATATTAAAGTGAGAAATGAGACCTTAGAGATCAACGCATATAATCAGTTCTGGAAGCATACTTCCAGCTCTCAAAGGAGACTGTTATCATCCTTTGACTCTGAGAAAGGTAAAATGAAAATGGAATTCCTCCAAGCACATATTCCCCAGCCCAAGACAACATCAAACTACAAGAAGATATATTTTGAACTTGATGTGAAAGACATACATCCCATTGACCAAATGGAGATGCACAAGCAGACTTGGCAAATGATTTCATCCACTCTCACTAACACTGCTATGATTTTTTCTAAATTACAAGTTACATTAGCCAATGTTAAATCACAATTGAAGATGGAGAAGGTCTCTGCACTTGCCAAAGGCACAAGGATCAACTCTTTGGAGGACTTGGTGATAAAAGTAGGTTATGATCTTGCAAATATCAATGCTACAGAAGAGCTCATAAGGAAAAAGAATACTGACATAGAAGAATTAAGAAAGTAGTTGAAGTTACCAGCCACAAAAGATCCTTTGGCCAAGGACATTGAAGAAACAGAGTCACAGAAGGCAGACATGATGAAGCTCATCATGGAATAGAGTGCACAGTTGAAGAAAATGGAGACAGAGATGGAAAAGATAATCAAAAAAAAGGAGAAAGCTGCCAAAATGGCTATTGTCCCTTTGGAAGCATTGCCTATCACAACAATTCCTACAGCTACATCTTCTACAACAAACACAGGGGCTGCTGCAAATCAGTTGGCAAGTGTAGTGCAGAACATGACTCCCCAAACTGAAGAAATCAAAAGATTGTAGGCTCAAGTCAATCTTCTACAAGACCATACAGCAAAGACTGAAACCTTACATGCAATAGAGCTACAGAGAGATCAAAACCAGATAGAATTATGGAGGAAATTAGCAACTGAGTCCTCTATTGGCCACACACTAGCCCAAGTTAAAGAAATTATATGAAATAATATTATTGAAGCAATGGGTGAAATTTGGCCATGTATCCAGATTATATTTGAACAGAAAGAGTCCATGGAGAAAGTCAAGCAATTCATTTCCACTATCAACAATGAATTGGGATATATCCCTACCACAACAAACAGCATCATAAAGTTTCTCAATTCCAAAAAAAAATATGAGCTGGATGATTTGGGAGTAGCTGACAGAATATAAACAATATTAGAAGTAAAGAATGTTCTGACAAAGAAGAACTTGGTTGTGTAGCTAACAGATATGTTATGGCCTAAATCTACCTCAGGTTGAGAAAGGCAGGTCTAGGGTAACATCAAACCACGCTTAACCTAGTAGCTAACCCTACCAAGTCAGGAGAGGGCTCTCTCCTTGTCAATCTCAGGAAAATATAGCAAGTGAGGGTTGAGATGACCGATGTAAAGACTATTTTTAGGCTAGGTATATGCTCAGAGGAGTTTGATTGAGTTTTCTGTTGGTTTGTTGGATCAAATGTGAAAGGCAGTTTTGGGTCTGGGGAATGGACTCAGTCTTGCAGAGGTTTCTGTGGGGCGAGGTAGGCAAATGGTTTAGTAATTTGAAATTAAGTGAAATGGAGAGTCTTAAGACTGATGAGGAGTTGGAGAGGGCATGGAAATGTCATGAGTCCTCTTCAAACAGTAGAAAACAAGTAAAACTAATGAAACCCTAAGGTAGAGCACTGCAACATCAATGATTTCCACCTTTATATTTGATTCATTTAGTTAAGCAGAGGAGAGAAAGATAATGGCACACATAAACATATTATAACTTGAATTACAGAAGGAAAAACAATACTAAGTCACCTTGCCACAAGAATCCCACAAAATGCTGCAAACCCTGGTCTATTTCCTTGCCAAACTGCAGAGATGAATGTACAATAATGCTCAAAGCATTCACAAGAGTCCAACCTTCTACCAAATTCCAACCCCTACACTATGAAATTCATAAAATATATACATTTTCTCATCCTTTTACTAAGGGAATTGAGCTCAACCATTTTCTTCAAAATAGAATCAATTACATTAAACTTGGACCGAATTTCTAAAAATAGGTGTTGAAGATGAACTCGTATCTCCTAAACCATAGCACCTATTAAAAAACGGAAAGAGGTTTTTGTATATAAGGTCATTTTGGACAAAAACCTCTCTAAAATTTTGGAAATTCGTTTCCAGTTGCTCGTAATCTGTGCCACAAAATCATCTCTAAAACAGAAAATCATTAAAAATTTAAATCTGTGAAAATGAGCTGTAAAGATCTAGTCACATATCCCAATTCATGACACTTTTGAATAAAATTAAAGAGGTTTTTGTTATATGGCTCATGATTAACAAAAACCTCCTTGTTTTTTTCAAAATTACTTTCCATCTATTGCAAAATGGCACCGCACTAAAATGACTAAAACAGTAAAAAATATGAACATTTTGTTTCGTTTTAATGTAGGCTCCAAATATCACCGTATATCTCCCACATAGTAGCACCTGTGCATACAATGAAGGAGGTTTTTGTTATCTAGTATGTGATGAAAAAAAACCTCTTTCACTTTTTAAAAATTCCTTACCATTATTTCAGAAACTGATTTTGTACTAAACTTTTCATTGTGTGCAGCAATTGACCTCAAAACATGCATAACCAAGAATTACTCATTCATTTCGATCATATCTTCTAATCCAGGAGGAAATTACGGGAGTGTGATATACCGTTGGAAATATTTTTCTGAGCTTCTTCTGATGGACACACTTGTGACATGTTTTGTGTTGAACATCATGTGCAAAACATCTAACAAAACCAGACATAGTAAGAGCTCATGTTGATCCCTGGTGACAGGCTACGAAGACTGGAACTAACAAGATAACTGTCACACTTTGGAGGTAGCAGTTAACAAGTTTTTAACCAGAATATAAGCATTAAATAAGAAGGGTTTTCCTTCTTTATTAGTGATCAATGACAAAATGATGACCATGGAAGATTATATGAAGAAGTTGAAAGGCATTGCAAAGGATATGGCCAAGTCCTCCCACATTAAAGGTTCTATGACAGGGAGAGATTTTTACGAAGCTATCAGCAACATGAGTATCATCTAGCATGAGATAAAGCAAATTTTTGTAGTAAAACCCACATTTGCTTGGTATACCGAGGTAGATGAAATCTACCGCAATGAAACAAAATTTACCATTCCAGATGAGGATCAGTGGGATAAATTATGTGAATTCGGGATTAAAGAAAGGGCCAGCTTCACCAACGCAACACCCAAATAATGGCTACTCAGCAACTGCTCTCCACAAAAGCAGTGTCAGATGTCCATATCACTTTGCGAAATTCACCTCTTTTGGTCACATTATTTCATTTTTGTTAGTTTGAAGTTAATAATAGGATTCCATGTCAATGAGTCATTAATTGTAATCGTTTTTTAAAATCATGTTTAAATACTTCATTCATTTGAAGTATTGAGGTTCGGTTCCTAATAACTGTAAACCTTTTTATTAAAGCACTGTACTTTTCCAAGCTACTAGAGCATCATTAATAAAAATACTATTCACAGGATACTTGTGTTGTGATATACTGGTGATGTTTTTCTTATTGTAACTGTTGTTTCCACTGTTATTCTCTGTATTCTTATCATCTGAAATCTAATTGTAAAACAGGAGATGTGAAAAAGAAGATATTTTAATTGAACACCTTATTTGGATTGTTTTTACAATCTGCATTTTTTCTTCTGAAGTCTGATTGAGAAACTCTTAAATGATTTTCAATCACCACTGAATCACACCTTTTTTTCATTTCATAATTCAATTTAAACGTACAGTAATGTAACTATCTTGCCTTGTGATTACTCTTTTAAACTTTTGATGCAGCATCCAACTTTATTTGACTCCATATCCCAATGGAAAGAAAGTAATTTGATCAGATCAACCAACCAAACCAATCAAACAAATTCAAACAAACAACCAAGCATAATCATAACTAGCCTAAAATCAACTTAAAAACCAAGCTAAATCATAAAGAGAGATCCCTCTCTGAAGCTGGCAGGGCTAGATCCCAGCTTCAAAAGTGGTTTGATGTTGTCCAATATATTTACTCCCTCAACCTCAAAAATATAGAACGATAATAAACAACTCCATCAAAACTTAAATTCCACAAAGGTTCATCTAGTTCATCATGTTCTCTGGTATCTTTTTGGAATTCCTCAATCTGACATAACTCAGTGTTTCTATTGGGAAGTTGCTCCTGTATATTTCCATCATTATACAAAATAAAAGAATCAAGGTTTGAATGGACTGAATATAAGGGATAATTATGAGGCTTATCCTGAGTAGTAACCATAAATTTCATTAGTTTTCCTCTATATACTCTCCTATTCGATAAAACACTGGAATTGTAGCATAGGTCATATCCATTTCGAGGGTTCCCTGGAGTTTATCTCCCCATGAATGAGACAATAGCATGCCATATTTAGGGGGTATGTCAGCAACAACTATGTCCATTACCATGCTCTTGGCTGGTATTTGCACTAAGTTGACACATAAATCCTTAATAAGTCCAAGGCATTTTACTTTACTTGAATCAAATGAATACAGATCTTTATATTGTCTAGTGATATCTAGTCCCAATTTTTCCATGATAACCCTAGGCATGAGATTGTGAGAGGCCCCTGAGTCAAGCATTGCATTATGTAACATTTTATCATGAATGTTCAAGCTAATGTAAAAGGGAGGTACATCTCCATCTTGGATTTTACCATCGACTTCAGGTCCGAACAATATTTCGAGTTAATCATCAGATACATTGATTGTATATGTATCTTGTCCTATACTTAAGGCTTTCATTACTTGTGATCTGTGCATTTTATTCATCAGTTTTGTTAAAGGAATGGATATTTTAAGCTTCGCCAATTCATGTTCTATATTGAATGATGTTTGAGTTTTCTTTAAATTAATAACTTCTTGTTTTTTAGTCAAGTCCTTTTGGGAAATATATTTTTGCTAGCTAGTGGAGGGATCATTAGTTTGAATTGGTTTGAATGCAGTATCATGTCCTTTTTGGGTTGGAACCTCAATATTCTTTCTAGCAAGAATCTCAAGGTTTTTCTTGGAAGTTGTATCAGCTGGCTTTTTATTTGGAGTATCAGGTACTTTCCTAGTCCTCAAATTATATTTCTTATGGACTTCCATAATTTCATTTTCAAAACCTTTTTTATATTCTTTTGATACCTCGGGATCTATCTCATCCTAGGATAGTAGAAAAAGGTCTTGTTCTTCTTGAGTAAGAAATGTAGAATCATTGTCATTTACTCCCATTATGTCTAAAATTTGAGTCATTATTCTTCCTAAAATAAAGTTTTATGAACTAGGGAAGTTAATTTTGTAAAAATGAAATGAAGGATTGTTGTCCCCAGTATGGTCGCCAGAATGTTAGCACTCTGTAATTTTCTGAGGTTGCAAAAGAGAACCACAGAGGTAACCACAAAACCACTTTAGAAGTTGGGATTTAGCCCTGTCAACTTCAGAGAGGGATCTCTCTATCATATTTAACTTTGTTTTATTTAGGTATTAGGCTAGTTATGAGAGTTCAGAGTTTGATTTTAAAATTGATTATTCGATTAAATGCCTGAAAATTCCATTGGGCTATGGAGTCTATAGCTTAACATGGATCTATTTCAAATTTTCAAAGGAGTTTCACAGGGAAAGGTAGTTGAAATAACTGGATATTTTATGTTTAAATGACGTGTGATAGAAGAAAAGATATAAGTTCAATTGAAGTTAAAGAGCAATTAAAAAATATTTAAAATGATATCAAAAGAAAACATTTAAATTATCTACAACGAGAATCAGAGTGTATTTTTCAACAAATTTTGTTCTTCAACTTTCTGTAAAATAATTCATATTTAAAAACACATAAGCATGGAAACAAAGAAATAAGCACATAAATAGTGAGAGAAGCACTTCACCAAATATTCCAACACATGAATCCTATGAAGAATGTCCTTTTTATTACTGCTCTACCCATCAAGTGAAAAAAGTACAATAGTGCTCTGGAATGCAAAAATCAACCCTTGATACTTCAAAAAGAGAAGTATTTATAAGTTATTTACAAAATATCTTGTCAAAATTGACTAGGATGTATTTAGGAATTCCTAAACTAAATCTATCTAACTATTACAAAAAAATTAGGAAAATTGGAACTATCTGAAATGCTGGCACTTGATTTGTTGAATTGTTGAATATGTGGGCCTTTGAATCCTGTTGTGTTGTTGATGCTAAGTTTTGGCCATGGAATCCCCCCAAGGCATTCTTTGGGGCTCAAATCCCAAGTTTTAACCCAATATTGTTGTAAAGACTTCGTGAATTGCGGGGGCAAAGCGTGAAATGTATGATAGATTCACAGGGTTGTCCGCCCTAGTTTTGTAATGTATTGTCGGCCTACCCATGGTCCACAGACCATGGGATTGTATAAATAGAGCGAGGCTCTAAGTGTAAAATAAAACTAAGCGTAGCGAAGAAGTAGAGAGAAGAAAGAGTCTAGGTATCTAAGCGTGTCTTTGGGTTGTAGGGTAGGAGAAGGCTCTGTAGCTAAGTGCGCAGAGGCTTAGTAGTCCACAGCTGAGTGCTCGAACCCCTGCAGCTGAATGCGCAGGGCGGAGTCGAGTCTGTAACCAAGGAAGAAATTAATAAATAGAAGTATTGTTACCAATTTGTGTATTTGTTCTTGGGTTAATGCATATTTGATATAAATTGCAAATATATTGTTTAGTTACTGCGGGCACCTGTATGAATTATTTATATTGCTAAGTATAACTTAACCCATACAAGTAGGCTAAGTTAATCAAATAACAGTGGAATAATATTAAGGAATTAGGTAATAACATAATTTGTCCCCCGAGTAGCGCTGCGCGAAGGCAACATATCAGGCTGCGAGGTATGGGAAAGTGCACGTAGCGACGTGCGCGCAAGGTCGAACCGCGCAACACTTGAACTCATTAGACATATCCAGGGTGTGGAAACCTAGTTCTAGCACCCTCCCATACTACTTCGGGTGAGACCTTAGTCCGTGCTCCATGGACTGTTGCCGAAAGGGCCAGTAGTACCGAGATTTGTTTGGCTAAATCATGTCTAAACCTAGGTTAGGCCCCAACAAGCCATGGTGCATGATGTCACAAATGAGGCTCTTCAGGATTTTATGCAGGAGCACCAAAGTGTGTTGGGGGCCCTCAAAGTGCAGTTGCAGGAGTTACAGGTGGGTACCCTTTTAACCCACCTCGCAGCAAGATCCTCGACAGTAGAGTAGATGTTGCGCGCATGAATGGAAAGCATAATAATGTTGCCGGAAGGGGCCCTAGTGACATCGAATGAGGCCGATAGATTTTGGATTAGCATGATGAAAGACCTTGGCCTTAATCTGGTTGCCCTTCCGCATGAGACATTATATATGTTACAGGATGGGATAACAACAGAGCTGCACACTAGGGAGAGTCGTGCGATCCAAGTCCTTAGCGAGAAAAAGATAAACATGGAGCAACTCAGCGTGCAACACGACGAATTGGTGTCGCAAAATCAGAAGTTGGTGCAGGTGGTAGGCGACACTTGCCGCAGTGTCCTGGAGCTGGCAATCCCAGCAGATCTACCAACAGAGGTGTAGATCCACAAGCTAGCAACAAGAGTCCGCGAGGTCAGGGAAGAAACAACAAAGGTTCAGCTAGAGTTGAATCTTCAGATCATCGAGCTGCGGTTAAAGGTGCAGCCATCCACTCCCCCAGAAGTCAGAGAACAGTGCACTAGCGCTATCACAGTGTGACTGGAGGAAATTGAAGGTGCAATGTGAGACTGTACCAGCATCTTGGAACAGGCACTTGATGTCCTCATAACTTTGCAGGAGGACCCCAACATCCAGCGCTTGGAGACAAAAGCGCGAGAACTCCAATAGAAATATGATAGTGTCTGAGGAACTGCACAAACAATTGTCCTCAACCAGAGGCTTGTGAGGATGCAGCTAGCCAAAGCACTAAAGGAGCAAGTGGATGCGGCACAAACACAAGGAGGCAGTTCTCAAAGCGTGCGTTCAGCCTTGGATCGATGAGGCCTTCACTATCACGGAAAACATCAAAGGAAATCTCATGCACATACAGGGGATGCACACATTAATGTAGAGAAGCACCCTAGACACAGAGGTCTTAGAACAATGCATGCAACAAATCCAGCAAGTAGCAGCTCAATGCGCTGTGGACCTCAGCACAATTCGAGAACAGTTGGAGGGACTCCGTATGTTATCACTAAACAAATTTCAAAGGAAAAGGGTAAGGTAAGAAATATTTGGTCTTGGTTATTCTCATGCTCCTTTCATGCATAAGAATCACGTGGCAAAATCAAGGTCAGCATACCTAAAAGTTCTTTGAAGGCTCAAGCAAGGCAAGTAAGGTAATCCTAAATTTTGATATGAATTACCTTTGTGAAGTTTCCCTTGAAAAATGGTGCCTCTGCATAGTTTCAAGGCAGATGAGAAGGACATTTCAAGATAAAGAAGCTCAAGACAATCGAATTTGGCATGTAAGCTGTGTTTTTGAAATTACACAGCAGTTTCGTAGCGCGCTACGAAACTGCTGTAGGTGATGTTTTTTACAGGCATATTTCTCTGTTTTAAGGTAGTCAACTTCCAGGAGGTCTCTAAAGAAACTGAAAGCCTATTTTTTGAAATGGAAAGAGGTTTTTATTCCTAACAGACTGAAATAGAAAAACCTCCTTCAGTTTCCTCAAATCCATTACGATCTGAGAGAAATTAATGACCAAAGTTTCACTACGAAACTGCTGTAGGTGCAGTTTTTCATTTCCTGTTTTACACCTGTTTTTCAAAGATAGATTCTGGGCGGTAGGGAAGGTGTTTCAAAAAACCAAGAGAGGTTTTTGTTCCGCATGGATTGGTTCGAAAAAGCCTCCTTCAGTTTTTCCAAATACGTTTTCTGCGAGAAGTTATGAGCTCTGTCCCAAGACCTATTTTTCAGCCATAACAGAAGCTTATATTTCATGTCATCTTCACTTATCATTATATCGGCAATGCAAGAAAAAGGAGGTGAGATACATCAGAATGGTTAACAGGGAACTGAGAGCTGGGATTAGAAGCAAGAAGAAACAAATTGAAGACTTAAAGATGCAATTTGGATGTTTTAACCGTAAAGTGCTTAAATAGCAAAGTTTGGGTTGAAACTGTGATTTTTGAAACAATTCAGCAGTTTCGTAGCAGCTGAAGCTAAATAATCCAATCTCAGTCACTAGTTTTGAACTACAAGTGGAAATGTTGAAAAGGGAATATCTTCAAGGGATCCTGCAAAATTATCAATCTTCAGCAAAGTTAATACAGGTGGAGGAAACATGTATTCGAATGCAACTTTAAACTTTTGTCATAAAGTGAACACATTTACTACAGTCCAAAATATGTCAGACAGCTTGGAGGAGTTTTTGTCTTCACACATGGACAAAGGTCGACAACACACAAAGACGTGGCATTCTGATATTTTTGTATAATTAAAGGAGAAGTACATTTTACAGTTTATTACAAAGCTTGTTGCAGCTCGCAATGAACTCAGAAGTTATTACAGCCAGGTTATAGATGACAAGGAGAATGCTATTCTTGTTTATGGTAGAGGTTGGAGAAATGCCGTGTCAGGCATTGATGGAGACTCAGTTCTCAAGTTCTTCAAAAATATTTCAGATAGCTGAGTATGCCCCTAGTGGTACTTAGCTGACAAGCTCTTGATGCTGATTGCTTTCATTTCCAGATCATGCATGTCTCTTATCAAATAAAAGAAGTAGATGAGGATCAGGGACCATTAAAGATACAGTAGAATATATTATACATATTACAAGACTGTGTTATGGACAGTGGTAATGTTTTGTTCGCTGGTCTCTCAACGCTCCTATACACTTTCAAAATGTAGCTTTGATTAAATTTTATATGTTGAAGTAGAAAACAATTTTAACCTCTTTACAGTGAGGAAAAATAGCAAGGTTGAAACTGATGAAGAGAGAAGAAAGCGGCAAATCTTTTTGAAAGTTTTTGGCAATCAAATACTCGGTTGATAAAGATTTCGGGTCAAAGGAAAACTGTTTTAAATAACTCAGCAGTTTCGTAGCGCGCTACGAAACTGCTGAAGATGTTGATTTTAACGCCAATGAAGCAGTTTGAATTATGAGTGGGAATTTTGAAAGGGAAACGCCTAAAGGCATGCAAGACATCATCTGGAGCTGTCAACAGCCAATCAAGTCAAGACAGGTGGATGCTTAAAAGGGTGGAACATTCCAACCCAATTTTAAATTTTTGTTGTAAAGCCCCTTTATCACCGTTCAAGATGTATCAAACCATTTGCCAGCAAGGAACTTTTGCCTGCACACATGTTCATGGACGGAGCTTACAACACATCAAGAACATGGCAGTTTTCCATATTTTGGGTTATTAAAGGCTAGAAGACATACTTCTGTACATTCAAGCAATTTGAGGAAAACTGGAACCGAGAAGCAAGGGAAATCTCCTAATACTTCTGAGCAGTTAAAAGATTCAGCGTTCAAGGTCAATATGGAGTATTAAACATCCAGCTCAGCCAAATCGAAAAGAAGACCAGGTGTCAAAGAACAAGGAGAAGCCATTATGCATGGAAAATGGAGTTAGAGTTATAGTTAATTTAGAACTCTTTAAAAACTCTAGTCAGCACTTTATTGTATTTATTAGTTGGTTAAATAGCTGATAGGTGTCATTAGAGATAGTTATCGAATTCCCCTCATGCTGGAGGAGGAAGCTCGAATTAGTTAGAATAAGGATTCTATATATAGCTGAAACAGCAATGTAATGAGGGTTGGATATTTTATAAAATAGAGTACTGTTTTGGCTTATGTAAAGACAGAATTCAGTATTATAGGTTGGTTGTTTTTCTTCTCAGGATTCATGAGGGATTTCCATGTTTAGAATGTGTGATTTTATTCTTTCCTTAAAGTCTTTTACAGTTGCATATATGTGTAATCACTCAGAATTCATTAATCATGCTCTGACTTCCTGTATGCATGTATGAACTGTGGTTTTATATGAGCTGTGTTCTGAACATCTAAATGCTAAGTGCCCTGACTTCTATGTAAAAGCAGTCTCATTATTTACTGAAGTATGATTGACTCCATAGGCCCAATGGAAATTAGTTTAATGTTTGTCCAGCCTTCATATTTGTTAATGTTATTCCACAAGAGTTAGCCATCTTATTAATAGTCAAAATCAATAACCCTTTGAGAGAGCCCTCTCAGGCTAAGGAGGCTAAGCCTTAGTCAAAAGATTGGTTTGACACAGTTACTTGAAGTCTTCTTGGTCTGCAGCCTTCCAGGGCTTGATTTTGAGATAACATTTTGGTGCGTCTGTCGGGAGTCTGAAGATTACTCATTCCCGAAATTATCAAGAGACTGAACTTCTGAAGGTAGCAGGAGCTCAGAAGAATTTTCGAGGCTGCAATCTACCTTGGCGACTCCATTGTTGAAGAATTCGAAATTCATACATTCATGGTGATTCCACTGGAGTTATGAAGGACCCAGATGCTACCATTCTTACTTCAAGGTATGCATGCATAAATTTTTCAGGAATTCATGGTTTCCCAAATCATTTTCCCAAGGATGCATATTTTCTAAGGAATGGTCCAAAATTCAATGGAGAATATCTGAGTTTAACTTTGAAGCATATATCAGATTTTTGTAATTTTACCGAGCTTCTTAGAGTTAAGCATGAAGATGTTTGCATTATGTTGTTCTATGATTCACTTCAAGGGAAATGTAAACAATGGATTGAAAGTTGTCCTAGCAAATCCATTAAGTCATTTGAAGACTTTTGGCTTATGTTTTTGGAGGAATGGATAGATAGATCAGATGTGGTGGCAAACTCTCCTTCAATTCAAGGTTTCAAACAATGGAATAATGATCATAGTAATGGAGAAACTAATGAAAATTTTTCTTTGTCCTTGTCCTCGTATCTAAAATCATTTGACTGCAAGACAGAGGATAAGATGAAATTTTTGGATGAAGTTGCTGAGGACATTGAGAAAGACATTGAAGGTCTACAAGGTCAAATTCAATCATATAGTCTTCATGGTTGTGATCATTCTTTTCAAAAGGTTCCTATGTCAGAACATAAGGAGAGAATGCTGGTTCCTTTCTCTTTCACGATTGAGGAAGTGTACACTGTTGTTGAAAATCAGTTTGCACAACCAGAAAGTTACAAGAATCATCAAGCTGATCATGTATTCTGGGATCCTATAGCCAAATATATGGAAGAGTTTTACTCTCCAGTGTTTCAGTTTTTCTATGAAGATCAGAGGCAATTTCAGTGGCAGTGGTCATCGCAATATCATAGTGGCTCTGAATTCCGATGCAGTCAAAGAACTCAAATATCAGATAAGACAAATGATTGGCTACATTAGAAATTTCACATTGATTGAGCTGAAAGAAGTTTGAAATTGATAGGGTAGGTAGGTAGGAAAATGCAAATAAGCTCAAGGTTGACTGAGCATTTTTTTTTTAGTAGATATAGACTTCTCTCTCCTACGGTGATCATCAAGCTCAAGCCTGAGGTGAAGCCCCCAGAATCTTGAAGGGGATGCTTGTCAAGCAAATTTCTGTTTGTCATAAATGGATAAGGCACTGGACATGCGAGTTCTTAGTGTACTACTGGAGCACACTATCCCAAGTGGAGCCACTGTTATCACTAAACAAATTTCAAAGGAAAAGGTTAAGGTAAGAAATATTTGGTCTTGGTTATTCTCATGCTCCTTGCCTTGCTTGAGCCTTCAATGGTGCCTCTGCATAGTTTCAAGGCAGATGAGAAGGACATTTCAAGATAAAGAAGCTCAAGACAGTCGAATTTGGCATGTAAGCTGTGTTTTTGAAATTACACAGCAGTTTCGTAGCGCGCTACGAAACTGCTGTAGGTGATGTTTTTTACAGGCATATTTCTCTGTTTTAAGGTAGTCAACTTCCAGGAGGTCTCTAAAGCAACTGAAAGCCTATTTTTGGAAATGGAAAGAGGTTTTTATTCCTAACAGACTGAACTAGAAAAACCTCCTTCATTTTCCTCAAATCCATTACGATCTGAGAGAAATTAATGACCAAAGTTGCGCTACGAAACTGCTGTAGGTGCAGTTTTTCATTTCCTGTTTTACACCTGTTTTTCAAAGACAGATTCTGGGCGGTAGGGAAGGTGTTTCAAAAAACCAAGAGAGGTTTCTGTTCATCATGGATTGGTTCACAAAAGCCTTCTTTAGTTTTTCCAAATACGTTTTCTGCGAGACGTTATGAGCTCTGTCCCAAGACCTATTTTTCAGCCAGAACAGAAGCTTATATTTCATGTCATCTTCACTTATCATTATATCGGCAATGCAAGAAAAAGGAGGTGAGATACATCAGAATGGTTAACAGGCAACTGAGAGCTGGGATTAGAAGCAAGAAGAAACAAATTGAAGACTTAAAGATGCAATTTGGAGGTTTTAACCGTAAAGTGCTTAAATAGCAAAGTTTGGGTTGAAATTGTGATTTTTGAAACAATTCAGCAGTTTCGTAGCAGCTAAAGCTAAATAATCCAATCTCAGTCACTAGTTTTGAACTACAAGTGGAAATGTTGAAAAGGGAATATCTTCAAGGGATCCTGCAAAATTATCAATCTTCAGCAAAGTTAATACAGGTGGAGGAAACATGTATTCGAATGCAACTTTAAACTTTTGTCATAAAGTGAACACATTTACTACAGTCCAAAATATGTCAAACAGCTTGGAGGAGTTTTTGTCTTCACACATGGACAAAGGTCGACAACACACAAAGACGTGGCATTCTGATATTTTTGTATAATTAAAGGAGAAGTACATTTTACAGTTTATTACAAAGCTTGTTGCAGCTCGCAATGAACTCAGAAGTTATTACAGCCAGGTTATAGATGACAAGGAGAATGCTATTCTTGTTTATGGTAGAGGTTGGAGAAATGCCGTGTCAGGCATTGATGGAGACTCAGTTCTCAAGTTCTTCAAAAATATTTCAGATAGCTGAGTATGCCCCTAGTGGTACTTAGCTGACAAGCTCTTGATGCTGATTGCTTTCATTTCCAGATCATGCATATCTCTTATCAAATAAAAGAAGTAGATGAGGATCAGGGACCATTAAAGATACAGTAGAATATATTATACATATTACAAGACTGTGTTATGGACAGTGGTAATGTTTTGTTCGCTGGTCTCTCAACGCTCCTATACACTTTCAAAATGTAGCTTTGATTAAATTTTATATGTTGAAGCAGAAAACAATTTTAACCTTTTTACAGTGAGGAAAAATAGCAAGGTTGAAACTGATGAAGATAGAAGAAAGCGGAAAATCTTTTTGAAAGTTTTTGGCAATCAAATACTCGGTTGATAAAGATTTCGGGTCAAAGGCAAACTGTTTTAAATAACTCAGCAGTTTCGTAGCACGCTACGAAACTGCTGAAGATGTTGATTTTAACGCCAATGAAGCAGTTTGAATTATGAGCGGGAATTTTGAAAGGGAAACGCCTAAAGGCATGCAAGACATCATTTGGAGCTGTCAACAGCCAATCAAGTCAAGACAGGTGGATGCTTAAAAGGGTGGAACATTCCAACCCAATTTTAAATTTTTGTTGTAAAGCCCCTTTATCACCGTTCAAGATGTATCAAACCGTTTGCCAGCAAGGAACTTTTGCCTGCACACATGTTCATGGACGGAGCTTACAACGCATCAAGAACGTGGCAGTTTTCCATATTTTGGGTTATTAAAGGCTAGAAGACATACTTCTGTACATTCGAGCAATTTGAGGAAAACTGGAACCGAGAAGCAAGAGAAATCTCCTAATACTTCTGAGCAGTTAAAAGATTCAGCATTCAAGGTCAATATGGAGTATTAAACATCCAGCTCAGCCAAATCGAAAAGAAGACCAGGTATCAAAGAACAAGGAGAAGCCATTATGCATGGAAAATGGAGTTAGAGTTATAGTTAATTTAGAACTCTTTAAAAACTCCAGTCAGCACTTTATTGTATTTATTAGTTGGTTAAATAGCTGATAGGTGTCATTAGAGATAGTTATCGAATTCCCCTCATGCTAGAGGAGGAAGCTCGAATTAGTTAGAATAAGGATTCTATATATAGCTGAAACAACAATGTAATGAGGGTTGGATATTTTATAAAACAGAGTATTGTTTTGGCTTATGTAAAGACAAAATTCAGTAATATAAGTTGTCTGTTTTTCTTCTCGGGATTCATGAGGGATTTCCATGTTTAGAATGTGTGATTTTATTCTTTCCTTAAAGTCTTTTACAGTTGCATATATGTGTAATCACTCAGAATTCATTAATCATGCTCTGACTTCCTGTATGCATGTATGAACTGTGGTTTTATATGAGCTGTGTTCTGAACATCTAAATGCTAAGTGCCCTGACTTCTATGTAAAAGCAGTCTCATTATTTACTGAAGTATGATTGACTCCATAGGCCCAATGGAAATTAGTTTAATGTTTGTCCAGCCTTCATATTTGTTAATGTTATTCCACAAGAGTTAGCCATCTTATTAATAGTCAAAATCAATAACCCTTTGAGAGAGCCCTCTCAGGCTAAGGAGGCTAAGCCTTAGTCAAAAGATTGGTTTGAAACAATTACTTGAAGTCTTCCTGGTCTGCAGCCTTCCAGGTCTTGATTTTGAGATAACACCGTACTCACCAAGTGACTTCAGGGCAAGTCACGATGTTTGTGTTGGGGGCCTGTTGGGCATGGAATCCCCCCAAGGCATGTTTTGGGGCTCAAAACCCAAGTTTTAACCCAATATTGTTGTAAAGACTCCGCAAGTTGCAAGCGCAAAGCGTGAAATGTATGATAGAGTCACAGGGTTGTTCGCCCTAGTTTTGTAATGTAATTTCGGCCTACCCATGGTCCGCGGACCATGGGATTGTATAAATAGAGCGAGGCTCTAAGTGTAAAAGAAAACTAAGCATAGCGAAGAAGTAGAGAGAAGAAAGAGTCTAAGTATCTAAGTGTGTCTTTGGGTTGTAGGGTAGGAGAAGGCTTTGCAGCTGAGTGCGCAAAGGCCTAGTAGTTCGCAGCTGAGTGCGTAAACCCCTGTAGCTAAGTGCGCAGGGCGGAGTCGAGTCTGTAATCGAGGAAGAAATTAATAAAGAGAAGTTTTGTTACCAATTTGTGTATTTGTTCTTAGGTTAATGCATGTTTGATATAAATTGAAAATATATTGTTTAGTTACTACGCGCACCTGTATGAATTATTTATATTGCTAAGTATAACTTAACACATACAAGTAGGCTAAGTTAATCAACTAACATTGGAATACTAGTAAGGACTTGAGTAATAACAACATTCGGCCCCCGAGTAGGGCTGTGCGAAGGCAGCATCTCAGGCTGTGAGGTACGGGAAAGTGCGCATAGCGATGTATGCACAAGGTCGAACTGCACAACACTTGAACTCATCAGACATCTCCAGGGTGCAGAAACCTAGTTCTAGCACCCTCCCATACTACTTCGAGTGAGACCTCAGTCTGCGCTCTGCGGACTATTGCTAAAAGGGCCAGTAGTACTGGGATTTGTTTAGCTAAATCACCTCTGAACCTGGGTTAGGCCCCAATAAGCCAACACCAAGCTATACAACCAAGTCATCTTCTTACTACAGTAATTTGCATAATTTATCCCAACGTTGTTCACTAGGGATAAATTTCTTGAGTAACTTCCTGTAGACCTCATCCACTTCATTAAATTTGGAAAAAGTTGGTTTGGAAATAAAGATATGTTGGATTTCATGTTGGATGTCCAAATCATATGCCAATGCTTCTAAAAATGCTTTTCCTTTCATGTTGATTCTTCCTCCTGCAAATTTAGAAGCCTCTTTAGCCTTGGTAAGAAATTTATGACTGTAATTTGACCGTGTGTTGAGCTTGTCATTTATTACTAATAAACTAGGAAGTCCTTTTTTGTAGAGGGCTTCCAGCTTGTTGAATAACCTCTATACACCAATGTCCAGAACTTGAAATTTTTCTTCTAGTTGCCTGATCAAATTTCTCTTGGTCAATACCTTTTTGACCTCTAGTATGGTTTCAGTTATGTTCTCAATCTCCAGTTCTTCTAGTTCCTACTTGTTTTTGGAATTGAGGAAATTGATCAGCTTTGTAGCTTCCCTAGGTTTATCACCCAACTATACATTGATTTCTTCAATAGCTTCATTAGATCTCTCAATCAATTCCTTCTGCACAAATATAATTTTTATAGATGGCCAAATTTCTACCATGGATTCCTATATCCTTTTCCAAATTTTCTCTTTAACATGTGCTAGGGTATTTACCCATGGCAGTTTTCTTTTCCAACTGCTACAATCTCTGGGAAAGAGTCAGGGATTTCTGCATCTCTATTAGGAGAGAATTCTTATATCTAATGCTCTGCTCCTATAGGGTCTTTACATCCTCTCTTAAAAAAATTATTTCTTCTCCCTGTATCGACATGTTTTCCATGGATTGGGCCAGCTTGATTGAATCATTTGTAGTTTATGTGGGAGGTGTTGTAGAGGAGGATGTCCCTACTGTTGTAGCTGCTATAGGAATGCCTATTTGAAGTAGTGATGAAATAGGCATTGTATCAAGAGGAACCATAGCAAGTTGAGAACTTTGTTCTTTCTCTTTGATCAATTTATCCATCTCTGCCTCCATTTCCTTAATATGTGCACTCCGTTCCGCCAATAGCTTCAACATTTCTTATTTTTGTATCTCTATTTCCCCTAACTCTCCTTTGAGGGATGTTATATCAGCATTATTCTTTCTAATATTCTCTTCCATAGCTTTTGAATCTCTTGGATCAAATCCTTCTTTGATCACCATTTCCTCTAAATATTTAATTTGGTTGTCCTTGGCCAGAGAGGAAATTTTCTCCATTTTGAGTTGTGATTTAACATTATTCAAAGGTAGCTTCAATTAGAATTAGTAAGGTTAGTCTGTGTGAAGGTTGAATAAACCATTTCTCTGTTTCATTGGCCAAAATGAGCCCGTGTTGAATCGAGGAAGACTACTTCCTGAATTGAGCATAAATGTTATCATGGAGGGCTTCATTCCTCTGTTTAATTTCTTTATACCTATGGAATATGTCCAGCTACCTCTGTTCTATAAATGACTTTGGTGTATGAGGTGTTGTAGCTCGATTCCATTTAGTGGTTGAGGATGATGGAGAATCAATTGTGTCGCTGCAAAACTTTAAAGTATGTAGGCCAGAGAGTACAATAGTACCCTGTGTTTCCTCCAATGGTGGGAAATCTACCTTGGAGCTTGTCTTTGTCTTTTTTGAAAAAATCTTCAATTCCTTGGCTGAGACTTCTGTAACTAAACGAGAGTCCTCCTCTCTCAGGATTTTCTCAGTATTCTCTCTAGGGGTAGGAGTCTCTGAACTGGTTCTGGACAGCACCTACACTTCAGCCTCCTGCAAAGTGTTCTCTACCCAATCCTGTTGATTCATGCATTTCTCAATTTCTGGTCTCTGGGTATGTACATAGGGGGTTGTCTTCTGTTCCAATCTCAGCTTAGAAATTACCCCAAAGGGGTCATAAGACCATGTGAAGCTAAGGGGAAAATTCATATGTTTTAGAAAGAGGTTTGCTTCCTCTCCTACTACTCTATTGTTATAGATAAATGGCCCTATATGTGTTTTGATTCTGAATTGGGACTTCTTCTTAGCTTCCACAAAGTGAATGTTGTCTGATTGGATTATTTTCCTGATGTACTCCAAGGAAAATATCCTCATAGGAAGGTACTTTGGTAGTTTATAGGGTGGTAGCTCGGAGCCATAAACCTTGATTTCTGTAAATGACTGGTATAAATACCAATCTCCTATCTTCACCTGCTCACTAAGATGCAACACCTTTTGAATGTCCTCACTGATCCTGGGAATCTATTGTCCACTCAACAAACAAGTTGTTGGGTATACAAACTGATCTATAAAATATTTGAACATGAACTCCTATGGTTATTTTCTGATAATTGAAGTCCAAGAGATTATGGACTGAGGCTCTCCTTTCTGATCGAGTTTCTGGACTACAAAAGGAAACCTGTCTGTCTGGAAGAAAATAAACATATGCATAAGAATGGAAGAATATCTTAACAATCCTTTAGCTAAAAACTAAAGGAATTGTTCATGCGTTACATTTGCAAGAAAGTAACCATATTCAAAGATGACTAACATTCCTTCTTCTGTGGAAAAGGTGGATAGAAAGCCTAAAATAGGCTCATCTACACATTCATCTGAGAAGTACCCAAGTAGGCAAGACAGGACAGAGATGATCTGTCTGGTTCTTTGGGGGAAAATATAAGAGGGATAAGGGGTATTTTCTTGGCCAATTTAGAATCTTCTTGCAGGAATACTTAAAAATCTTGGCTCTTTGGGGAAAAGTGAGCTTTTCGTAAAAAAATTTAAGAGTATCAATGGAAAATGGAGTCAGGGATTCACTGAGTCGGACCTGTAACATTTGGTTTATATTCTCAGGGGTAATGGTGAAAATGATTTCACCATTAGGGAAGATGATATATCTCTTATTTGGAAGATAATATGCAAGACATTTGAGGAAAAACTCAGGGAAGTAATAAGATTGGAGAAAGACAAATAGGGGTAGCCTAGATTTCCAATGGTTAATCTCATCAGAATAGTCAAGATAGGTGTCACGAAACCAACAGTGTAATTCAAAGAGTTCCAATTCACATCATGTTTCGATGATTTTATAGTCTCTATTGTCTAAGGGAATGTGGTCTAAATCTACAGAGGGAGAAATCATTTGGTTTATCATAGTGGCATCAGTTTTGGTTTTGGGGGCCATCATGATAACAGGGTGAAATTGCAGAGGATGATTGTTAATTGCGCGGGAATAAAACTTGGAGGGAATTCCTCTATTAGCTATATTTGATCGATGGGAAAACAAATATCCAATTGATTGCACTATGAGAGTATGGAGTGAGGAAAGATTATGGGCGAGGGGGAAAGAGAAAATTTACAAGTTCACACAAGAGAAAGAATTGTTTGCTGAAACTCTTAATTTGGGAGGAGAATTTGCTTGGCAATGGGATGAATCGCAATGGGAGGAAGCGGTAATGGAAAAGTGTAACAGTTGGTTGACGTGGCGACAAGTGATAGGTGGATGGAGACACGGGACCATTGGCGGGAAATAAATGAGGGTTGAGTGATTTTTGGAGGGGGGTGTGAGCATTTTGTGGTAAGTAAGGGGGGATACGAAAATGTGAGGGGACAACACGTAGCAGCGGGGCCTGTTGTGTTAACCGCCTTTTCGAACCCCCCCCCCCCCGGTGCCGGTAAAGGGAAACATGGTGGGGAGCAAAAAGGCTTGGAAGCCATCATATGGAGAGTGGTTGCAATCAGGAGCAGGGAAAAGCACGAGGTTTAATGCCAACGGCACAAAATGTCATGTCGTGCATATATTTTTATACAATAAGGTCCAAACTTTGGACAAATCACACTATTACATATAGCCTTCCTTAAGATAATTTCCATTTTCCCCTAAGCTAATCTAACTAGAACCAATTAGGGTGCATTTAGCAGTGAAAACCCTCATTTATTTTGCCATTTATAAAGGACTAAAAAAATCTATTCAAAACTAATCTAATCATTACATTAATCCATATTACACAGTTGGATTAATTTATTCACCTGATCTACCTAATCTAATCTTAGCCAAGATTACACTATTTGGCTAATTTATTCATTCTAATCTAATTGACACAAATTGAAAATTGCTTGAACATGATTAAACAATATGTTTCAAACAAGAAAAAGGATTGTGACATATTGGACAAGTTGCACACAATTTCATGAATTTATTCTTAAAAAATTATTGTACTATCAGTGGCACTTCAACTGCATCACTTTCACATTTTTTCTTTTATGTGGGGTTCTTTTATCATTTTTTCTTTTTCTTTTCCTTTTTCTATTTTTTAATATATATACACCCTCTTTTCATTTTTTATTTTCATTTATATATATATTTTTTGGAAATCATTTGCAATATGCAATATTATTTACAATTTGAAATACTGAAAGAAAACATCCAATCATCATTTGATCCTATGAATCATAGGACCCTAACACCTGCAAGTGGGGACCAAAGGAACAAACCCTTACAAGGTTAAATGGATCAAGATTGGAAAGGTAAGAGAACTATAACCTCACATGTTTAACAAATGAAAGTGATCTTTTGGGGTCCAAAATCTTCTAGTGGGGAGGAGTGATCAGGGGATCAGAATTCAATGTTGTCATATCAGTGTGGAACTTGAACAACCATGTAGTTCTCGTCATCCTGAATCTGGCACAATGCGTTTCACACGAAACGCACTTTGTATGGTCCCAAAAACATGTTCTGTTCATTTTCATAAACAGGTGAATTTGGCAAAAATGCAACACTGCACAGTCAGCAGTCCGTACTACTGACATGGCAGGCTGATTGGGATGCCTACATGGAAGATTGACTATGCAATTGATTAGGCTCCTCCGTCGAATCATGTGGTGATAAGTGGTAGCTAACATGGGAAAATTTCATTAGTTTTGGGTGGCCAATCATAGGCTACCATGTGGCATGGCCAGGGGCCACCACATGGCAACCTGAGGGCCACCAAAATTTGTTAAGGGCTGAGTGGACCGGGTGGGGGTCAAACACCAGACCTCCATCCAACAAACATTTCCATATATCATTGTGCCACTATGTTACTTATTATATTATGTCATGCAAATTGTATTTAAACTTCAACATTGTGTCACTCGGAAAAGGGGCCAGCCCCTGGGTGTGTGCAACCCAATAGAACCGCGGGCGGAGCGGAGTGGGGGCCCGGCCGGCAGGGGTGGGCCATTGGCCTTAGTCCCAAGCACATGGCCCCCCATGTGGCCTGGATTTTCAGAAATAAGGCCTCATTGGGCATTTAATCGCTCTAATAATTTCGCCTGGAGTTTGGCAGAATTGGCACTCCATTAGCGAATTTTGGGGCAAAATTGTAGGACTGGTGCCGGATTTTGGGGAAACTGAGGTGATATTAGTAGGAAGACTTGGGGAAAACATAACTTCTTCATTTTTTGACCAATTTGGGAGAAAGAAGAGGCTAGACATGCATTTTTTGGCATTTTGGAGCCATTGGAGCAGGTTTTAGAGTTGTTTGAGCATTGTAAATGTATGTAATCACAATTTTGAGCATAATTGAAGAGGGCCAAGCCATTGGAAGTTGGACCAAGGAGACGTAGCCCAAGCGGGGTGAACTCCTTCATCATGTGTTGTTGTGATATTGTTTTGGTGATGTTCATGTCTGTTATATGTTGTTGTTTAGTGTTTTTTTATGTTAATTTGTTCATAAAATTTACATAAAAACACATCAAAAACTCATGGTTAAACTTGCAATTTACTCCATAAACCTTCAAGAACTTTAACATATTCTGAAGAGGAATTTGGCATAGAAACACTAACTTTCCCATTCAGATCACCAAATGAGGTCAAATTGCCTCCTATATATAGGCTTCCTAGGGTATGAGTTCCAACTTCTAGGCCAACTTGACAGGCTGGCAAGTCTACTAGGTCTTGGATGGCTCAGTAAAATACAAAAATAATTATTTTTACAATTTACAAGATGCCTAATGGGGTCTTCATATTATGGCAATGTCCCTATTTGACTTCTTGACTTAAGACAATCATAGAAGCACTCTCAATTAATGCTTAACCTATAAAAAAAAATTCTTGGGCAAGAAACCCAAGCTCAATAATAATAATCATCATTTTCCTTTATTTTACAAAATACAAGAATCAAAAGTACATTTCATATTTATGAAGACCAAACCTAGTTATACTTTCTTCAACACTCCCTCTTAACTAGGGAGGTATTCATAAATGGTACATGGCTATTCTCAATACTAAAGAGATCTCATAAGAAAAGTTGGACTAGTAATACATCTGTAGAGCATCATTATAGCCAACATTTTCACATAGCAAGGCCTTGACTAACATCTTTATCTCTAAATAGATCAGAGCACAATGTTGGCGAGACAAATTATTATAGACACCTTCATCATTTTCTCTCAAGGTACATACCCACCCAAGTGTTCACCGAGTATGACCTTCTAGGACTATTCTTATCTTGGTTCTCCATCCCTCAAAGAATATTGCTCCTCTTGCCTACTGTTATCTTGGATGCCCTGCCACATCCTCAAAGAGTATCAGATGCCAGATGATTACTCAATCCTCCATTATTTCTTCCAAAATGAAGACAATAATTATGTGTCTATCTCTCCCTCTCAACTAGGGAAGATATGTCAACCAATCCAAGCTTATTTAAAATTCACAAACTTCTTATTGGGAAGAGATTTTGTCAAAATATCAACAGTTTGATCATCGGTGTGGATATACTCCAGCTTCATCACACCATCTTGTACCATCTTTCGAATGTAGTGGTACTTTTTGTTTATGTGCTTCATTTTTCCATGAACTATCGGGTCCTTAGATAGTATTATACAACTAGTATTATCACAATGTATTAAGGTAGGGTCCAATGGTCCTGCAAACAGATCAGATAACATGTTTCGTAACCAAACCGCTTCCCTGCTTACTTCATGGTCTACAATTTACTCGGCCTTAGCACTACTCAAAGCCACTTTCTCTTTCTTTCTGCTCATCCAAGAGACCATGGAGGATCCTAGGCTAAAACATCCTCTTATAGTGCTTCTTCCATCTTTCGCCACTGCTTCCCCAATCGAAGTCATTAAATCCTTCTATATGAACATCTTTTCCTTTTTCGTACTTCAAGCAGTAGTGGATGGTTCCCTGCAGATATCTCAGTATATGCTTGGCAGTTATCCAATGATCATTTCTAGGCTCTATTTCAAACTAACTAAGAACATTCACTACAAAACATATGTCTAGTTGACTATTCACCAGATACATCAGGGAGCCAATCAGTTGTCTGTACTTAGTAGGATCCTAGACTAGATTTAAAATTCCTTAACGTTTTCAAGTTTGTGATCATCGGAGTTGTCATGGATTTTCATTCCATCATATCAAACCTTTTCAATAGCTCGATCACATACTTTCCTTGTCCTAGGTAGATTTCATTTGATTCCATCCAGACTTCTAGTCCTAGATAATAATGCATATGTCCTAGATCCTTCATATCGAATTCAGTTTCCAGCAATTTCTTACATTCTTGAATTCTTTCTTCAACACTAGTTATTAGAAGATCATCTAAATATATAAGAATGATGACATGTTCATCATTCTCTACTTTAATGTAAAGATTAAGACGTGTCGTGCTTTTCCTTAAACCCAACCTTTGCAAGTATGCATCCATTCTAGCATACCATGCCCTAGGAGATTGCTTGAGTCCATCAAGTGCCTTCTTCAATCTACAAACATGAGTTCCTATTTTCTTTACTTCGAATCCCAATGGTTGTTCTATGTAGACTTCTTCATCTATGGTACCATTCAAGAATGGTGTTTTGACATCCATTTGATGTACCTTGCATCCCATTGATGTTACTAGAGATATCTGAGATCGGATAGTGGTATACCTTGTTGTGGGAACAAAGGTCTCTTCATAGTCAATTCCTTATTCCTAAGAGAAGCCTCGGACCATGAATCTAGCCTTGAATTTATCTATGATTCCATCTACAACATGCTTGAACTTATACAACCACTTAGAGGTTACCACTGATTTGTTTTCTGGTCTTGCGCTAATTTCCCATAATCCATTCTTCATAATATATTGGTATTCCTCATTCATTTCATTCTTCCATTCTTGGTGTTTGGTTGCTTCTTTGAAAGTGGAAGATTCATCTTCAATGAGCTTCGACATGTATATTGCATATCCTGAGTATCTTTTCATTTTCTTGCTCTCCCAGAATATTCCTCTTGCTTTGTGACCTTCTGCTTCTTGAAGTGTAGAAGTTAACCAGTTAGGTCTCTTTTTATGCCAAATTTCACACAAAATTATCTCAATGTGGACAAGTTCTTGACTTAGAGGAGATGAGAGTCAGTAGATTCTTCCTTCTCGAACTCAAATGGTTCTAGCCTTTTCAATGCTTGAATCTTTAGCCCAAACCCCTACTTACCACCTATACAAGCAACTTTATCTCGTTTTTCTTCTAATGATGAAATAGAAATAAGATTTTTGCACAAACTTGGAACATATAGAATGTTGTTGAGATGAATGTTACCTCCTCCTTCCATCCCAATTGATGTAGATCCAATGCTTTTTACCGAATAGTTCTTGTTGTCACCAAGTTACATGGAGTATGAAGACTTCCCTTTGGATAGGGTTTTGAGTTGCTTGTGATATCCATTCATGTGTCTTGAAAGCTCCACTATCTATCACCCATATACTTTTGTCTTGAAATGTTCCGGTGAGGGCTGAGAACAATCCTTCATTCTTTAACAATTTGAGATCTTTGGAAGAGAGGAGACTATTCCATATTGCCTTGAAACTTTGTTTGGTGAGACTTGCTAATGATGAACATTTATTTTCAATCATTGTCATAATAGATTTGACTTCTTCATGCCCTTTACGAACCATAGCTTTGATACCATGTTGAAGAATCTAGGGCAAGATATCATTAATGATTCATATAACAATGATAACTTCTCATGATGTCTTTTTACTTATTAGGATCAACTTCTTATTATTATTATTATCGTGTGTTCTTAAATCATCAAATAGCTAACAAAACAAGAAGATCAACAAGATACAAGTACACAGGATGTAGGCTCCGTTATCACTCAGTATTTTCTCAAGGTTAAAGAAAGAAGTCACCTAGGTAACCACAAACCACTTTTGGGGCCTAGGCTCTAGCCAACCTAGGCTCGGAGAGGGCTCTCTCTATATGATTTAGCTTTGTTTGTTTGAATTTTAGGCTAGTTATGAATGTTCAAGGGGTTTTTGATTTGTATTGAAGATGGGTGGTGGGGTTCTTTAAATAGATGGATAGAATGATGTCTCTAGACCATTGGGCTATGGAGTCAATAGAAGGGAAGCAGAACTAGATCAACTCACTAAAGGGAATGTTCAAAGGGCAAGATAGCAGAGTAGAGTGCGGGTCTTTAGGCTAGAGGGGTGAAAAGGTTCTAACCAGGGTGAGAGAGCAATTAAGAATTCTCAAACCGAGATTGAAATGAGGAACAAATGGTAATCGGAAACAAAGTGAAATTAAGAATAATTTGCTATAGATTATAAAGAAACAACCTGAACTAAGGAGCAATTAAGAATTCCTTAACTTATATATCAGTAGAAAACATGTATTTTTCTAACAGTTAAAACAAAGTGTAATTAAACAAATTCTGAGATAATACTCTAGTTATAGCATTCAGATTTCGATATACATTATGGAAAAACTTTAAGAAAGATAACAACAATGTGAGAAAATACTTGTGTGCACTTCGCTCAACACATGAATCCTTTGAAATATCTGGTATTTATTCATCAATCCAACTTGCTGGCTCAGTCAATGCTCCAATGGCTTTACAGTATTTTGATCAAGAATTATATAGAAATGTCTAAGAATCCACCCCAAAATAATTCAAATGAAGAAGTATTTATACAAATTCTAAACTGAAATATCTTGAAAAAATATCAAGATTGGTTTTACAAATATCTCAAACTATTTTACATTAATAGAACTTAAATAAAGATCACTCAAAACTAAAGAATCTATTTGGCACTATATTTATGGATTTATGGTTACAAAGAAGAGAAATTCGAATTTGATAGCAACTCTCAATTGATGATGAGGCTTCCAAGTCACTAACTAAGTCCTTCCTTTGTGCATTCTGCCCCAGAAATTCTGCAAAATTAGGGTCCAGTGATACCTTTTTATATCTCAATCTAAGATAGATATGTAAACAATGAAAGAGGTTATTGTAGATAAGTATGTTATTGACATAAACCTCTTTCGGTTTACAAAAATTCAGCTCCAGTTGTTCACAATATTCTCTGAAAAACGATGTCAAAAACAGGACTTTGCACAATCCAAAAACTAGGCTCTGACGATATGCATTTATCTCCATTTTCGTAATACCTTTGTAAAAAGTGAGATAGGTTTTTGTAGATTACTCTTTTAGGAACACAAAAATCCTACAGTTTCTCAAAATATATCTTATATTAGCCACAATAGTTTCTTCCAATCTATGGCTTAAATAGGAAATTTTTGGAAAATGCACCATTCCTGCTCTGATTTCATGTTTTAACCTTAATTTTCTTTTAATTGTTTTTACCTTTACTTTGGATAAACTTCATTGTTGCTGGTGAAAGTGTCTTCATCTCTGTTTAACCCTTACTGCCTCCATGTTTACTTTTATTGTTTACCTTGATTGCTCTGTTTTTTCATCTATCTTCACTTTGATTTTTCAATCTGATACATTTTCACTGATACTCTTTCATCTAATACACTTTTACTTTGATGATTGTCAATATCCTTTACTGTGTTTTTACTTTTACTGTACATTTCAACTTTTTACTGTGTATTTCAATAGTAAATTATTTAGTTTTTATATGTATCAGCATATGGTAATGGATATTGATCAACTTTCTGTATGTTTGAGTTGTTTGTCTTTGACTGTATGTTCTCTCTCGTTCTTTTGTTTTAACAGTCAATGTCTTTATGTGAATGATTTCTTTCTTTGTTCTGCGTATAACTGTTTTCTTCTTCTAAATGAAGGTTATTTAATAGATTTCCTTTCGAGTCTTGGAGTAAACAAGTTTTGTGACTAGTATCAAAACTGTTTATCCAAGCTCTGGTCTTCTGCTAATTACCTACAAAATACAACAATCATTAAGAAAACATAGGTGGAAGGAAAGGAAATTGATGGCTTTATTACACAGGGATGTCTGGGGAAAGAGTCGTGGCAATGTTTTGAAAGTAATCAAAGGTCGATTGTGTTGCAGAGGTTCATGGTGGTGCCGGAAGGGTTTGATAGGTTTTACTGTGAAACAGGGCAAAAGGAATGAAAACGAGGGTTTTCCGAGTTTTAACAAGAAAATTTTTAAATTTGGTGCGGGATTAGATGAGTTAACAGTGATGATTTATCGGATTGAGCGGGGAGGTGGTTTCCCAAGACATTGCACTACTTTTGTGGCGAAGGCGGTATTGAGGGGGGGTCACCTGATCTACTCCATAGCTTAACACGTAGCCATCAAGGGGTAGAGAAAAACCACTTTATCGGGTGGGTAATGTTCGGCCATCTGGTGCGGTCGATATGGCTTTGGGTCGTTGGATGAGCGGGAAGTTGATCTAACAGCAGTCAGGCAAGGGAAGCGAGCAGGAGATAAAAGCTTGGGCTTAACGGGGGGGCCAGGCTTTAATCACAAGTTATTGGTGATTATTTAAGGTTAATGAGGGGATTTATTCGTTTTGTCAGGATAAGGGGTAAACATATAGTTTCTATTAAAACTAAGGGTTGGGGGCATTTACATAGGGATTTAGTTAATATACGGGAAAAGGGATATGGGGGGATTATATAATAAAGTTAGGAATTAATATGAAATGCGATGGCTGGAATGGGTTTTTCCTAAGTAAAAAGGTAAAATTTAACATTTGCGCACTTTGCTTTATACTTAGGATAAAAGGTTTGTGGTTTTTTTGAGTGAAATGGGATTTACACGGGGGGTTTTCACTTTTTATAGGCTGACAGATTTTGACCTTACGAAAAAGAGTTTTATTAAGGAAATGAAGGGGGATGACTTTTATGAAGTGGATTCTAAAACTTGATGTCCATAAGTCATTAAGTCTAGGGTCTGGTCCCACCAAAAGTCAGAGAAATGCTCTGAGCCTCTTTGAATTGAAGGATTAAAAGTACTAGAACATGCTTTGTAGAAATTCCCACTATAGATCAATAGATTATGCAATATACTAAAGCAAAATACAAGATCTATTTCTACAACAAACATGCGGAAGCTTAATCGAATTCGAGCAAGATCAAATATAACACATATAATTGAGAATGAGAAATCAATCACACATGAACAAAGAAGAATACTATGGGGAAAGCCTTAGCTAAAAACCTCGATCTTTGTATTATCATACAAGTGGAAATATGTTCATATTACACAAAGAATCTGCTCACAAGCTATCCTTTTCTAAGTACAATCCAACAATATAGCTCACAGAATTAAGAGACACGAGATATGCCTTACCTTAGCCCTCCAAGCCTCCTATTTCCTTGCGCAGTTTTCTTTGGGGTCCAATGTTGCCACCTATGTGAATTGGCCTCATCACACACTCACCAAACCCAAAAGTAACTGCGCAATCTCCAAGGAATGAATTCCTTCTACATGCAAGAGATATCCTCCATGGAATATTCCTGCAACTGATAGTACACTATCCCATCATCTGATCTCAACTAGGTTTCTGTCTGAACTAACATGCATGAGTTATTTATGAGAGAATATTCAGTTATCTAAAGTGCAGCAGTTACATGCATGCATGCATTAACTAACTGAACTCACAATTAGTTCAACAAACTATTTGAACTAATCTAACTGGACTTAACTCAACTAACTGAGCTAACTAATTACAATTCAAATTACAACTCATCCTTATCTCTTTAACTAAGGGATAAATTCCTCAATCAATGAGATAATTGTTGCATGTCTTCACATAGACTTCATGTTTGATTTTCTCCAACTAATTAACTCAAGATGAATTAATTAATTATTAATCAAACAGCTACTAAGAACAAATTCAAATTTTACATCTCAATTTTAGTTCAAGGACTAACTAAAATAGGAAGGTATCTTGAAATGCTATTTATAGTAGTGCTAATTTTAGCACTTCTATCTTTAGCATTTCTTGTTGCTATTTTCAACACTCCCTCTCAACAAGAAATGGATTATCAGTAACCCCAATCCTGTCTCTGTGGAACTTGAACTTTCATTTTGACAATGCCTTAGTCAAAATATCTGCATGTTGTTCCTCGGTCAAAACATACAGCAACAACATGATCCTCTTGACCACACAGTGTCGAAGATGGTGATACCAGATATCAATGTGCTTGGACCTGTCATGAAAAACTAGATTCTCAAAGAGTTTGATATAACTCTGATTATCGCAGTAGATCATAGTTGGATCCATCCTCTGACCAAACAATCCCATTAGAATATTCCACATCCAAATGGACTCACATGCAACCTGACTAGCAGCCATGTATTCAGCCTCTGCTGAGTTAAGTGCAACTGAACTTTGTTTCCTACTGTACCAGGAAACTGCAGTTGAACCAAGGTTGAAGATTCCTCCAGAAGTGCTCTTCTGGTCTGATGGACTCCCTGCCGAACCCGCATCTGTGAAGCCCTGAAGCTTCACTCCCTCCATCCGTCTATACCGCAATCCATACTGAGATGTGCCTCTGAAGGGTATCTCAGCACATGCTTCACTGCCTTCCAAAATAGCTTGGTAGGCTGAACCATAGATTGACTCAGCTGGTTCACCGCAAAGTATGAGTCTAGTCATGTGTTCACCAGATACATAAGTGAACCCACAAGCTGCCTATAAACAGTAGTAGCTACTACCTCACCTGAAGTAGCATCCTCCCTCCTCCAGTTCCCAGCTAGAGGAGTCTGCATGGGCTTGCACTTCTCCATGTGGAACCACCTGAGTATCTCATTGGCATACTTGCCTTGAGACACAAAAACTTCCCCATCTTTCTGCCACACCTCCATGCCTAGAAAGTAGTGCATAAGACCCATGTCTTTCATTTTGAACTCTCTTGCAAGGTCCTCCTTGCAAGACTGGATCAGCTGATCATCACCAGTCAAAATCAGATCATCGACATAAAGAACAATGATCAATGGCTTACCTTCTACCATGACGTGGTAAAGGTTCGCATCTGCTTCACTCTTGGTGAAGCCCAACCCGGTGAAATAGCTGTTGATCCTGGTGTACCAAGCATGGGGTGCATACTTCATCCCATATAAAGCCCTCTTGAGTCGGCACACATGCGACTCACGATTGAAGGTCTCGAAACCTTCTTGTTGCTTAATGTACACCTCCTCCTCAATCTTCCCATTGAGGAATGTTGTCTTCACGTCCATCTGATGGATCTTCTAACCCATCTAAGCTGATAGTGCCAACATCGACCTGATAGATGAGTGCCTTGCTACAGGAGCAAAGGTCTCATCGTAGTCGATCCCCTCGACCTGTGAGAAACCATGGGAAACAAACCTTGCCTTATGTTTCTCAACACCGTCAGCTGCCTACTTTACCTTGTAAATCCATCTGGAACTCACCACTGACTTGTCCTGAGGTCTTAGGACAACATCCCAAACACAGTTCCAAACGATGGAGGTGTACTCCTCCACCATTGCATCAACCCGGGCTGGTTGCTGCACTGCCTCCTAGAATGAAGAAGGCTCGGGCTCTACACACTCCCCAACCAGATTCATGTAACCAGTGTACCACTCGAGCGACCTCCTCTGTCTGTGCTGAGAAGATGGTTGTCCCACATTCTCCCGCACATCCAGCATCAACCTAGAAGCTTCCCTTGAGCATTTCTACCCATCTCTGGAAGACTCAGCATGAGTTGATGTCTCCACTCCCAGATCCTTTGTATGCAGCTACTCCGCATCAATCTGAGGCTCCTCCTCCTTAGGAACTGAAAGTTCCTCCTCTGCATGCAACTTGAGCTCCCTCTCAAGTGATACTCGCATGGCTTTCTACTTGTCGAACTTTAGATCTCTGCGTACCACTGTCCTCTGACTGGTAGGCAGGTACACTCGATAGTTGTGGGGTGTATCAATGTACCCCACAAGTATTCCCAACTCAGCTGTTGGATCTAGCTTCTTCCGGGCATCTTTGGTCACATGGAAATAAACCGATGATCCAAAGATTTGGAAGTGACTCACATCTAGTCACTTCCCGGAAAAGGCCTCCATAGGTGTCTCCATTCCCAGTATACGTTGTGGGCTTTTGTTTTGCAAGTATACTACTGTATTGCATGCCTCATCCCACAAGTGAAGTGGTAGGATTTGGTCATGCAACATCACTCGAGCTACTCCCACAATCGATCCGTTCTTCCTTTCAGCCACCCCATTCTGCTGTGGGTTATGGGGTGCCGTCAACTCCCGCTTAATTCCTTCTGCAGCGCAGAAGTCCTCAAACTGTTGGGAGACATACTCTCCACCATTTTCATTATGCAAGGCTTTTATTTCTTGCCAGATTCTTTCTCTGCCAAGGCTTTAAACTCACAAAACCTCAAGAAGGTCTCATCCTTCTTTTGCATATAGTAGATCCAACATCTACGAGAAAAATTATCAATAAAAATAACATAGTACCTTTGTTTAGTGGTGGAGGCTATAGAGAATGGTCCACAAACATCTGTGTGAACTCGCTCCAGCATTGCTCCAGCTCTACTGTCTCGATCTAGAAAGGAATATTTCGCATACTTACCCAAGGTACAACCTTTGCATGTATTCGTCTGCTCCAGTTTTCCCTTGGGAAGTCTGGTAGAAATCTGTTGCATGATCTTCAGGGCTCCATGGTGCAAGTGGCCCAATATTTTATACCATAGCTTGCCAACATCTTGGCTCTGCACCATCTCAGCTTTCAAACTCAATGTAGTAGTCGTCTACCTCCAGCTTGTAGAGTTTCTTTACTCGAATCCTGATTCGCTTGGTCTATCTAGTGCCAATATGCCTCAGGAATACCTTTCCTTTACTAAAGACTACATCATAGCCTTTATCTTCTAGCATAGCAATGGACACTGTTGAAAAGTGTGCAACAAGAAATGCTTGTTGAGAATGCAACAAGATGATGGAGCTTAGTGAAAAGAGTCGCCTTCACTAAGTGGGCCCGTGGGCAAATTATGGCGCAAGTTCTATTTTTGATCCCAGCAGGGATGATCACAGTATGAGTGATCACAGTATGGGTGACCACAGTATGGGTGACCACAGTATGAGTGATCACAGTATGAGTGATCAAAGTTTATTTTTAGACTGACTGTCAAAAATAGAAAAGTCAAATATTATTGTCTCATAATAATATTTGGACTATAAACTTGATCTTATTCTCTTGGAGCACTTCAGGATGAGCTACGGATGTGGTACATGCAGATCCCAGAAGGAAATACATGGTTACCTATGGGATGAAAAATATTTGCATGTAGGACTTCAGTTAGAACTCAAGTGAGTTGAGTTTAGTGGACTGGAGGTGCAGTTAATGGAGTTGTGTTCAGTTTAGCTTTGTTAAACTGGTTGTATTTAGTCTAACTGGAAAATAGACTAGAGATGAGTTGGGTGAATTAGTTATTAATTAATTCACAAGTTATTAACTCATAATGCAACTATAGAATACATCAGTTAACTCAGTTGCATGTCAGTGCATGTTCAGTTCAGCAGGGACAGGTGTTAGAGGATCAGATTGCTATCAGTTGTGACTATAACTGTGCATGATGATTTGCACAATCAGAGGGATTGAGTATGCCAATGAATTGGCCAATACCAAGAATTGTAGCATGTTCTCACGTCCAACACAGTGTGAGTGATTCTTTGTAGGTGAAATACGAGTTTGGTAAACCATTCTCATCAATTCTTGAGCAGGTATTGAGCAGTGGAGGCAGGCAAGCAGTGGAATAGATTTGGAGATCAGATCTAAGTTGTATTGTGTGTAACAGGTGGAGCTGGTACTGGATTTCTTGTGATAAGCATTGTACTTTGTAATGTTACATGTTCTCAATCATTAATATATAGATAGTGTGGGGTTTTTAGCGAGATGCTTTCCCCGGGTTACATATTGTGTTAATGTGTGAATGCTCTTGATGTTTTATTGTTATTGATGCTGCTATATTGATGATCAACGTAGAGGAGCTTATGTATTGTGTATGTATTCCGCAATAGTACATGATCAGGATAATCTCTATTGAATATGTGTTAAATTATTCAAAATTTCTACATGGTATCAGAGCTGCTTGATTTGTCGAAGAGATTTTTACAGGATATCAAGCGAGGATTGATCATCGGATCTATTATTCAGAAAGTGTTTACATTTTATTTCTTCAGGCAGAGTCTGTAATTGGGCCAGGTAGCCTCTGGATTCATCCTTATTTTGGAAGGTGAGATATCCGGTGAATGCCTAGATAGTCAATCTCTGTATGAGAAATACTTTTTTCTCACGAATTTTAGATCGAAAGCGGTTGAGTTTTGAGCTGGTGGAATTCGAATTTAATTCCAAAGCAAGAGATAAACTCAGAAACATTAGGTGTGAGAATGGAGACAGTATGCCCCAGTATCTCACAAAGTTCACCCAATGCCGAGATGAGCTGGGAAGTGTGGGGGTAACTATTGAGGATGAGGATGGTGAGTCTAGCACTCCTTAACCTTCCTAAGAGTTGGCATAGCTACCAAGACTCGGTGAATGGAAGGGAGAAATTGCCAGGATGGGAGAGACTTTGGTTGGATCTTGTGCAAGAGGATATTAGACGATGCACCAGAGACAGTTCTTCATCTATGCATGATGAGGAGAACTGTGCCTTAGCGAGTAAGGCGAAGAAGGGGAAGGGGAAGGTTTCTCTTTCCGACTCCAGTTCTTCCAGTGATGGGAAGAAGGTTGACAAGTCGAAGGTGAGATGCTTTCTTTGTCATCAGATTGGTTTACGGGTCAGGAACCTGTATGCTCTTGAGTTTCAAGATGCATGCAAAGCCTTGAGCAGCGAGGCAACTTATGGAGACTTGGTGGTTGAGAGGGAGCATATATTACCTCTCGACATGCAAAGCTAGAAGAAGTCTCAGACGATTGTGGAGGAGCCACGATTGGTGCAGCAGCTTCAGGAGGTTGTGGAGCAGCCACAACAAGGGAAGCTGAGAGGAGATCGAGTAGAGACATCTACTCATGCAGAGACCTCCAATAGGGGGAAACTTCGAGCCAGGTGGGCTGAGGGATCGCATGCAGCCATACCTCCAAGTAGGAGGTGGGGTGATGTGGATTGATTTTCCCAAGGAGGAGGGACAGGATCCTTGAGGTACCCAACCTCTTGGATGAGACCTTGCTATGGGAGCCCCAATGTGGAGTAGCAGGAACTGACTGATTGGGTAGAGACAGGTGCGGATGGAGCGGCAGTGCCGGGAATCCCAGGACAGCGCATAGCTAGTAGGCTGCATCAATGCAAGAGGCACAAGTGTTTTGCACAGTGCTAGGTGGCACAGTGTTATAGACATTTTTGTGCCTCGCGTCAAGGAGCATGGAATGTCAATAATTACAAGGATCCTCAGTCCCTAAATATGTTGTTCTTACCCCTAAAAGAACAAGGTCATCAAACAACAGCACTTCCAATCAGTTCTCCACCTGAAAACACTTCAAAACAGGCTTATTTTGGATCATGTCAGCTGCTTAACTGAGCATCTGCGCTGTATTGCAACTGTCCCACTCTGTACCTGCGCTGGAAGTCAAAAACAATGAAGGCTACCTGCGCTGGGCGAGATTGGCCAAGTGGCACAGTCATCCTGCAAGGTGTCAATTGCCCAGGAAGCTTCCAAAATGACACTTGGTTCATGAGATTCGCCCTGTGATGAGTAAGAGGTACTTGATCACCATGTGTAAGCAAGGATCTCCAAGTGGACACACGAACTGAAGATTAACTGAAGATGGAGAGGACACTAGTCAGCTATATGCCAGCCTCCAGCTGACTCATCCTTTCCTCTTCCCTCCTATATATAGAGCTCTTCTATGAGGTCTAGGGAGGCTGGAATTTTGTATAAGCAAGGAGGTGCTGTTGGTATACCGCCAGGATTATTGGGTGATTGTTTTACTAGAGGTGAAGAGGAGAGTTCTTGCTGCCGAGGAAGTGCTGCTGGATTGGATCCAACATCATTGGTTGTAACTTCCTCTGGAACCCTGTTACTTTCTATCAATAAAGTTTGCATGTTCTCCTATATACTTGTTTTACATAGATGCTTTGTGTTTACATGTATATTTGATGCACCCTAATCCATGCTTCAGTTATGAGTACATGTATCTTGTAGTTCGCTCTCTTGTTTTGTGCAGGATCTGTATGTAGCTGGATCGGCTAGGAGAGCAAAGAGCTGGGAGCAGGATACAAAGAGAGAAGGACAAGGATCGACTAAGCGCAAGACACCAGGTTGGTTGACCTTCTTACTATTCTCTCTGTACTTTCATAAAGTGGAACATGAAAACTTTATCATTCAGTTGTTGCTAAAGACTGTCACCTTTAGAAGGGTTAGTGTCATCCGCATCGGATACTTTTCCCCACAACACACAGAGAGGTGTGCAATGGTGCGAGATGCATGGAGATGTTGCAATAGCGCAGATGTCAGAGAGGGAGCACTTGTCAGCAGCAGGTAGAGCTTCAGCATCAGAGGGTGTTTCTAGTCCAACAGGGAGGTCAGTTGGGAGGTGCAGTGCAGATGCAATGTTGGGAGATAGAACTAGCAGCAGCACAGATGCAGTCAGAGATCAAAGTGACAGAGGCTAGAGCATTCAGATACTAAATAGCACAAAGATGCAGAGTTTTCAGTCAACAGAGGCAATAGCAGTCAGAGACTTTGATGACAGAGCAAGTGGACCGGCCAGATGTGTTGCATGGAGAACATTCCAGAGTTACAGGATCGGGTTTGAGAGGAAGCCTTTCTTGTTGAGAGGGAGTGTTGAAAAGTGTGCAACAAGAAATGCTTGTTGAGAATGCAACAAGATGATGGAGCTTAGTGAAAAGAGTCGCCTTCACTAAGTGGGCCCGCAGGCAAATTATGGCGCAAGTTCTATTTTTGATCCCAGCAGGGATGATCACAGTATGAGTGATCACAGTATGGGTGACCACAGTATGGGTGACCACAGTATGAGTGATCACAGTATGAGTGATCAAAGTCTATTTTTAGACTAGTTGTCAAAAATAGAAAAGTCAAATATTATTGTCTCATAATAATATTTGGACTACAAACTTGATCTTATTCTCTTGGAGCACTTCAGGATGAGCTACGGATATGGTACATGCAGATCCCAGAAGGAAATACTTGGTTACCTATGGGATGACTAATATTTGCATGCAGGACTTCAGTTAGAACTCAAGTGAGTTGAGTTTAGTGGACTGGAGGTGCAGTTGATGGAGTTGTGTTCAATTTAGCTTTGTTAAACTGGTTGTATTTAGTCTAACTGGAAAATAGACTAGAGATGAGTTGGGTGAATTAGTTATTAATTACTTTACAAGTTATTAACTCATAATGCAACTATAGAATACATCAGTTAACTCAGTTGCATGTCAGTGCATGTTCAGTTCAGCAAGGACGGGTGTTAGAGGATCAGATTGCTATCAGTTGTGACTATAGCTGTGCATGATGATTTGCACAATCAGAGGGATTGAGTATGCCAATGAATTGGCCAATACCAAGAATTGTAGCCTGTGCTCATGTCCAACACAATGTGAGTGATTCTTTGTAGGTGAAATACGAGTTTGGTAAACCATTCTCATCAATTCTTGAGCAGGTATTGAGCAGTGGAGGCAGGCAAGCAGTGGAATAGATTTGGAGATCAGATCTGAGCTGTATTGTGTGTAACAGGTGGAGCTGGTACTGGATTGCTTGTGATAAGCATTGTACTTTGTAATGTTACATGTTCTCAATCATTAATATACAGATAGTGTGGGGTTTTTAGCGAGATGCTTTCCCCGGGTTACATACTGTGTTAATGTGTGAATGCTCTTGATGTTTTATTGTTATTGATGCTGCTATATTGATGATCAACGTAGAGGAGCTTACGTATTGTGTATGTATTCCGTAATAGTACATGATCAGGATAATCTCTGTTGAATATGTGTTAAATTATTCAAAATTTCTACATACACAAGATTCTTCTTCAAACCTACTACATACTTTACATCAATCAGGGTGAGAGGAGCTCCACGCTCCCTCTGAAACACAACCATAACTTCACCTAAAACACGGTACTTTCCATCATCGCCCATATCGATTCGCATATGGAGATCCCTCTCCTCCAAGGTACTGAAAATATTCTTGTCACCTGACATGTGGAATGAAGCTCCACTGTCCAGGTACAAAACACATCCCACCATGGATGAAACCATGCATGTGATGAGAGAGAAATCCAACTCAAACTATGAGGCTAGTGCCTCACCATCAGATCCCTTTGAGGATCCCTTCTTGGATTTCTTTTGTGGAAAATTCGTAGCATAATGGCCCACATCATGACAATGAAAGAATTGCACTTTCGATTTGTCAAACTTCTTCCCACCATAGGAAGAACTAGATTTGGAATGGGATGCCTTCCCTTTCCCCTTCCTCGCCTTACTCACTAAGGCTAGATTTTCCTCATCATCTTTCTTTGATGAGGATCCATCTCTAGTGCTTCTTCTTATCTCCTCCTGCATCAAATCCGACCAAAGTCGTTCCCAATCTGGCAGTTTTTCTCTTCCATTTACCGAGTCTTAGTAGCTATGCCAGCTCTTAGGAAGACTGAGGAGTGCAAGACTCACCATGTCATCATTGGTTGTCATGATCCCTACACCTCCAAGCTCATCCCTATAGGTGGTGAGCTTGTTCAGATACGTAGAGATCGTGTCACCCTTTTCACACTTGATTTTTCGAAGCTTGTCTTTCAATGCCAGCTTCCTCTGATCGTTGTTGTTCTGATATTGATATTTCAATGTTTTCCACATCAAAAATGGTATCTCCTTCCCATGGAGACTCAATATTATGTGGTCTCGAACTCCCTCTAGAAGGATTCTCCTTGCTCTAGCCACACATTTCTACCATTCCGCCAATTCTATAGCATTAGCTACTGCCAACTTGGAGACTTCTTGATCAATGAAGTCCTTTAGACCGTTTTCCTCCAATACTGCTTCCATGCAATCCTTCCAAGCTATATAATTCGAGCTGCCATCAAGGGCATACTCGAGTCTTAAACCACTAAACGCCATTGGTGAAATTGAGATGTGATAAGAACTCGATTTCTATAATCAGGAACTTGAAACTTCGAACTTCTCCCTTCTTTGTATATTGTTCTTCACTTTGAAAACCTTTGCTCTGATTCCATGTAGAAATTCCCACTGTAGATCAACAGATTATGCAATATACTAAAGCAAAATACAAGATCTACTTCTACAAAAAACTTGCAAAAGCTTAATTGAATTTGAGCAAGATCAAATAGAACACATATAACTGAGAATGAGAAATCAATCACACATGAACACAAAATAATACTATAGGGAAAGCCTAAGCTAAAAACCCCAATCTTTGTATTATCATACAAGTGGAAATATGTTCATATTACACAAAGAATTAGCTCACAAGCTATCCTGTTCTAAGTACAATCCAACAATACAGCTCACAGACTGAATAGACAGAAGATATGCCTTCCCTTAGCCCTCCAAGCCTCCTATTTCCTTGCACAGTTTTCCTTGGGGTCTAATGTTTCCACCTGTGTGAATTGGCCTCATCACACACTCACCAAACCCAAAAGTAACTGCGCAATCTCTAAGGAATGAATTCCTTTTGCATGTAAGAGATATCCTCCATGGAATATTCCTGCAACTGATAGTACATTGTCCCATCATCTGATCTCAACTGGGTCTCTGTCTGAACTGACATGCATGAGTTATTTATGAGAGAATATTTAGTTATCTGAAGTGCAGCAGTTACATGCATGCATGCATTAACTAATTGAACTCACAATTAGTTCAACAAACTATTTGAACTAATCTAACTGGACTTAACTCAGTTAACTGAGCTAACTAATTACAACTCAAATTACAACTCATCCTTATCTCTTTAACTAAGGGATAAATTCCTCAATCAATGGGATAATTGTTGCATGTCCTCACATAGACTTCATGTTTGATTTTCTCCAACTAATTAACTCAAGATGAATTAATTAATTATTAATCAAACAGCGGCTAAGAACAAATTCGAATTTTACATCTCAATTTTAGTTCAGGGACTAACTAAAATAGGAAGGTATCCCGAAATGCTATTTATAGCAGTGCTAATTTTAGCACTTCTATTTTTAGCATTTCTTATTTCTATTTTCAACACTCCCTCTCAACAAGAACGGGATTATCAGTAACCCCAATCTTGTCTCTGTGGAACTCGAACTTGCATTTTGACAATGCCTTAATCAAAATATCTGCATCTGGTTCCGCGGTCGAAACATACAGTAACAACATGATCCTCTTGACCACACAGTCTCAAAGATGGTGATACTGGATATCAATGTGCTTGGACCTATCATGAAAAGCTAGATTCTCAAAGAGTTTGATACAATTCTGATTATCGCAAAAGATCATAGTTGGATCCATCCTTTGACCAAACAATCCCACTAGAATATTTCACATCCAAATGGCCTCACATGCAGCCTAACTAGCAGCGATGTAATCAGCCTCTGCTGAGCTAAGTGCAACTGATCCTTGTTTCCTGCTGTACCAGGAAACTGCAGCTGAACCAAGGTTGAAGATTCCTCCAGAAGTTCTCTTCTGGTTTGATGGACACCCTCCCCAATCCACATCTGTGAAGCCCTGAAGATTCACTCCCTTTGTCCATCTGTACCATAATCCATACTAAGATGTGCCTCTGAGGTATCTCAGCACATGCTTCGCTACCTTCCAAAACAGCTTAGTAGGTTGAACCATATCTTGACTCAGTTGGTTCACCACAAAGCATAAGTCTGGTTGTATGTTCACCAGATACATAAGTGAACCCACAAGCTGTCAATAAACAGTAGCAACTACTACCTCATCTAAAGTAGCCTCCTCCTTCCTCCAGTTCCTAGCTAGAGGAGTCAGCATGGGCTTGCACTTCTCCATGTGGAACCGCCTGAGTATCTCATTGGCATACTTGCCTTGAGACACAAAAACTTCCCCATCTTTGTACCACACCTCCATGCTTAGAAAGTAGTGCATAAGACCCATGTCTTTCATTTCGAACTCTCTTGCAAGGTCCTCCTTGCAAGACTAGATCAGCTGATCATCACCTGTCAAAATCAGATCATCGACATAAAGAACAATGATCAATGGCTTACCTTCTACCATGATGTGGTAAAGGTTCGCATCTGCTTCACTCTTGGTGAAGCCCAACCCGTGAAAAAGTTGTCGATCCTGGTGTACCAAGCACGGGGTGCTTGCTTCATCCCATACAAAGCCCCCTTGAGTCGGCACACATGCAACTCACGATCGAAGGTCTCAAAACCTTCTTGCTACTCAATGTACACCTCCTCCTCAATCTTCCCATTGAGGAATGCTATCTTCACATCCATCTGATGGATCTTCTAACCCATCTGAGCTGATAGTGCCAACATCGATCTGATAGATGAGTACCTTGCTATAGGAGCAAAGGTCTCATCATAGTCGATGCCCTCGACCTATGAGAAACCATGGGAAACAAACCTTGCCTTATGTTTCTCAAAACTGCCATCAGCTGCCTGCTTTACCTTCTAAATCCATTTAGAACTCACCACTAACTTGTCCTGAGGTCTTGGGACAACATCCCAAACACAATTCCAAATGATAGAGTTGTACTCCTCCACCATTGCATCAACCCAGACTAGTTGTTGCACTGCCTCCTTGAATTAAGAAGGCTCAGACTCTACACACTCCCCAACTATGGCCATGTAACCAATGTACCGCTCGAGTGACCTCCTTTGTCTGCACTGAGAAGATGGTTGCCCCACATTCTCTCGCGCATCCAGCATCAACCTGTCAACTTCCCTTGAGAATTTATGCCCATCCCTACAAGACTCAGCATGAGTGGATGTCTCAACTCCCGAATCCTCTGCATGCGGCTGCTTCGCATCAATCTAAGGCTCCTCCTCCTTAGGAACTGAAAGTTCCTCTTCTACATGAAACTTGAGCTCCCTCTCAAGTGATACTCACATGACTTTATTCTCGTCGAAATTCAGACCTCTGCGTACCACTGTCCTCTGACTGGTAAGCAGGTACACCTGATAGTTGTGGGGTGTATCAATGTACCCCACAAGTATTCCCAACTCAGCTATTGGATCTAGCTTCTTCTGGGCATCTTTGGTGACATGGAAATAAACCGATGATCCAAAGATTCGGAAGTGACTCACATCTGGTCGCCTCCCGAAAAAGGCCTCCAAAGGTGTCTCCATTCCCAGTATACGGTGCGGGCTTCTGTTCTGCAAGTATATTGATGTATTTCATGCCTCAACCCACAAATGCAGTGGTAGGCTTTGGTCATGCAACATTGCTCGAGCTGCTCCCACAATCGATCTATTCTTCCTTTCGGCCACCCCATTCTGCTGTGGGTTATGGGGTGCTGTCAACTCCTGTTTAATTCCTTCTGCAACAAAAAAGTCCTTAAACTATTGGGAGACATACTCTCCACCATTGTCACTACACAAGGCCTTTATTTTCTTTCCAGATTCTTTCTTTGCCAAGGCTTTAAACTCACAAAACCTCAAGAAGGTCTCATCCTTCTTTTGCATAAAGTAGATCCAACATCTATGAGAAAAATCATCAATAAAAATACCATTAAGTACCTTTGTTTAGCGGTGGAGGCTGTAGAGAATGGTCCACAAACATCTGTGTGAACTCGCTCTAGGATTGCTCCAGCTCTACTGTCTCGATCTGGAAAGGAAGATTTTGCATACTTACCCAAGGTACAACCTTTGCATGTATTCGTCTGCTCTAGTTTTCCCTTGGGAATTCAAGTAGAAATCTGCTGCATGATCTTCAAGGCTCCATGGTGCAAGTAGCCCATTCTTCTATGCCTTAGCTCACCAACATCATGGCTTTGCACCATCTCAGCTTCGGAACTCAATGCAGCACAGTCATCTACCTCCAACTTGTAGAGATTCTTTACTCAAATCCCGATTCGCTTGGTCTGTCCAGTGCCTGATATGCCTCAGGAATACATGTCCTTTACTAAAGACTACATCATAGCCTTTATCTTCTAGCATAGCAATGGACACAAGATTCTTCTTTAGACCTGGTACATACTTTACATCAGTCAGGGTGAGAGGAGCTCCATGCTCCCTCTAAAACAAAATCGTACCTTCACCTGAAACACGGTACTTTCCATCATCGCCCATCTCGATTCACATCTGGAGATGCTTCTCCTCCAAGGTACTGAAAATATTCTTGTCACCTGACATGTGGAATGAAGCTCCATTGTCCAAGTACCAAACACATCCCACCATGGATGAAACCATGCAAGTGATGAGAGAGAAATCCAACTCAAACTATGAGGCCAGTGCCTCACCATCAGATCCCTTCGAGGATCCCTTCTTGGATTTCTTTTGTGGAAAATTTGTAGCATAATGGCCCACCTCATGACAATGAAAGCATCGCACTTTCGATTTGTCAAACTTCTTCCCACCATGGGAAGAACTGGATTTGGAATGGGATGCCTTCCCTTTCCCCTTCCTCGCCTTACTCACTAAGGCTAGCTTTTCCTAATCATCTTGCTTTAATGAGGATCCATCTCTAGTGCTTCTTCTTATCTCCTCCTGCATAAGATCCGACCAAAGTCGTTCCCAATCTAGTAGTTTTTCTCTTTCGTTTACCGAGTCTTAGTAGCTATGCCAGCTCTTAGGAAGACTGAGGAGCGCAAGACTCACCATGTCATCATCGGCCGTCGTGATCCCTATGCTTCCAAGCTCATCCCTGCAGGTGGTGAGCTTGTTCAGATATGTAGAGATCGTGTCGCCCTTTTTACACTTGATTTTCTAAAGCTTGTCTTTTAGCGCTAGCTTCCTCTGATCGTTGTTGTTCTAATATAGATCTTTCAATGTTTTCCACATCGAAAACGGTGTCTCCTTCCCATGGAGACTCAAGACTATGTGGTCTCGAACTCCCTCCAGAAGGATTCTCCTTGCTCTAGCCACACATTTCTTCCATTCCTCCAATTATGTAGCATTAACTGCTACCGGCTTGGGGACTTCTTGATCAATGAAGTCCTTTAGACCGTTGTCCTCTAATAATGCTTCCATATGATCCTTCCAAGCTATATAATTCGCGCTACCATCAAGGGAATACTTGAGTCTTAAACCGCTGAACGCCATTGGTGAAATTGAGATGTGATAAGAACTTGATTTCTATAATCAGGAACTTGAAACTTTGAACTTCTCCCTTCTTTGTATATTGTTCTTCACTTTGATCACCTTTGCTCTGATACCATGTAGAAATTCCCACTGTAGATCAATAGATTATGTAATATACTAAATAAAAATACAAGATCTACGTCTACAACAAACTTGCAAAAGCTTAATCGAACAAGATCAAATAGAACACATATAACTGAGAATGAGAAATAAATCACACATGAACATAGAAGAATACTCTAGGGAAAGCATCAGCTAAAAACCCCGATCTCTATATTATCATACAAGTGGAAATATTTTTAGTTTACACAAAGAATCAGCTCACAAGCTATCATGTTCTAAGTACAATCCAACAATACAGCTCACAGACTTAATAGACACAAGATATGCCTTCCCTCAACCCTCCAAGCCTCCTATTTCCTTGCGCAATTTTCCTTGGGGTCCAATGCTGCCACCTCTGTGAATTGGCCTCATCACACGAATGAATTCCTTCTACATGCAAGAGATATCCTCCATGGAATATTCCTACAACTGATAGTACATTGTCCCATCATATGATCTCAACAGGGTCTCTGTCTAAACTGACATGCATGAGTTATTTATGAGAGAGTATTCAGTTATTTGAAGTGCAACAGTTACATGCATGCATGCATTAACTAACTGAACTCACAAGTAGTTCAACAAACTATTTGAACTAATCTAACTAGACTTAACTCAGTTAACTAAGCTAACTAATCACAACTCATCCTTATCTCTTTAACTAAGAGATAAATTCCTCAATCAATGGGATAACTATTGCATGTCCTCACATAGACTTCATGTTTGATTTTCTCCAACTAATTAACTCAAGATGAATTAATTAATTATTAATCAAACAACTGCTAAGAACAAATTCGAATTTTACTTCTCAATTTTAGTTCAGGGACTAACTAAAATAGGAAGGTATCCCAAAATGCTATTTATAGTAGTGCTAGTTTTAGCACTTCTATTTTTAGCATTTCTTGTTGCTATTTTCAACATGCTTGTGGGTAGGAAATTAGTAAGTATAGGGGAAAAGATGACTGGGGGGGAGTTAATTAAATTAACTTGTAAACCTTTGCTTTTGCTTCCATGATTGATCATACATATAGGAATATGTGTCTAAGCATGATGCATGTGTTTTGATCCAATCAACTTTATACTTCAGCAACCTTTCTTCTACTTACACATCACTTACCCTACCATTTTTTCTTCATTTTATTTGGGTGCATTTAGACTAGAAAACCCTTAGCATCCATTTTTCCTTTGAAAAGTGATCTATCTAATTCTAATCTTATATCATCCAAGGGCTTAGATTAAACTGACGAGCTCCTTTTATTTTCTCTACCTATCTAATGATCTGCCAAGATTAAGCTGTTTGTTCAGATTTTATTCTCTGACTATAAACATAAAATTCAAAGCATGAAATAGTCAAGATTAAGCAGTTTAACTACCGTAGATTGTGGCATGAATAAAAAGCTGCACACAATCATTATTATGCATAAAATTAAATAGGAGTGGCATTTAGACTTGCACACTTTCATGGTCTCTTTTTGTTTTTGAGCTTCACATCTTTTCATTTTTTGACCTTCTCTTATTCTTTTTTGTCCTTTGATTTTTCTTTTAGGACATACCCTCTTTACATTTTTTAATTTTTAATATGGAAAACATTTGCAGAAAGAAAAGGTATGTACAATATTACAATATTGACCATAGTCAATTCAAAATTATGAACCTTATTATTATAGGACCCTAACAGTGGCTTCACATGGGGATGGAATCTCCTTGTGAGATGTCAAGAACATCGTCGACTAGTAGCCTAATCTGTTGGGCCAATCCCAAACATGTATATGTTTTGTTATATAATCTCTGTGACTGAAACTCTTGAACTGAAAATACACCCTTTTCTGCAAACTGAAATCTGATCTGAAACTGAAAGAAGGTACTGCAATTCTCAAGCCATAAAAATAGATCATCAAGATCTTTAGGACCTTCTCTCCGACCTTCAACTTCTAATGAATTATTTCATAACTTTCTAAAAACTGAAAACTAAAATCAACTAAATTCCTACCTACTTACTCTAATCAGTTGTCCAACTATTGGTTAGGTAAAATGAAACAACCAATGCAACCATTCAAGCATCATATACATTGGTGGATTTTGTTTCTTGTGCTTGTTTGTGATTAAAATTGAAGTTCTACATCGCAATATAACCTTGTCAACCAATGAGAAGATAAGGAAATACTTAATTTCCTTTGTGGAATCTAAAAACTGTACAAAAGGATCTTCCAAAATATATACACTATTGTTCAACTGATTTAAGCAATTGTACAATTGTTCTGGATGGCCTCCATGCCATGAAACTAAAATGTCATTTTTATCTTTAACACCCTGCAAATTTTCATATAAGCTTTGTGATGATATTTCTATTGATTGAAATGTCTGTCTGGTGAAACCTTTATCATCTTGTTTTTGACTCTCATAGTTAGTTAATGGAGAAAAATTCTGATTGCATTCGTTATCCAATATATTAGCTATTGGATCATAAAAAACTTGGAAGGATTGTTGCAACTTATTGCATATAGGTTTGAATGGAACTTCATAGATTTATACATGTTGTTCATCCTTTTCTTTGGAGATATTATACCATATTTCCTTTAAAAATTAAAATGATTCAAAACATAATGATATAGAAATTTCTTGTATTATTTGATCAGGTGTTTCAATGGAATTTGACAACTGTAATTGTGAAAGTGAAGTATCTTGATTAGGAATTTTATTTTCTTCTTTGTTGTTAACATCAATACCTAAAGACTGCTGATTTTTTATTGCTTTAAAGTTTTCTCTGATGGGCTGAAATGAAGCAAAACAAAGAGGCAAAGAAGCTTCACTTATTTCCAAATTTTCTGCACTTTCTTCCTCACTTTCATCGCTGATATGAATAAGATGATCATTGTTTTCAAGTTGTTGAAACTAAATTTCTTTATTTCCCAAACTAGTTTCTAATTGCTCTGTATGGTTAATTTGGATTTTAAGAACATAATTATCATCATACTGATCATATTTAAGAAAATCATTAAAAGAAGTAATGTCATCAAACATACACGTTAGATCAACAGATTGCCTCTCCACATATTGCTCTATAAATCTATTTTCTAATCTATGGTAGTTGGAATTAGAAAGAATTTGTTCATGGCTATCAACCTCTTCTTTTTGTGAAATAAATGTGTAATGGTGATTCTGAACAAAAAATTTATCTTTCATGGTGATCTTATGTATCCTTTCCTCTATTTTTCTTATCAAAATGTTGAGTTTTACCTCAGCAATGTTGTTCTTCTCCACTCCTGCTTTCAACTTTTCTCTTCTAATTTGCAAATTAACTTCTACATCTACTGCAATGTTTTACATCTGTTCCAGTGTTGAGGGGTTTCTTTCTCTTAGCTGAAATTCTATCTCTGGATCAAATGCCTTTGGATAATGCAAGAGAGTTGAATCAGGAGGAGGTCTTATATTTGATGGCATTGAATAATAGACTTGATTAAATCTGTCAGAAAATTGTTGTATTGTTTCATTTGGATGTCTTTTTAACTGATTATATTCTTCTATGATCACAAGAAGATTGACTTTGATTATCCATCTATCAAGAAAAAAATTGACAAACTATTGGAAATTTGAGATGCTTGCAATAGGTAAATTCTTGAACCAACTCTTTACTCTACTTTGCAAAGAGAAAACAAAAAGTCTGATTCTAACATCATCTTCATCAATCTCAAATAAGTCCAGATAATTCTCAAAACCTTGAATATGTTTTTGGGCAGTGATACCATTCTCTCCATCAAACCTAGGGAGATACTTGTAATAATTGTTAGGGAAAACATGGAGTGTAGGAGGTAAGATGAGTGGCTTATATCTATCAGGAACTTTATAAGGTACAAGAATATGTACAGGGATTGTATGATTAGTCTTGATTGTTTGATGCTCCTCAATTTGAAAATGATATTCATAAGAGTTAGAATAATGTTGCTCAAATGTGTAAGGAGACTTTATATCTATAATTTTCAAAGGGAAATAATCTAAAATTAATCTAAAATCTTCTCTAAAATACAATATACATTGAAAAACTTTATTGATGAGAAAGAACATAATGTCTTGGATAACAATCCAAGTTAAAAGCATGATATTTTCATATTGTTCTTTTAGGTTCATTCCTCTAGTGGAGTCTTGATTGTGAAATTGATTTGGAGTCACCAGGTGGATGATTTTAACCTTTGTGTGTCTAATCACTATCCACCATCATAGATCAGATCTAAACCTGTAAAAGATTTCTGAAGAAAATGTTAGTCTTCCCCAATATGGTCACCACTATGTTATCACTCAGTATTTTCTCAAGGTTAAAGAAATAAGTCACCAAGGTAACCACAAACCACTTTTGGAGCATAGGCTCTAGCCAACCTAGGCTCAAAGAGGGCTCTCTCTATATGATTTAGCTTTGTTTGTTTGAATTTTAGGCTAGTTATGAATGTTCAGGGGTTTTTGATTTGTATTGAAGATTGGGTGGTGGGGTTATTTAAATAGATGGATAGAATGATGTCTCTAGACCATTGGGCTATGGATTCAACAGAAGGGCAGCAGAACTAGAACAACTCACTAAAGGGAATGTTCAAAGGGCAAGATAGCAGAATAGAGTGCAGGTCTTTAGGCCAGAGGGGTGAAAAGGTTTTAACCAGGATGAGAGATCAATTAAGAATTCTCAGACCGGGACTGAAAAGAGGAACAAAGGGTAATCGAAAACAAAGGTCAATTAAGAATCCTTTGCTATAGATTATAAAGAAACAACCTAAACTAAGGAGCAATTAAGAATTCCTTAACTTAGATATCAGTGGAAAACATGTATTTGCCTAACTGTTAAAACAAAGTGTAATTAAACAAATTCTAAGATAATACTCCAGTTATAACATTCATATTCAGATATACATTATGGAAAAACTTTAAGAAAGATAACAACAACATGAGAAAATACTTGTGTGCACTTCGCTCAACACATGAATCCTTTGAAATATCTGGTCTTTATTCATCAATCCAACTTGTTGGCTCAGTCAATGCTCCAATGTCTTTACAGTCTTTTGATCAAGAATTCTAAAGAAATGTCTAAGAATCCACCCCAAAATACTTCAAATGAAGAAGTATTTATACAGATTCTAAACTGAAATAACTTGAAAAAGTATCAAGATTGGTTTTACAAATATCTCAAATTATTTTACATTAATAGAACTTAAATAAAGGTCAGTCAAAACTAATGAATCTATTTGGCACTATATTTATGGATTGATGGTGACAAAGAAGAAAAAATCGAATTTGATAGCAACTCTCAATTGATGATGAGGCTTTCAATTCACTAAGTCCTTCCTTTGTGCATTCTGCCACAGAAATTCTGCAAAATTAGGGTCCAGTGATACCTTTTTATACCTCAATCCGAGATAGATATATAAAATTTGAAAGAGGTTATTGTATATAAGTATGTTATTGAGATAAACCTCTTTCATTTTACAAAAATTCAGCTCCAGCTGTTCACAATATTCTCTGAAAAAATATGTCAAAAACACAACTTTGCACAGTCCAAAAAATAGGCTCTGAAGATATGCATGTATCTCCCGTTTTTTAATACCTGTGTAAAAAGTGAGATAGGTTTTTGTACATTAACCTTTCATGAACACAAACCTCCTACCGTTTCTCAAAATGAATCTTGGATTCACCACAATAGTTTCTGTAAAACTATGACTTAAAAAGGAAATTTCTGGAAAATGTACCATTCCTGCTCTGATTTCATCTTTTAACCTTAATTTTCTTTTAATTATTTTTACCTTTACTTTGGATAAACTCCATTGTTGCTGATGAAAGTGTCTTCATCTCTGTTTAACCCTTACTGACTCCATGTTTACTTTTACTGTTTACCTTGACTGCTCTGCTTTTTCATCTATCTTCAGTTTGATTTTTCAATCTAATACACTTTTACTGATACTTTTTCATCTGATACACTTTTACTTTGATGACTTGTCAATATCCTTTACTGTGTTTTTACTTTTACTATAAATTTCAACTTTTTACTGTCTATTTCAACAGTAAATTATTTAGTTTTTTATATGTATCAGCATATGGTAATGGATATTGATCAACTTTCTGTATGTTTGATCTGTTTGTCTTTTGACTGTATGCCATGTCTGGTTCCTTTGTTTTAACAGTCAATGTCTCTGTGTGAATGATTTCTTTCTTTGTTATGTGTATAACTGTTTTCTTCTTATGAATGAAGGTTCTTTAATAGATTTCCTTTTGAGTCTTGGAGTAAACAAGTTTTGTGACTAGTATCAAAATTGTTTATCCAAGCTCTAGTCTTCTGCTAATTACCTGCAAAATACAAGAATCATTAAAAAAACATAGGTGGTAGGAAAGGCAATTGATGGCTTTATTGCACAAGGATGTCTGGGGAAGGAGTCATGGCAATGTTTTGAAAGTAATTGAAGGTCGAATTGTGTTTCAGAGGTTCAAGGTGGCGCCAGAAGGGTTTGATAGGTTTTACTGTGAAACGGGGCAAAAGGAATGAAAACGAGGGTTTTCTGGGTTTTAACGGGCAACTGTTTAAATTTGGGTCGGGATTTGATGAGTGAACAGAGATGGTTTATCAGGTTGAGCGGGGAAGCAGTTTCCTAGGCCATCGTACTACTTTTGTGCTGAAGGCGGTATTGAGGGGGGTCACCCGATCTACTCCATAGCTTAACACGTAGCCATCGGGGGGTCGAGGAAAACCACCTTACTGGGTGGGTAATGTTCGGCCATCGGGCGTGATAGATATGGCTTTGGGTCGTTGGATGAGCGGGAAGTTGATCTAACGGCAGTCGGGTGAGGGAAGCGAGCGGGAGATAAAAGCTTGGGCTTAAGGGGGGGGCCAGGCTTTAATCACAAGTGGTTTGTGATTATTCAAGGTTAATGAGGGGATTTATTCATTTTGTTGGGATAAGGGATAAATATATAGTTTATATTAAAACTAAGGGTTGGGGGTATTTACATAGGGATTTAGTTAATATACGGGAAAAGGGATATGGGGGAATTATATAATAAAGTTAGGAATTAATATGAAATGCGATGGGTGGAATGGATTTTCCTAAGTAAAAAGGTAAAATGTAACATTTGCACACTTCGCTTTATACTTAGGATAAAAGGTTTGTGGGTTTTTTGAGTGAAATGGGATTCACACATAGGGTTTTCACTTTTTATAGGTTGATGGAGTTTAACCTTAGGAAAAAGATTTTTATTAGGGAAATGAAGGGGGGTGATTTTTATGAAGGGGATTGTAACACTTGATGTCCATAATTCATTAAGCCGAGGGTCCAATCCCACCAAAAGTCAGAGAAATGCTGTGAGCCTCCTTGACTTGAAGGATTAAAAGTACTAGAATGTGCATGTGGGTAAGAAATTAGTAAGTATAGGGGAAAAAATGATTGAGGGGGAGTTAATTAAATTAACTTGTAAACCTTTGCTTTTGCTTCCATGATTGATCATACATATAGGAATATGTGTCTAAGCATGATGCATGTGTTTTGATCTAATCAACTTTATACTTCAGCAACCTTTCTTCTACTTACCCATCAGTTACCCTACCATTTTTTCTTCATTTTATTTGGGTGCATTTAGACTAGCAAACCCTTAACATCCATTTTTCCTTTGAAAAGGGATCTATCTAATTCTAATCTGATATCATCCAAGGGCTCAAATTAAACTGATGAGCTCCTTTTATTTTCTCTACCTATCTAATGATCCACCAAGATTAAGCTGTTTGGTCAGATTTTATTCTCTAACTATAAACATAAAATTCAAAGCATGAAATAGTCAAGATTAAGCAGTTTGACTACCATAGGAATATGTGTCTAAGCATGATGCATGTGTTTTGATCCAATCAACTTTATACTTCAGCAACCTTTCTTCTACTTACCCATCAGTTACCCTACCATTTTTTCTTCATTTTATTTGGGTGCATTTAGACTAGCAAACCCTTAACATCCATTTTTCCTTTGAAAAGGGATCTATCTAATTCTAATCTGATATCATCCAAGGGCTCAAATTAAACTGATGAGCTCCTTTTATTTTCTCTACCTATCTAATGATCCACAAAGATTAAGTTGTTTGGTCAGATTTTATTCTCTGACTATAAACATAAAATTCAAAGCATGAAATAGTCAATATTAAGCAGTTTGACTACCATAGACTGTGGCATGAATAACAAGTTGCACACAATCATTATTATGCATTAAAGTAAATAAGAGTGGCATTTAGACTTGCACACTTTCGTGTTCTCTTTTTTTTTTTAGGGTTCATATGTTTTCATTCTTTGACCTTCTCTTATTCTTTTTTGTCCTTTGATTTTTCTTTTAGGACATACCCTCTTTACATTTTTAAATTTTTAATATGGAAAACATTTGCAGAAAGAAAAGGTATGTACAATATTACAATACTGACCATAGTCAATTCAAAATTATGAACCCTATTATTATAGGACTCTAACAAGCTCCAAGCTAGGGAAAAACCTCTCCTCTTGAGAGGAAAACCGTTCAATATCTTCTAATAAATTCTTTAGTGACAAATACTAAGACTTTTGAACACATTGAAGCCCTTCCAAGACCAAGATCAAATTCTCAATAATGTGCTTGCTTTACTAATTTCCAAACCCAGCAAAATCTCTTTCAACAACACTTCTTTGACCTCAAGCCACATATTTTTCGCCTTAACTACAGATCTGCAACTTTGGCCCCCCAACAGCAGCTGCTACTTCGTACGTGTGGAGAAGAACTGCTTCTTCTTTGCCTCCAACTACCTCGCTTGACCTAATTTAACTTCTAGATCTAGAAGGGGACTTTGTTGGCCCTTCTTTCAACCCTTTTTCATCAGATCAAACCCTAGCAAAACTCTGTAGAATTTCAGCCTCCTTCTTCGCATGTGTGGAGAGAAAGAAAGGGAGAGAGACCCAAAACACTTCTTCTTCTTCTTATTCCTTCTTCACTATCCTTTTTTTCTTATTCCTTTGCTTGAGAGAGAGAGGATTGATTGTGTCCAAATGAGGTTGAACTGTCTCTTATATATAGGCTTCCAGGGTATGAATTTCGGCTTCTAGGTAGACTTGACAGGCTCGCAGGCCAACATGGTATTAGAGGGCTCAGTGAAATACAAAATTAATTCTTTTTACAATTTAAAAGATGCCCGATGGGGTCTTCATATTATGACAATGCCCCTATTTGTCTTCTTGACCTGGGAAAATCCTAGAAGCACTTTCAATTAGTGCTTGACCTATAAAACAAAATTTTCTTGGAAACCAAGCTCAATAATAATAATAATCAATTTTCTTTCTTTTACATATATACATGAATCAAAAGTACATTTCATATTTATGAAGATCGAACTTAGTTATATTTTCTTCAACATTAATTTTTATATATGCAACCCCCAAGGAATCCTCTTGTCCTTCCCCTAAGTATTTAATATCCCATTAATAAGCCAAAGGGAGGTAGGAATTGATTCAAAAATCTATAAATAAAGGGATTTCAAGAGCCAAAGAGATAGAGAAGTTTATGCATTGTTATGCTACGAAAATTTCCCCAAGCAATCAAGCATCACATTGCAAGGAAGGATTCATCATTGTAGAGTTTTATCCCATACTTATTTGAGAGAGAGAGAGGTGATTGCAAAGGATTAGAGAGACAAAACCCTTATTGAGAGTTGAGTAGCACCATTGCCCTAATTTATTCTCTTCAAGTGTCTTCAACACTTATCGTATCTATACCACCATCAACCAATAAAGAGGACTTTTTCCCCATACTCTTTGTTTACTTTTTTTCTCATTCTTTTTAGTGTTTTATTCATTGTTTAGTTAAGTTTATATGCATTTTTTTCACTAATCATAGTGCTATGCTTGGCTCATGTTTAACCCCTATCATCTTATATTTTGTGTGACTATTTGTAGGTAGAAACTAGTTGCAAATAAAGAGGAATTGATACACCTTTGTAACCAAATTCAACACACACCCAAAGCATCCACATTGTTAATCTTGTTGAGTGAATGAAACCCTTTGCAGTGCTAGACGTGAAGACATTGAGAAAGAAGAACTTTTGTTCATTGACAAGCTCCAAGAAAGTTTTATTCTCCAATAAATCCAACAAACAACTCCTTGAAAAAAAACCCACTCAATAAAGATTGGCCCCTAGCCTTTTTAGATTCATAAAGGCATAGCTCCTATTTGTGACCTAAAAATTATGTTTTGTTTGACATAGAGCATAGAGGACACTAAAATATTTTTGATGCCTAGTCAAATAACATCCATCATTATTCCTATGATATTGTTTCTTAAACTTGAAGTGAAAATTAGCTCATTAAAGAGATATTTTTTAAATCGTCTTGTTATACTTATGAGGATGAAAACCAAATGGTGTCAACACAATTGCAAGAAAAGACCCAAAAACCTTACTTTGAAATTTTTAGAGTATTAAAAATTTATTTTTTTAGAGTGCTAAATTATGCACCAACATGATTGCAAGCCAAGGTGTTAATCTTCTATGGAGTGTTTTCACAATAGTCTTGAAAAATCTATGATTGTATAACTTCCTACTTATACATGATTTAATAAAAAATAATAATTTCATCTTTGCCATTGCATAGAATTAATAAATATTGGTTTATTATATTTTTAGACAATAACTCATGCATACTTGGATCTTATGAACAATTTAGTCAGAATGCTCTAAAGTTCACAAGATTGTAGGTTTTAACCCCATATAGAAATTACCTACATACGAATTCTAAGACACAGAAAATAAGCAATGCAATAGCACAACACATAAAACATATATACACAGAGATTTCCTCTGGATCCCAAAACTGGGACTACTAGCTTGATTTTTCATTATGTTTCTTTCAATATTATAATACATATTTATACATGCCAAAGCATCTAATACCATGGACCGAAAAACCATCGCGTCCAATACCATGGACCGAAAACCATTGCATCCAAAAACATGTGCGAAAAATCATGCACAAAACCATAGGTGGGTCCACCCATCCTAACATAGGGTCCAAAATCAAATTTTCAGGGGCGCTGCCCCGGACCCCATAAAGTGGGATTATGGGTATACCTCAAACCCCATGTGACCTCCCCCCCTCTAACCCCCAATTAACTACGTGGGCTAGTCGTGGAAAGAATATATCACAACCCAACATTCTCCCACTTGTTGTTTTCTTTCCGCAAGGGGCCACAAGAGAGCTTAGTCATTTATCCAACCCTGCAATGCCCATTGTTTCTCTACACCAAGAGAACTTCTCAGAGCTCATAGATTTTTTCAATGCATCTGCAATATTCTTCAAAGTGTCCACCTTTACCAGCAACACCTTTTTGTCTTCTATCATATCCCTCACAAAGTGATACTGAACATCAATGTGCTTTGTCTTTGAATGATATGTGGGGTTCTTTGCCAAGAAAATTACACTTTGGTTGTCACAGTCTATCCTTATAGCTTCTTGTACTAACCCCATACTTGAACACAATCTCTGCAACCAAACTGCTTCCTTGCTTGCATGAGTGGCTGCCATGTATTCTGCCTCTGTAGTTGATAGTGCCACTACAGCTTGCTTCTTACTCATCCAATTGACTGCACCTCCAAATAGGTTAAACACATACCCACTTGTAGATCTTCTCTGATCCTGATCTCCAGTCTAGTCTGCATCAACAAAGCCACGAATATCCAACACTCTATCCAATCCTAGTCTTCCTTGGTAGCACAAACCATAGTCACTAGTGCCACGCAAATACCTGAAAACCAGCTTCACTACTGTCCAATGCTCCTTTCCTATTTTTGACATAAACCTGCTCAATACTCCCACTGCATGTGCAATGTCTGGTCTAGTACAGACCATTGCATACATCAGGCTACCAACAGCATTTGCATATGGAACACGGGACATGTCCTCTTCCTCTTCTTGTGTCTTGGGACACTATTCAGCATATAACCTTACACCTACAGGAATAGGAACCTTCATCGGTTTACTATCCTGCATATTAAACCTCTACAGTATTGTCTCGACATACTTCCTCTAGTTTAACCATAGCTTCCTCTTTGCCTGATCTCTTTTAATTTCCATGCCCAAAATATAGTTTGCAGCACCAACATCTTTCATGTCGAATTTGGAGGACAATTGGGTCTTCAAATCCTGGATAATTTCTTTGTCATTTCCAACCAGCAACATATCATCCACATACAAGACCAGATAAATAACACGGTCACCAATTAATTTAAAATACACACAGTGATTTGATTTGCTTCTGGTGAAGCCAAGTCCCCGTATAAATGTATCAAATTTCTGATACCACATCCTTGGTGACTGTTTTAACCCATACAAAGACTTCTTTAACTTGCATACCAGTTATTTCTCACCCTTCACCATAAAGCCTTCAGGTTTCTTCATGTAGATTTCCTCTTCTAGATCCTCGTGAAGAAATGTTGTCTTCACATCCATCTGTTCTACCTCAAAATCAAAAGAAGAAGCAACAGAGAAAAGTAATCTAATAGAAGTTACCTTGGCAACAAGAGAAGAAATATCACCAAAATCAATTCCCAGCACCTGGAAATAACCTTTTGCTACCAACTGAGCTTTGTATTTCTCCACCTTTCCTTCTGCATTTGTCTTCTTCTTGAACACCCATTTGCTGCCAATGGGTATCCTTCCAGCCGGCAACTCCACCAGATACCAAACCTCATTTTTGTGCAAAGATGCCATTTCATCAACCATGGCCTCTTTCCAGAGTTTGTCATCCTCTGAATCTACTGCTTCCTTCACAGTTCTGGGATCATCGTCAGTAATAGATAAAGAAAAATTTGAACAGAAAGCAGATGGACTATACCTTTCTGGTTGCGTTCTTTCTCAAACTGATCTTCTCACACCCGGAGTTTGTGGCTCTTCATCTTCTGATTCCCCTCTGCTATAGAGTCTGATTCTTCCTCCTTAAGCTCAAACTCTATCTTCTCAGGTTCCTTTGGTTGGACTTCATGTTTAATAACATCTTTTACCTCTCTGAACACCACATCTCGGTTGTACACAACCTTTCATGTGACTGGGTTCCAAAGCATATAACCCTTTAAACCATCCTTATACCCAATAAAGATGCACTTTTCAGATTTACTATCCAACTTGGTTCGTTTCTCCTTTGGAACATGTACATATGCATCACATCCAAATACCCTCATATGTGAAAGAGAGGCTTTCTTACTAGTCCATAACTCTTGTGGAGTCTTATCCTCCAACGCTGATGAAGGTGACAAGTAGACCAGGTAACATGCAGTATCCACTGCATATGCCCAGAATTCCTGTCCTAAGCCGACACCACTAAGCATGCTTCTTGCCTTTTCCATCAATGTCTTATTCATTCTTTCTGCAACTCCATTTTTCTGAGGTGTATATGGAGTAGTCTCCTGTCGTGCTATACCACACTTCTTATAGAATTCTTCAAATTCCTTGCTGCAAAACTCTCCACCATTATCTATCCTCAGCACATTTATCTTTTTCTCTGTCTGATTTTCCATAAGAGCCTTAAATTCTTTAAACCTCTCAAAGACTTCAAATTTCTTCTTAAGGAAATATATCCATGTATTCCTTGAGAAGTCATCTATAAATGATACATAGTACACAGACTTACCCAGTGATGGAACCTTCACAGGTCCAAACACATCACTGTGCACAAGCTATAATATTTGTTTCGCCCTCTTACCACCAGAGGGGAAACTCACCCGATTCTGCTTCCCATATACACAATTTTCACAGAAATCAAAATCCAGAGAGCTATTACTCATACCTTCTACCATACCTTTACCATGAAGTATTCGAAGGCCCTTATCTCCAATATGTCCAAGCCTTTGATGCCACAACATGGTCTTCTCTCCAGAGACCACTAGATTTTCAGCTCCACTTTCAGGAACCACAGAGCTGTTGCACCCATCAACAACAGTGCTACCTTGCAGCTTGTACAAAGTTCCAATTTGAACTCCCTGCATCAATACCATTTGTCCTCGAACCATCTTGCAGGTATCCTTCTCAAACACTATTTTTACACCTGCATCATCCAACTTGCTTATAGAAATCAGATTTCTAGCTAATGCAGGAATATGCAGAACACCCAGAAGTGTTCTAACCCTTACACCTTGCAGCTTCAACTTTACTTTTCTGTGACCAATGATTCTAGCCTTCCTATCATCCCCCAAGAAGACATCACCACCATCATATTTCTCATACTCGCAGAACCACTCTCTATGGAGAGTGAAGTGAAAGGATGCACCTGAGTCAATCAACCATGCCTCATGATCTACATGTGTACTTGAAGAAGCCAAGTACACATCCACACCTTCATCTGAGGTGGTTTTTGCCTCTGCAGAAGGAGCATCATTAGATCCCTTTCCTTTATCAGGAGCTTTAGATTTAGAGTCCCTTTTGTAGTGCCCTTCCTTTCCACATTTCCAGCACACCACCTTTACAGGTTTTCTTGGAGATTTAGATCTCCCTCTAGATTTATATCTCCCACTCGATGACTTATTTTTGTTTCTATTCTGGGACCGTCCTCATACAGACAAGGCATCACCATTTTATCTCTCCATATTTTTCCGTCTCATCTCCTCCGTCAGCAAGGATGAGACTATTTCATCAAACTTCAAGGCAGTTGCATTGCTAACTATTGCATTAACTAGATTATCCCACGAATCTGGTAGAGAACAAAATTAACTAATGCACTTATCTTCATCTAAAATTTTAATATCAACATATGCTAACTGACTTACCATGGTATTAAATGCGTTCAGATGTTCTTTTACCGACTCTCCATCTTTCTTCCTCAAGTTATACAACTTTTTCCACAGGAACAGTTTATTCACCAGAGACTTAGATTGGTACAAAGTCCCTAACTTGTCCCACAAAGCCTTCGCCGTAGCTTCCCCAGATACATTCAGCAATGCTGAATCTGAGACACATAATCGTATTGTGCTCCTTCCGATCCAACTTCTTCCATTCTTCATCAGACACTCCCGTTGGTTTAGTGCCCAGATCTACTACAATCTATTGATCTTTATCCACCAACAGATCCTCCATCTTGAGTTTCCACAACTCAAAACTTTTACCATTAAATTTCTCGATCTCTATCTTTCCACTGCTCGTCATCTTCTTTCACCACCATAATCGATCTCACAAATCTCCCACTGAACAGGGTCTACCACAGGCCTGAGCGAAACCCCTCAGCAAAAAAGGCATCCCCTTGAAGCCAAAACTGCTCTGATACCAAATGTAGGTTTTAACCACGTACAGAAATTACTTGCATATGAATTCTAAAACATAGAAAATAAACAATGCGAGAGCATAACACATAAAACACATATACACAGAGATTTCCCCTGGATCCCAAAACCGAGACTACCAGCTTGATTTTTCATTATGTTCCTTTCAATGTTATAATGCATATTTATACAAGCCGAAGCATCCAATACCATGGACTGAAAAACCATCGCATCCAATATCATGGACTGAAAACCATCGCATCCAAAAACATGTGCGAAAATCATACACAAAACCATAGGTGGGTCCACCCATCCTAACATAGGGTCCAAAACCAAAATTTTCTAGGGCGCTGCCCCGGACTCCATAAAGTGGGGTTACGGGTATGCCTCAAACCCCCTATGACCTCCCCCCCTCTAATCCCCGGTTAACTACGTGAGCTAGTCGTGGAAAGAATATAACACAACCCAACAAAGAATGATCATTTGTGATCAGAAAAAGCTATAAATCAAATATATAGCATGATTGTTGTTGGTTTTATCATGATACTTTTATGTCTAGCCCCTTTCCTCACCATACCTACAACACCAACAACATCTGACATTGGGTTTAAGCAACAAATGATCTTGAGAAGTCACATATAAGATTTTAATGTACAATCTTTGCCAATAACCATGTAGTGTATCATTCTTTTATTGATATTGGGATGTCACAAGTATATACCACCATATTTATGAGTATGCAAGGGGTCATAAAACCATCAACAGAGTGCTTATAATGGCCACATGTATTTATGATGATTTATCCTTACCTATTGTATCATTCTGATGCTTTCTCTTCTCTATGAGTAAAGGAACACCATCAACAACCCAAGTATCCTTCCTTCATTAGCATATCTATTTAATTTGGAAGACACCATTTATTTGGCACTAACAATCTATGCTAGAAATTGTGGCAAGAAAGGCTCAATTTGACTTTTTCTTTAGTCAAATTGAGTAATTGGATTTTCCACACTAGCAGGATGACTTGATTGTAGTTAACTTGCGTGACATGGCTTTGTCTACTAGTTAGCTCAGTAAATTCGAGTTAGAGGCTCGAAGCAGAGTTGTGCATGTAGTGATTACTAAAATTTAGCAATCTAATTCAGTTATGTTTAGTTGATCTTAATTAACTAAGCTCAAGTCTTTAGTTGAGTTAGTTGAAGGGCAGTTGAGTAGTAGAACTGTTGTTAACTCAGTGATCTCTCAATTAAACTAGTCAATCACCTAAAAGTAGCCCATACATGCATCGAATTTGAATTGCATAGCTAGAGTGGAGGAAAAGGAATATTGTAATTATAAATTGTATATGAGTTGAGTGTATAGGCTTGGTAATTGAGTAGGTGATCAATTCCCTGGGATTTGCACTAGGAAATAGGGAATTTACCTACTATTTAGGAGCTTAATTTCTCCTTAATTGTGCATGAAAATAGCAGCAATATGGGGCCTTGAATTGGCTAAGTGTTGGCAAGAGTAAGACAGTAAGTAGGCGAACAGGTTTACAATGCAGGGTGTGCTTCGAATATAAAGCAAGACATTGTAATAGTTTCTCATTCTCATATGATTAATGAAAATAATTTGAGGGGTTTTTCCCAGTTGGGTTCCCCTTTAAAATTATTGTGTTCTTATGGTTTTAATGGTTTAATGTCATTGCATGTGTTTCTAAACTATGATTTCCTTTCCACGAAATAGTAGAGGAAATTCGTAATATCTTGATTTCAGTTCGATTTCATCAATAATAGTAAATTTCTATTCATTTCTACATAGTATCAGAGCAGAAACCACACTAGAAACCAGTCAATAGATCTTCTCCTTTAGAGACTTCGATTTGCAAATTTAGTGAAGCAGTTTTCTTCAATATGAGAAAATGTCTTTCAACGAATTGAGATTGGAGTATGCCCTTGAGAGAACCTCAAATTTCATAGCTTGGAAGGACAGGATGGAAGAAGTGCTTGATGATAATGGGGTGTTTGAGTACACCAAAACTAACATTCCACAACCAGGAATATTTGATGCTCAAGCACTTGCACAATGGAAGAAGGATACCACAAAAGTTAGGAGGATCATCCCAAAGGGTGTGAGAGACCATATAGTCTTGAATTTACATGGCAAGGAGACTCCCTATGCTATGTGGAAGAACCTCACTGAGCTATTTGAAAATTGTAATGATGTTAGAAAATTTCCATTGAGGGACAAGCTCAAAAACATCTACATGAAAAAAGGAGAAACCATTCCACATTACCTCTCCAGGTTCACTTAGTGTCGAGATGAGCTTGGAGGAGTTGGAGAAAATATTACATCTTCAGAACTAGTGATCCTAGCTCTCCTAGGCCTTCCAAAATCCTAGCACAACTACCAGGACTTTGTAAATGGAAGGGACAAATTGCCAAATTGGGAGAGATTGTGGTCTGATCTAGTGCAAGAAGAAATTTAGAGGAACATTAGAGATGGAGTAACATCCAGATATGAGGAGGAAGATAATTTTTCCTTGGTTGGTAAGGACAAGAAGGCCCAAATAAAACCAGTGACCAACCAAAACAATGGCAATAAGAAGGACCTAAGCAAGATAAAATGTTTTCACTTTCGGGAATTCAGGCACCATGCAACAAAGTGTCAGCACAAGAAGTCTAACAAGAAGCCTTCGAGAGGAGCGGGAGTTGAAGCACTTGCCTCACAATTTGAATTAGACTTCACCTTGATTGCATGCATGGTGAGCACTATAATGGGAAGTGTTTGGTATCTAAATTTAGGTGCCTCATATATGATAGGATCCAAAGAATTATTCAATAGCCTAGAGGAGAAGGATATGTAAATGCACAGAGAACTTGTTATCACTCATATTTTCCTTAGAAGTTATTTGAAAGAAGGAAAGGATCCAAGGTAACTACAAACCAATATTTAATGTATAGATCCTAGCCGATCTATACTCAGAGAGGGATCTCTCTTTATGATTTATCATTGTTTTGATATGATATTAGGCTAGCTATTAATGCTTAGGGGATTTGTTTTGATTTGGTGGTGGAATTAAAGGAAACAGATGGGCAGAGCAGATATCTGGGCCATTGGGCTATGGAGTCAAGTAGGAAAGGTTTATCAGGATTTGATTAATCACTGAGGTAAGAGTTCACAAGGAAAGATAGCACAGCAAGGACAAATCTAAAGGTTTCAATGGATGAAGGACTTAACCAGGGCCAAGGGCAGTGAAGAATCCTTAGCAGGGATCAAGCTGAAGAAAGGAAGATTGGCAAATAGCAAGAGAAATTAAGAATACTATACCAAGGGCCAATAAAAGGAACGAATTATAGAAATAAGGGAGCAATTGATAATTCCAAAACTTAAGCAATTTAGTGGAAAACATTAAATGAGAAAATAGTTAAAACAAAGAGCACTTAAGCTAATTCTAATAGTATTATTCCTCATTTTCTTTTAAGAATTGTAAGAAAAACATATGATATTTAATAACATAAACGAAAATAATATTCAAACTCAAAGAGGTGATACTTATTTGTTTCCCATAGTGCACATGAATCGAGTGAAATGTCCTCAACTTTATTTAATCCAGTAAACTAGTCCATCCTTGATTACAATAGCTCCTTTAGCTCCAAACAAAAAGTCTACAGAAATACCTTTTAATCCACCAAATCAAAACAAATCCCTTAAGCATTAATAGTTAGCCTAATATCATATCAAAACAATTCTAAATCATAAAGAGAGAGCCCTCTCTGAGTATACATCAGCTAGGATCTATACTTAAAAGATTGGTTTGTAGTTACCTTGGATCCTTTCCTTCTTTCAAATAACTTCTAAGGAAAATCTGAGTGATAACATAGTGGCGACCATATTGGGGAAGAACTAATCCTCAGTTGAAACAAACCTTTAAGAAACCTAAAAAGTTTAAATTTAAAGCATCTTAAAGGGTTATTAGAAGTTATTTTGAAAAATCCATAAAGAATAGCATTGAAAGGCTCGAAATCTGGCTTCATGAAGAACTGATTACACCAGTGCTAACCCTGATCCAAATCCTCCCCCTGTATTTGAAAATCCTAACCTGATTCCGAGAATCATTAGAAGACAAGAAATTTCATTGAGTCCCAGGCCTTTGTTCATATCACAATCATGTCTAGTTGAGTGGCTTTTCTTAGAAGATCTTCCTTTTGACGAACACTTTGAACTCTCTTTGTTTAGAACCACATATGACAGTGAATTATTGTACCTAGTCCAAGATCCAAAATTCCTCAGAGAACTTGAAACCCAACGAGCCAATTTGTCAATTGATCGATATCTGCAGAATTCCACTCAGACATCTCTTACCACCAATAGAACACTTGAACTTTCTGAAACTACTTCTCTTTCTGTTATTTCATCATTATTCCCTCACTCTTCTGAAATCCATTCCACTCCTCCCTTCATCCCTACACTTCCTCCCCATCCAATTATCACACAAAATTCCACCACCACCTCTAGTTCTTCTTCCACAACCCAAACACCTCTTGTTACCCCAACTCCCATTCATACTACTACCCAACCTAGAACCATGGCCAATAGATATGCTCCCCTTGTGATGCCTGCTCCCTTAGGTGCCATGCCTCAAGACTATCAGAGTAAAATTACTACTTTTGATGGCACTAGAACCTACACAGCTCAGCAGCACACTAAGAAAATGACCGACTATTTTGAGATATATGAAATTGACACAGTTGATGTTCAAATGAGAATTTTTGTTCAGAGTCTAACTGGGGAAGTTAGAACCTGGTTTAGATCTTTATCCCCCCAAAGTATAGATAGCTTAAGAGTTCTTTACCAGCAATTCTTGAATAGATGGGAGAAAAGGAAGGACCCCCTGCAGATTTTATCTGAATATGAGAACCTTAAAAGGGGACCTCATGAAACCGTTCAGGACTATTGCACTAGGTTCAATAGTGTTCCATTCCACTAGACCTTAGATCCCCACCTGGTTTAGGCCTAATCAAATTTCCTGATGGATTTGATTCAGATATGGCTTTCCAGTTAAGAGAAAGGAACCCCCCACTCTGGAAGAAATGCAGAGTGTAGCAGTAAGTGTTGAGGCTAACCTACTTTCCAAAAGATCCAAAGCTAGGAACGAGAGAAGAATACCTGCAAAAGAAGAGAATACACCCTTTGAACAAAAGATGGATGCTATAGTTAAAGGAATGGATAGATTATTAGATATAGTTGAAATAATTGAAAGGAAATCTCCTTGGGATGGCCAACAGGCTAATTCAGGGAGAAATCCTAATTTTAGGAAAAATCAGAACCAAAATGCTGGAAAGAATATTCCTGACCAGAATATTAGACCACCTTTCCAAGAAAACTATGCAGAGGCCTCCCACTCAGAAGACCCTGAATAAGACACTCAGATAAATTTAATGGGTCTATATGATGAGGAAGATGTCTTCCTAACTCAAGACGACTAGGAGTCCCATATATTGCAACAATTCCAAACCCAAACAGGAGAGTCATTTGATTTCAGACAGGGATACGACTCTGCGATTTTTGAGCTACATAAGCAGTATAATTTAAGAAGCAGAAAAAGCACTGATACCCCTGAACCAAACCAGAAAACAGGTCCTAATCAACCTAAAAAGGGTAAAACAGTTCCAGTGACAAAAACAATTCAGATACTTTCTAGAACAAATCAAAATCCTCTTAGCCCCACCATAGAAGATGTATCTGATAGTCAGCCCAACAATAAACAACCTTCCACTTCACCTCCCTCCAAGGAAACAGTGGAAGAGTCTCCAATTATCATGTTAGAAAAATCAACAAAGAATGTCCCAAATCTTGAAAGAGAAGAAAACATAGAAAACGTTGCTACCAGAAATCCGAAAGTTCAAACAGACAAAGCACCTTTGCCATTTAACCTTGGGGTAGAGGTGGCCAAGCTTAAAATTTCAGTTCCTTTGACAGAACTGGTAAAACATGACACTTACAGGTCTCAGATAAACAAATCATTAAAAATCACTGAAAATGAAGATTCTGTAAATATCTTTGATGACCATCCCAAGTTGATTTTTGGCCCTGAAGTAAATGGGAAACCAATGAAAGGAGGGATACCACCCTTCTATGTCAGTCTCAATATCCATGACAATATTTTGCATAATGCCATGTTTGACTCTAGTGCCTCGCACAATCTCATGCCCAAGTCTGTTATGGAGAAACTCAACTTAGACATCACTAGACCCTATAGGGATTTATTTTCCTTTGATTCAAGTCAAGTGAGGTGTCTAGGACTTATAAAGGATTTATGTGTCTCTTTGGTTTAGTACCCTGCCAAAACTATACTCATGGACATAGTGGTAGCAGACATTCCACCCAAGTATGGCATGTTGTTGTCCAGATCCTGGGGTGCCAAACTTCAGGGGTCTCTACAATTAGACATGTCATATGCTACCATATCTGTTTTTGGACAACCAAAGAAGCTATATAGAGAAACTTTAATGAAGTATGTAGTGAGTAGTCAAGAGAGACCTCAAAACTTTCCTATTTACTCAGTGCATTCTGATATGGATTCCTTTATTCTCTATAATGCAGAAACTAATCCAGAAGATACTCCAAATGATATAGCAGTAGAACCAAAAGAAATTAGTAAAAGAAAAGTCAATAGTCCAAATTCAAGAGATATCAGATGACAAAGAAAACCCAGATGCCTTAGCTAAAAAAGATTCCACTACCCCGGATGAAAACTATGAACATGAAATCTTATGGCATTTAGAGTTTGATGGTTTAGTAAACAAATTAGGTGTAGGAGCAAGAGTATGGATACATAACTTAGAGAATGATCATGCAGAGGGACACGCCTATAGGTTAAATTTCAAATGTACAAACAATATGGCAGAATATGAAGCACTCCTACTAGGCCTCAAGCTAGTCAAAAGATTAGGAGCTATAAGGGTATCAATCATGGGAGATTCTGAACTGATAGTTAAACAGATTAAAGGAGTTTACATAACCAGAGACCCTAGATTAGGACTTTACAAAGGTACAGTTGTAGAAATCCTTAACACTTTTTTAGAAACCAAGCTTGCAACCATCCCTAGAAAACATAACATGCAAGCTCATAGCCTGGCTATGTTTGCCAGCACCTGCAAATTGCCTTTTCAGCCCAATCACCAGTATATTGTTGAGGTTAGGCACAGGCCAGCTATACCTGATAATCTTAAGAACTGGCAAGTTTTTGAAAACGATAAGCAGATTAATCACTTTCTGACATTAGATGAAGAATTTGCTAGCATTAATATAGATGTAGACATAGTTTCAAATTTTGATCACACTAATGAGTTAGACCTTAACAAATTGGAAGAAAATTCAATAAACATACTTCACCCTACTAAATTCATGAAAACAGATATTCAGGACTTAAAGCAAATGGATATTGATGAAATAATTGATGATGAAACTAAAGTCATAAACCTCAAAGATAATTTCTTACCCAAGGGATTGACTCCTTTGGAGGACTTATTTGACTCTAATGATATTCCCAAAAGCCTAAGATGGAGCCCTTGAAAGCAGACATTGAAGAATACAACATAGGAACTCAAGAGAATCCTACGCTGATAAAATTATCTAAATCATTACCCCCTGATGAAAAGCTGAAATATATTGAGCTAATGAAAGAATTCTAGGATGTTTTAGGCAAAAGCTAAGAAAGATCAGAAACCTTTTAGGAAAAAGCTAAGAAGAATTAATCCTGTTTTATTACCTTCCATTGAAAAAGAGATCAAACGAATGTATGAAGCAAGAATCATTGCCCCCATTAGGTTTTCAGATTGGGTATCTAATCTTGTCCCTACAAGAAAGAAAACAGGAGAAATCAGACTGTGTGTTGACCTTAGAAATTTGAACAAAGTCTCACTCAAAGACAACTATCCCTTACCTAAAATGGATCACATACTACAAAGGGTAGTAGGTTCTACAAGGATTTCACTTTTAGATGGATTCTCGGGTTACAACCAAATTTTAGTCCATCCTGATGACCAAGAAAAAACTGCATTCACAACACCATGGGGCACCTTCATGTATGTCAAAATTCCCTTTGGATTGAAAAATGCAGGAGCCACCTTTCAAAGGGCAATGGATATTGCCTTTGCAAAGGAAATCCATGACTTCCTAGTTATATACCTTGATGATATTACAGTTTTTTCTAAGTCAGATCAACAACACCTGGATCATCTCAAGCAATTTTTTCTTAAATGCAGGAAATATGGCATTTCTCTGAACCCAAAGAAGCCTTTATTTGGGTTGGAAGAAGGAAAATTGTTAGGTCACATTATCTCTAAATATTGAATTCGGATTGACCCAACCAGGATTAAATCTATCTTGCAAATACCTCACCCAAGAAACATTAAAGAACTTCAGGCATTTTTAGGGAAAATAAATTTTTTAAGAAGATTCATCTCTAACTTAGCTGAACTAATTAGATTATTGAATAACATGTTGAAAAAAGATTTGGCTATTAAGTGGACAGTAGAGGCTAAAAAATCATTCGAAGAAATAAAATTAGCCTTAACTCGAACACCAGTCCTTACAAGCCCAAAATTTGACAGAGACTTCATTATCTTTTCCTTTGCATCAGAACACACCATAGTTGCGGATGATCAAGGATGTGAAAAACCAATAGCCTTTTTTAGTAAAGCTCTTAGAGATGACTCATTAAAGTATAAAATAATGGAGAAACAAGCTTTTTCTTTGGTAAAATATATTAAGGATTTCAGAGTGTATGTTTTGTATTCTCATGTAATATCTTATGTTCCCAATGTTGTAGTCAAAGACATCCTAACACAGGATGGAGTTGATGGCAAAAGGGGAAAATGGATAGCTACTAGTTTAGAATATGATTTAGAGATAAAACCTACCAATTTAATTAAGGTTAGGGGTTGGCCAAACTTATGGCATAAACAAATTACCAAGCCCTAAACAGAAATCTTATTGCAGAACTGGATAACGAACAGGAGATGGCAACTCCACAGATCAGCCACCCCTTTCTAGACTCCCCCTGGTATGCTGATATTATATATGTTCTACAAAACCTGCAGCCTCCTCCAGGGTTATCCAAAACTAAAAGTAGGTTTTTGAAAATGAAAGCTTCAAAATTTTGCATTATGGATAATACTTTGTTTTGGAAAAATCATGAAGGTATTTTGTTGAACTCTTTATTAAAAGAACAATCTGACAAAGTACTCTAAGAATTTCATCTAGGGGATTGTGGTGGACATCTCTACTAGAAGTCAACTGCTGACAAAATTTTAAGAGCTGTCTTTTACTGGTCAACCTTGTTTGCAGATGTTAAGAAAATTGTAACTTCCTACCATAAATGCCAGATCTTCGAAGGGAAAAGAAAACTTTTACCCCTGCCTTTGAAACCTATTTCCACAGAAAAACCTTTTCAACAATGGGGTCTTGACTTCATTGGTGAAATCCATCCACCCTCTTCTGCTCAGCATAAATGGATACTCACTGCAACTGATTACTTTACCAAATGGATAGAAGTTATTCCCTCTAGACAGGCCACTGATACTATAATAATAGGTTTTCTAGAGGCTAATATTATGTCTAGATTTGGTTGTCCTAACAAAATCATCACACATAATGTTGCAGCCTTCAAGTCAAAGAAAATGATTAATTTCTGTCACAAGTACCATACAACACTTGGTCATTCCATAGCCTACTATCCTCAAGGGAATGGACTGGCAAAATCCTCCAATAAAAGTCTAATGAACATTATCAAAAAACTATTGGAAGACAATAAGAAAACTTGGAACAAGAAATTAACCAATGCTTTGTGGGTAGATATACTTACAACTAAGAAATCCATTGGAACCAGTCCCTATGAGCTAGTATATGGGATGGAGGTAGTTTTCCCCTCATCTTTAGGAGTTCCAATCATGAAATTACTTCAAGAAGCCCAAGTGGAACCAATTGATATACAGAGGAGAATTAACCAAACTATCCATTTACAGCAAACCATGGAGGAAGTATACAACAGAACCCAAGTACTGCAAGAAAAAATTAATAAGATATTTGACAAAAGGACCAAAGCAAAAGACTTCTATCTGGGAGACAAAGTGTTAAAGTGGGATTCAAGAAGAGAGGACAAAGGGAAACATGGGAAGTTTGACTTCTTGTGGAAAGGTCCATACATAATATATGCCTTCAGAGGGAATAATTCATATTTTATTAAAGAATTGGATGGTGCAGAGATCGAAGGAGGACTAGTTAATGGTCGAATGTTAAAGCACTAAATTGACCCAATTTACTAATTTTACCAGTTTAGTTGTACATACTATATCCTTTATAAAGTTCAGTGTTGATTGGATGGTAATTTTGGAGTTGAAGCCCGAAGAGAAGGCCCTAAGCTTCAAAAGTTTTACTGTCAGTAAATATCAATAAGGCAGCAAGGTAAAGGAGATTTGCAGAGCACAATCAAAGTCTTTCAAAGGCCATTGATCTACAGTTCTTGAATTTCCACCAGGAAAAGCCATCCCCAAGTAGAACCACTGTTATGTTCCTATACCAATAGGTGTCATATAGCATGATTGACTTGGTTTAGCTCTGAAATATGTACATGCCTTTGATTTCTGCAAATGTTTTCCATATTTGTAAAAAATCAAAAAAAAAATAAAAAAATGTAAAGTGGGTATGTCCTAGAAAAAGAATAAAAGTACAAAAAGAATGAAAAGGTCAGAAAATAAAAAATAAAAAAAATGAACCCCAAGAAAAATAAAAACACCATGAATGTGTGCAAGTCAAAATGCCACTGCTATTTTACTTTTTGTACAATAATGATTATGTGCAAAGTGTTGTTATGCCACAATCCATGGGAACCAAATAGTTTAATCTTGGTTATTCAATGTTTTGAATTTCATGCTTAGAGATAGAGAATAAAATCTGATCAAACTATTTAATCTTGGCAAATGAGTAGATAGGTAGAGTGAATAAAAGGATCTTAACAGTTTAATTTGAACCCTTAGATGTAATAAGGATAGACTTAGATAGATTTTCTATTGTAAAAGGAAAAGAAAAGTTTTTGATAAGGGTTTGCCAGTTTAAGTGCACCCTAATAAAGGAAGAAAAATGGTAGGATAAGTAGGTAGGATAAGTAGATGAATGGTTGCAGAATTATGTATGATGAATGATTATCCAGATATCAAGTCATATACTTTCATCATCAAAAGCACTTAAAGATATGGATGACAATGAAGACATTTACATCATAGACAAAAGTCAAACTAATTAACCTCCTCACTCATTTTTCCCTAAATTTTACTAATTTCCCATAAGTACTAAAGGCACCAACAACCTGAAAGTTAAAGGGGCTCAGAGCATTTCTCTGACTTCTGGAGGGACCGGACCCTCGACCCAATAACTTGTAAGGCCTAAGTGCTAAAACCCCTTCATCAAAATTCACCCCTTCCATAATTCATTCATTCCCTTCAAATCCTTTCCTAAGGTAAAATCACTCTTTACTTGGGAAAAATTAATGGTTCCTTATAAAAACGCCCCCAAACACATTTTAGCCTAAGTCATAATGTTGGATGATGAATGTATTTTCGGAAACATTTACTTAGCGCATTTTCTTTTTCCATGGTCATATTAACTCTTAATTCTTATTATTTATTTAACTCCCGAAACAAATTACCCTTTCCCATATTATTAATAAAAATCCCAAAATAAATAAATATCCCTTCCCGATGGTTTGAAAAATAAACCATAAATAAAGTTAATTAAGTTGGATTAATTAATCGAACCGCGATTAATTAAGAGCCAAAACCCCTCGACGCGTTAAAAAAGGGATTAATTAGTCATCTGGATTAATTAATAGCCTCTCCGCCAATACAATCACCCCTGATATCATTAAAATTATTAATCCTTCATTCGTCCAATCATATCATCCCCAATATAATTAAAGTCAATATAATTATGTTGATTATGCCATTGGGCCCCTTCCATTAACTCCCTAACACTTTCCGCTGTCGACTGTCGTTCGATCTGCCCTCCCTCATCCAACAACTCTCACTCATATCGCACGGGCCTTTTGGTCGAACGTTAACCACGTGATATAAGTTATTTTGACTTTTCACCGATGCTACGTGTCATTCAATTTGTGGCATCACGCAACCCTCTGCCAAAACCACCAACCTCCCAAAAGTTGTGTGATGAAAACCATTACCTCTCCCGCTTACCGCCTCTGCTAAACGACAAAGTGTCTCATTAGTTAATTAAACCAACAGTCGTTTTCCCATTCACCCGCCAAAATTCATTGACTTGGTGCATAAAAACAAAAATATTCATTGTTTTCCCTTTTTATCGAGGAAAGAAACTTTTGCCTTCCATGCACGCACAGAGTACATCTAGACTAGCAACTTACTCCCAACCACCAACCACCATCAGTTGTTGAACTCCAAGCCACTACAGACTACTGTGCGCACCTAGAAAAGCATTCACCACAGCCATTTGTCCCTTCAGTCAACCATAACCAGGTATTTACCGCATTTCCTTCTCAGAAACCCTAGTTTTTGTACTGAAACCTCCACCAAATTACTCTAAACTCAAGTAATCCAGTACAATTAAGCTATTTCTTAGCTCCAAGGCTTCCCCAAGCACCTTTGTTTATCTAAAAATCCTTGAAAACCCCAACTTTCTTCCTTGAATACACAAGAACCAAGGATGGAAGCTCTTGTCGCCCTAAATGTCATGCCAATCACTACTCCTCACAGGGATTTGGACCACCTTCCCTTGGCCAATAAAGATTTTCAAATCAAGGACCTTACTTTTGAAGAAACCCCCTTGAAGCTACACTGCAAGTATCACAACAATTATCTGAACAATTCTGATAAAATAGGTCTTTGGGAGTCAAACCTACCTAAATATCAATTCCCCACTATCCATATTTTCCCAGATATTGTCCACCAATGTCATGCAAACTATGACCCCAATATGAGAGCTATAATGTGCCCTGACAAGAAAGTACTTTTCACCATTACAGCTGAGTCTATAAATGAAATGTTGCAATTACAGCCTAGCTAGGACCTCACTCCCCTTTCCATTGTCGATTTACTTGAAAAATCTTCAAAGCTGTCTAGTTCTGAAATTAACCAAGTCTGTCAAACCTTCATGGAAGAAAAATACAGGCCAAAAGAACCCCCTCCTTATATGTCAAGCTTCTTTACAAGTCTGGGCAAGGATATCATCACCATGATTGCTTGCATTTTGGGTTTTACTACTAGTGAGTATGTATATGAGTTGACCTTAACCTACATGTCTATTTTCACCCCTAGTCAACCTCCTGCAGCCAAATTTAACTATGCTACACTCATTACTGATAAGATGCATGACCAATTCATGAGATTAGAGAATGAGAGGTTATTTAAATATTCTTCAATCCTGTATCATCTTTTCCTCTACTACCAATCTGATAAATTCCCTTTTTCTGTACAAAATCTTGACACTAGAGGGAACCCCAGGTCAATCATCTTTTGGACTTCCATTTTTCACAATTCACCTTCTTCTCCCTATCCTTATACACATTTTATTGATCAATTTGTTAATCTTGTAAGTTACTACCTGTTATAGACATTTTTGGGCACTGCAACCCCAAGCATAAATGTCCATAAACTAAGGGATCCTAAGTCCCTAAAAGTGTTGTTCCAACCCCTAAAAGAACAAGGTCAACTAATTACAGCTTCTCCCAGAAGTTCTCCATGAAAAACTGCTCAGAACTGGTCAAAACTAGACCATTTCACCTGCTCCATAGGCAAAGTGCGTTGCATCTCACCTAAATACACACAGTAGGTGCGTTGCATTTCAAAAAGCCCTTCTATGGGGTGCGATGGGCGAGAAGGGACAAATGGCAGTGTCAATCCGCGAGGTGGAGAAGCATGGAATCTTCCAGAAAATTCTCCTGTGACACTTGCCTCTCTGAATTCGACCAGGGATGATTAATAGATCATCAATCTCCGAGTGGAAGCAAGAACTATCAGAGGGAAGACACTAATCAAATCTCAAAAGCTAACTCACCTCCCTTGTAGACATCTATATATGGATCCCTCATCCCAGAGATCTAGAGGCTGGAATTTTGCATCTTGTAAGGAATTGCTGTTGGTTTCTTGAGGAAACATAATAGTGTTGGGTGATCTAAGATTTTCATGAGGTGAAGAAGGGCTCACTTGCTGAGAGGATGATGCTGGGTCAGAACAATTGGTTGTAACTCTCTTGGCTCTTTCTTGATTATCAATAAAGCTATTCAAGTTTTCCTCCATACTCTTGTGTGATTTATGTTTTATGCATTTGTATGGTCAATTTACATCTGATCCTAGATTGTTTATGATAATAGATCCATGTTCTCGTATAGTGTTATGCTGCTTTGATTCTACAGGTACTCTGTGAAGCTGGGTATACAAGAAAGCAAGTAGCAAAGGACTATCAGAAGAGAGAGGAATCAAGCAAGGAACCAAGCGCAAGATAGAGGTTGGTCTCCGTTATTCTTCTCTCATCTATCTTCCATAAAGGAAAACGAAAGTAGTTTTACTTTGTTTGTTTCTAAGGTAGCTACCAGCCTTAGTGGGATTAGCAGTTCTGCATAGACACTTTTCCTAGTAACAAAATGGCAACTCCGCTGGGGAGCCACGAGAGTTACAACCAATCGTTCTAACCCAGCATCATCCTCTCAGCAAGTGAGCCCTTCTTCACCTCATGAAAAGCTTAGATCACCCAACACTATGATGTTGCCTCAAGAAACCAACAGCAGTTCCTTACAAGATGCAAAATTCCAGCCTCTAGATCTCTAGGATGAGGGATCCATATATAGATGTCTGCAAGGGAGGTGAGTCAGCTTTTGAGATTTGATTAGTGTCTTCCCTCTGATAGTGGGTTGGGGGGTAACTCTGGAATTGTCTAGTTGCTGACTCGATTGTTCAGGAATCGCGGTGTTCTGAACGACGGAGGTTGAGAAAAGCCATACAGGCAAACCGATTGTCAATCCTGGAAGCGACAATGTGGCCATATGGGGTGCACCAACATCTCCCCAAGAGGAGAAGGGACTATGATTTCCTCCAAGGGGAACTCCTTGGTTGGTGGACTCCATTTTCCTCAACCTAAGACCAACGTAGGAAAGGTGATGATTATTCCGTTTAAAATAGATTTTAGACGCTTTGACACAACTTGTTTTTCAATTTTAAAGAGTCGAGAAAAAACAAAAGATGACTCTAGTTGCCTTCGATTTTTAATGAGCCTGAAGTGACAAGTGCTCAGATGGACCTTTTCCGTTAAGGAGTCTGAAAAGGAACGAAAGGGACTGGTCTGGAAATCTAGACAGAGGGATTACCAAACCAATCACAAAACTGCAGAATACTTTTTACGGTACAGCAGTCAATCTTCCCGAATGCTGTGTTCAGTGCATTGCGATCGATAGGGCAGCAGACACGGCTTCCTATGGATAAAGGATTAAGCCTATTGTGGTCTCCCAAATTATACTCGACAGTACGTGGGAGAACAAGTCCGTACTGGCACTTATCATCTCAAAGTGGAGGAATCACCCAACCAACAGTGAAAACAACAGTTACCAGGCTTTACGACGCCGGAATATGTCTCTAGCCTAGACTTCTAGATGTTGTGCGTTAGGTTCCAAAGCGTTGTTAGATTCATTAAATTTATTTTATAGTTGATCTTGCTTAAGAAATTTTCCTTTCAGGTTCACCACGTGATGTAGATGTACAATTCCTAAAATGCAATCTAAGATGATAAACAATCGTTTTATCTTCTTTGTGCAATGAAAATCCTAGCTACTAAGGAAAGAGAAATGGCGTTCTTTCAGCAAAGAGCAAAGAGAACACACTATATGCACTGTCCTAAATCAAACCAATCAAATAGTCTAAATGCAAATGCACATGCATGTATTTGTTTTCAGCCTTCTTAATATGTGAATGATAAAAAGAAAGCTAATGCGCAAATCTGAATTATTTTTCAAAGCGACAATCACTAACAAGTTTCTTTTCAAAATCAAAATGAAGACAATGACAACACTTTGCGATTTGGAAATGAAAACTTGCTTTCGACACTAGAAAAACTACTAATTCAGATCGAATACAATAGTAACAGGGTAATCGACTATCAAGAACAATCAGATTCTCTTCTATTACTGAAAACGACACTTGCGACACTTTCAAATCAAGAAACGACAGTACAATTACGTTACTTCTTTGTAAAGGAGAACTAAAAATGACTCAAAAAATACATAAAAACATTTACAGTTCTTTGCACAATGGAGGCGGAATAACAGCAAGGAAAGGGGTTTCAAACAGAGGTGTACTGACTACAGGCTGCAAAACTCTTGAATAGATCTGAAAAGAGTGAACACAGAAACCAAAATTTAGGAACAATGCCTAGTCTGATCAGCGCACCTGTAACACAATGAAACTAAAATGCAACGCACCTACTACACTCGGGATTTGCGCTGAATTTGAGATTCACAGAACAGACAGTGCGCTGGACCAGGGACGAGACTTTGATTGGGTTCCAGGTCACAGTTTGCAGTTCAGTTCAGGGATTTTGGCCGAAGAAGAAGAAGGAGCCAAAGGCAAAAAGGGGTAACCAAGCGTCGTCTAGCGAAAATCCACACACCTCACCGATCAGGCCTAAATCGCCATGTGTCATTTGCAAGGGAGACCACTTTCATAGAGATTGTCCTTGCATCCCTCGGATCTTAAGGGACTGGTCTCCTTGTTTTCACAACCCGGTGTCGTCAACCTCTGATGATCATGTTGAAAATACACCGTCGACTAGTGAAAGTGAAGCCCCTGGACAAAAAGGAAAAAGCAAATTTCCTTGTAAACTGTGTGAAGGCGATCACGCCGTACACCATTGTCCCTTCTTAGATGAGGCTAAAAGAGTTTTGGACGACCGTCCGATTTCACCGTTACGGCTCCCTCCTGGATATAAGAAACTCTTGCCAAGTCCGTCACTAGTTGAAAATCCAGCTGACCCGCCCAGGTGGTCGGCCGAAGTATCTATCACTGAAGAAAAACCATCTGAATCCATACCAGATGAAAGTCAAAAGGTCGAGGCGGCAGTTGACCCGGTCTTGCCTTCAGAGGTCCCATCTTCAGATGATACAGTCACCGAAGAGAACAAGGATGACACCGTCCAAATTCTTTTCGTAAGCACAGACTCCGATGAACATGGGGGCAATTTACCCATTCCTTTACCGCAGGAAGGAAGCTCGTCAGAGTCGTACCCGGCTGTCTATTCGGTCCCACCTCCAAGAAACCTAGTTGTTTCCTTTGACTGGAATCTACTAGGCAGACCCTATTTACCGGCCAGTATACCATTCCCAATCATTGCTCAAATATATAGAATGGTTATGGCCGGTACCATCATAGATGAAGGGGCTTCTGTGAGTATCCTTTCCTCGACTTCTTGGAAAGCGTTTGGTTCGCCATCGCTTTTGCCTGAGATGAGAAATCTAACAGGCTTTGACAAAGGAACCAGTCGACCGTTAAGGATCCTTCCCAATGTGCCCATAACATTGAGAGGGAAAACCGTTCACTTGAACGTAATGGTAGTCCAAGGACCCCTGGATTATAATCTACTCCTTGGGCGAGACTATATTTATTGCATGGGAGCCATTGTCTCATCACTCTTTAGAGTAATGTGTTTTCTGCATGAAGGAAGAGTGGTCAAGCTCGTAGACCAGCTTTCATTCCCCGGTTCACGCATAGCAAATAGTCATATACCATCCCTGAATGGTCTTTTCACGCAAGGAATGTCTCATCAATCCCCAGTCCGTCCACCTGATGAGCGCGAGTAATTCAGGGGACATGACTGAAACCCAGGGGGCATGCACCCTGGTCTACTTCGACAGGAAAACTCCAGGTATAGGTGTTACAGGGAAAAGTGTCTATGCAGAACTGCTAATCCCACTAAGGCTGGTAGCTACCTTAGAAACAAACAAAGTAAAACTACCTTCGTTTTCCTTTATGAAAGATAGATGAGAGAAGAATAAAGGAGACCAACCTCTATCTTGCGCTTGGTTCCTTTCCCGATTCCTCTCTCTTCTGATAGTCCTTTGCTACTTTCTTTCTTGTATACCCAGCTTCATAGAGTACCTGCAGAATCAAAGCAGCATAACACTATACGAGAACATAGATCTATTATCATAAACAATCTAGGATCAGATGTAAATTTACCATACAAATGCATAAAAATTAAATCACACAAGAGTATGGAGGAAAACTTGAATAGCTTTATTGATAATCAAGAAAGAGCCAAGAGAGTTACAACCAATTCTTATGACCCAGCATCATCCTCTCAACAAATAAGCCCTTCTTCACCTCATGAAAAGCTTAGATCACCCAACACTATGATGTTGCCTCAAGAAACTAATAGCAATTCCTTACAAGATGCAAAATTCTAGCCTCTGGATCTCTGGGATGAGGGATCCATATATAGATGTCTGTAAGGGAGATGAGTCAGCTTGTGATTTGATTCGTGTCTTCCCTCTGATAGTTCTTGCTTCCACTTGGAGATTGATGATCTCTTACTCATCCCTAGTCGAATTCAGAGAGGCAAGTGTCATAGGAGAAGTTTCTGGACGATTACATGCTTCTCCACCTCGCAAATTGACACTGCCATTTGTCCCTTCTCTCCCATCGCACCCCATAGAAGGGCTTTTTGAAATGCAACGCACCTACTGTGTGCATTTAGGTGAGATGCAACGCACTTTGCCTATGGAGCAGGTGAAATGGTCCAGTTTTGACTAGTTCTGAGTAGTTTTTCATGGAGAACTTTTGGGAGAAGCTGTAATCAGTTGACCTTGTTCTTTTAGGGGTTGGAACAACAATTTTAGGGACTTAGGAGCCCTTAGTTTATGGACATTTATGATTGGGGTTGCAGTGCCCAAAAATTTCTATAACAGTTGCCCCCTAAAGCATGAGGTCGTTAATCTTTTTGATGTCGGGTGAAATGCTTTATCACGAGGATCCGAAGTTCTTTCAAGCTAGAAGGAGACCTGTAATAAGATACAATACAATACATTATCTTCATAATATTTTCATGATCTAGCTGAGGTGGGCATTCCCATGCTCATCTTTATAAATTCATTTTCATGTACATAGGACAGACAATCGTCTGAGTGTAGACTGATGATTCTGGTAGAGTCATCATCCCTTAGATTGGATGATTATCTATGCAGCAACGATGTACATTTGATGTCTTTATTTCCTGAATATATATCGCAGCCTGGATGGATGAAACTAGATCCAGGGTCTTCAATCTCGTTCGATCTTCACTCAAAGTACAAGTTGATCCATGTGAGAGATGTTCTGGAGTCGAACATGGAAAGACATCTCCTGATTACCAGCCAATGATGTAAGTTGTTAATAGGCGCGAGAGGAATCACCGATAATGATAATTATCCTCAAGGTACTGCAGCACAATTCACGTGGTGTGAATAAGGGACTTGGCATCGAACACCACGCAAAATCTTTCGGTCGAAGGCCATTGATGTAAACCTGTCGTCAGAAGTGAGAAACTTGCCATTGAGGCATGCAAGCTTCAAAGTACTGAAATGGGTGTTCCTAGATCGACTTCTTGGATAATGAGCTGATGTCAACAAGAAGCGATCCATCATAGGAGGGCCTTAATGAATCCCACATCAATGACACGGAACAGAGCAAATGATTTTAATGGAGGTGAAAACGGTCTGGTGATATAAGGTTCAGGGTGGCGGTCATGAAAGAATGGAGCGTAAATGTATTGCAACGGGCGAGACACAGGGGAATTCTCTAAGTGACTTCTCTTGAAGTGTTGTTCCAACCCCTAAAAGAACAAGGTCAACTGATTACAGCTTCTCCCAGAAGTTCTCCATGAAAAACTGCTCAGAACTGGTCAAAACTGGACCATTTCACCTGCTCCATAGGCAAAGTGCGTTGCATCTCACCTAAATACACATAGTAGGTGTGTTTCATTTCAAAAATCCCTTCTATGGGGTGCGATGGGCGAGAAGGGACAAATGGCAGTGTCAATCCGCGAGGTGGAGAAGCATGGAATCTTCCAGAAACTTCTCCTGTGACACTTGCCTCTCTGAATTCGACCAGGGATGAGTAAGAGATCATCAATCTCCAAGTGGAAGCAAGAACTATCAGAGGGAAGACACTAATCAAATCTCAAAAGCTGACTCACCTCCCTTGCAGACATCTATATATGGATCCCTCATCCCAGAGATCCAGAGGCTGGAATTTTGCATCTTGTAAGGAATTTCTGTTGGTTTCTTGAGGCAACATCAGAGCGTTGGATGATCTAAGCTTTTCATGAGGTGAAGAAGGGCTCACTTGCTGAGAGGATAATGTTGGGTCGGAACGATTGTTTGTAACTCTCTTGGCTCTTTCTTGATTATCAATAAAGCTATTCAAGTTTTCCTCCATACTCTTGTTTGATTTATGTTTTATGCATTTGTATGGTCAATTTACATCTGATCCTAGATTGTTTATGATAATAGATCCATGTTCTCGTATAGTGTTATGCTGCTTTGATTCTACAGGTACTCTGTGAAGCTGGGTATACAAGAAAGCAAGTAGCAAAGGACTATCAGAAGAGAGAGGAATCGAGCAAGGAACCAAGCGCAAGACAGAGGTTGGTCTCCTTTATTCTTCTCTCATCTATCTTTCATAAAGGAAAACGAAAGTAGTTTTACTTTGTTTGTTTCTAAGGTAGCTACTAGCCTTAGTGGGATTAGCAGTTCTGCATAGACACTTTTCCCTGTAACACTACCATGTTGATAGGAAGTCCCCCTCCTAGAATCAGTGATGATATTAAGAGAATTCTTCAGTTATCCAAGCAATACAAGTTTGGGGACTAGTACTTGTACCAAAACCACACTGAGATCGGAATTTATGGGTGTCAGTTGCGTCCCTTTAAACTGCCCAAATACATCCCCATGCGATTATTTTCCCTGGAGTACTATAGGCAAATGATCAATTCTGATGAAATCCACTTTATGAAGGCTAAGAAGAAATCTCAACTAAGGATAAAGGATCACCTAGGCCCATTTATTTGCAACAACAGAAAATTAGGGGAAGAGGCAGAGGAAAGCCTTGAGAGATTGAGATTGAGAAAGAGGTTCATCTGGCCTTATGATCCTCATAGCTTCATTTGTGACAGAAGTCAAAAGCATAAGTTCTCCCCTTACATCCATCATAGAATTCCAAAGATAGAACAATATGCAAATCAAAATGAATGGGTGGAAGGAACACTTATAGAACAAGATAGTACACAATTTGAAGTAGAAAATGATATGAAAGATTTGGAAAAAAGACTTGATTTGGATTCCTTTGAACAGGTGCCTGAAGAATATTCACAGAGACCAACACAGGAGCATAGTGCACAAACATTAGGACAACCTGAGACTTCAGGACAGGGAAATGATTCAGGGTCACAGAGCATTTATGATGAGTTGACCCAAACTGATACAAACATGGGCAACCCTCCAGTATTGCAGACCCCTCTTAATGAGGAGAGAATTCAAAAAAGAAGTAGGAATGAGGCTAGCCCTTCTACAGTGCCATTGGACCAGGTATATGTAAAGAGGCAGAGATTGAATCCTCTATCTGAATAGGAATATGAAGAGACAAGAAGTGACACAGTGCAGACAACACTAGCAGGGGAGACACCATCTACCTCTCAAACACAGGCACTAAGTAGGCAAAAAAGTGTAGAAGTGTCATCACTAAGGACAGTTTCAGAACAGAGCCAGGATTTGAAAGAAAAGTACAAAGAGATTAAGGCTAGGAATGAGAAGCTCAAAGCTCAAACCTATGCCCACTATCTGAAAATGGCTCCTACAAATCAGACAAGGTTGATGTCAGCCTTTGACATCAAAGAGGGAAAAATGCAGATGAGCTTTTTGAAGCCAACATTACAACAGCCAAAGTCCATGGCTGATTATTTGAAAACAAATTTTGAATTTCTTACCAGATACATCCACCCAATTGATCAGATCAAGCTCCATAAGCAAACAGGTGAGATGGTCTATTCCACATTGACCAGTACAGCCATCATTGTACATCAGTTGCAGAATTCTCTGAGTAATACTACAGCACAGTTACAGTTGAAAAAATCCTCTTCTCAGGCTAAGGACACCAGGATAAAATCATTAGAAGACCTGGTGATTGAGTTGGGACATGATCCCAAAGATGTTAAAGCAGTTGAAAAATTGATAAAGAAAAAGAATGAGGACATTGTTGCACTCAGGAAACAACTTAAACTCCCTCCCCTCATACATCCACAAACTGCAAAAGTAATTGAGAAACAAAATGAGGAAGAACTTGCGGACTTGATCCTTAAGTTGAATGAGCAATTGAAAGAAACAGAGCAAGAACTAGAAAAATATTTGCGGTCCAAACAGGGAGAGCCAACTACCATGTCTCAGACTGTAATACCCATGGTTTCTACAGCAATGACATCTACTATTGCAACATTTTTGGCACCCAACATTCCCCTAGCAACAGCTCTGCCAGCAACAACAGAAGCAGTAGTAACTTCAACAAAGCAAACAAAGGACTTAATAAATTCCATGGACGAAATGAAAATCCAAGCAACTGAAATAAAGAAACTAAAAGAAATGGTTACCAGCTTGGAAAGAAATTATGAGCTATCACAAATTAATTATACTAAAGAAGAGAGAAAAAAATAGAAGAATGACTGAAAGAATCAAGACATTAGAGCAGGACTTAACATTGGAAAAGCCTTTGAAATATATTAGACAGATTTTATGGACCAATATCATTGATTCTATCAATGATATTTGGTCTGCTATTCAGATCATTTTCGAACAAACTGAGTTAGTTAAACTAGCTACAGAGGCTATACAGAAGACCAGGGAAGAATTGGGAGAGAAACCTCAAGAGGCAACCCAATTGATCAACTTCTTGAATAGAAACAGCTGGAACAATGGGATATCGAGGATCGAACTGGTATTATCCTTGAAATTAAGAAAGTTCTTACTAAGAAGAACTTAATGCTGAACCTAGAAAGAAGATGTCAAAGTATTCAAGAAGACATAGATGATTTTATGGTAAAATATGACATTCTAAGAGATAAAGGACTTCCAAGTCCACTGGTCATAAATGACAAGCTGATGACTCATGAGGACTACATTGAGAAACTGCACAAACAAGCCAAAAGTCAAGCCATCTCTTCCACAATGAAAGCACTACCTACAGGAAAAGTGTTGTATGATGGTTTGGAAAATCTTTTCTATATTGAGCATGAAGTGAAGCACTTGTTCATAGTCCAGCCCAATTTTGAAAAATACACTGAAGCTGACGAAATATACAGGAAATTGATCAGGATGAAGATACCAAATGAAGAATGGTGGACCAATATGACCGATATCCTATAATTTACTATGGTAACTCTGAGGTAAATAGAAATATTTACTAAGGTAAAGGTTGGTAAACAGGTAAAGAGTATTAGTAGGGAAAAGTAAGCGAAGATCCAGCACACAATTACTAAAGCAATAGCAAGAGGCAAATCCAATTTTCAACCTCTAGTTCATTCATAAATAAAGGGACAGAAACAATCAGTTTTCCATATATCTCTATCTTTTTGTAAAAGATATTTTGTATTCCCTATAATAAATCTCATATGGTTATGAGATATTTTGATGTAATTTTTGTATAAATACTTCTCCATTCGAGTATTGTGGTGGATTTATGGCATCTCTATAAATCTATACTATCAAGCTGAGAAAGCTTTGTACTCAAAATTGGATTTTTGCTAGAAAAGGAATGAAAGTTGAGGACATTTCATCAGATTCCTGTGCAATATAATTACAAATAAGTATTCTATCCTTGTGATTTATGTGTTTTCTATATGTTTCAATGTTTCATGCATCTTAAATCTAAATGGTAAAATAGTCAAAGTGTATCAAAATTAGCTTTATTGCTCTCTGCTATCAACAGTTTACCATTTTTGTGTTTTCTTCTAAACTATTTCGATAAAGGAATTCTTAACTGCTCCTCTATCCCTGTAACTTTCTCTAATAAGTCCCTGGTATAGGATTCTTAATTTCCCTCTGCTAGTTGACCTATCTTCCTTTCCTCTTTCTAATCCTAACTTGAGGATTCTTGATTTCCCTCTAGTTTTGAGAAGAAATATCATCCATTCAAGCCCCAAAGTTTTCTTTTATTCTGCTATCCTGCCCGTTGAACTCATACCTCAGCAATCTGACTTGATCCAGTGAATTATCCCTGATTGACTCCATAGCCCAATGGCCTAAAAGCCTAGTTTGCCCATTTTTTTCAGAACTCCACCACTCTCAAACAAAACAACCTCGCTAAACATTAATAGCTAGCCTAAAATATTTTCAAACATAGCTAAATCATAAAGAGAGATCCCTCTTTGGAATTAGGTGGGCTAGCACCCGAGTCTAAAAGTTGGTTTGTAGTTACCTTGGATCCTTTCCTTATTTCCAATAACTCCTAAGGAAAATCTGAGTGATAACAAAACTTACGAATGATGGGAGGTACAGTGCCAAAGGAAAATGAACTATAACCTTTAAGAGGAATCCGGGCTCCCACCTTCATCTGAAAGATGTCATGTATGTACCTGAGTTGAAGAAGAACCTTATCTTTATAGTTGTATTGGAGGATTGCAGCTATGATGTTGTTTTCAGCAAAGGGAAAGCCTTTCTAAGACACATAGCTTCCAGGAAATTGAAACAGATTGGAGTTCATGTGAAGAACCTATAAAAACTTGAGGTGGAAGCTTACACTACACTAAGCAGCGAGGAAGAGAAGGTGGAGAGTTGAGATATTGGAGAACTCTAGGAGAGTCGCATGGGAGATTTACACCATGGGGCTTTGAAAATCATGTAGCAGATTACCACTGGTCTCCCAAAACACACCCATGACCAGCATGATGTCTGCAAGGAATGCACATTGGGGAAATATGTCAAATCCACCTTCCAAGGCCAAGATAGCAGAGTGGGAGCAATCTTGGAGTGAGTCCACTCTAATGTATGTGGACCCTTTTCTACATCCTCTACAACAAAACATACGTACTATGTATTTTTTGTTGATGAATTTTCAAGAAAATGTTGGATCTTCTTCATGTGGAAGAAGGATGAAGTTTTCTATAAATTTGTTGAATTCAAAGCATTGCTTGAAAAAGATACTAGTCAGAACTTGAAAGCCCTGAGAATTGGAAATGGAGGATAATTTGTTTCTAACACCTTCAAGGACTTTTGTACCAAAGAGGGGATTAGAAGAGAACTGGTAATTGTTATCACCCCAAGAAACTCTCCTAGGTTGTAGCTCGAAGATGCTCGGGAACATTACAAACTCAACTTAATGTTGGAAATGGGTGAATGGAAGGAATGATGCTTGTCCAAGCCAGATAACCACTTCTACTATGCTTAACTCCAGACATGCATGAACACCCCCAGACTACAAGGATTTAGACCACCAATTACTCACAGTTCAGAGATTGGGTGAATATGGAGAATACTGACCACACCAGCAGATGCACAAGACCTTGTGATGGCCAGTTGTAACCAGTAAAGAGGTCTGCAAATCTAATTCCATAGTGCACAGACAAGATGATAGCTCTCTGTCACTAGATGAAAAGAAACCTGAATAACACATTCACTGATACATGCAAGATTTAAACACAGAGGTAGGATGACAGCTCCTCTAATGCTAAACATCAAGAGTTTAGGAAAACTACATATCAGACACAGCCTAGAACAGAATAGAAATGGAAAGTGAGCAATTAACAGCAAAAGAAACTTGTATTAGCTGAAAATGAAGACGAGACGCTACAAGTATCAAAGTAGTTACAGTCTCCAGAAGTTGAACCTTACACCAAAACAACAACCATCAACCCCGATTACATCTTATTTCTGGGTATATATAGAGTTTCATTACAGAGGCACTCGACCATTCTAGGTGTGGAGGGGTCATAATTGACCACCAACCGCTTTAACTGCCTGGCAGAACTTCTGAGTGTGGTTGCTTGCTGTAGCAGATGAATTTGATCCTTTCCTGTGCTCTGTTGTCCTCTTGGGCAGGTGGAGTGTCGTATAGGATGAAATCCCATACCTATTGAATGCATTTACTTGCTCGGGCTCTATCCTTTTTCTTCTCAGGTATATAGTTTGTTGAATGTGGTGGTTGAGGAGGAAATGCACTGGGTACTGGTAGGCGGTCATCTTCATCCTTCGGGTGCACGGAGCAGTTAAGAGACTCGGACTACATAGTAGGTGGACGAACTGGATGAAGGAATGAGATCAGCAGTCGAATCACATGGATAGACGACGGGGATCGCTCAGTGGAGCGTATCGGGAGATACGAAGGTGGAAGGACATGGGCCGTTGGATCTCGGGTCAGCAGAGCCAACGGTCATCGAGCGGAGGAGATGTGCGGGGGTTAATGGTCGGGGACAAAGGATGGGTAGTAAACGGTATTTCCCGCACCAATTTCAGACGATGGGCGGTAAAGGCACGAGGGCACACGATACCATTCGGATGGTGACACGTGGCGGCGGGGGAGAAAAAAACCACTTTTCATCGCGGTTTAACATGATATCACTTCGCAAGTGTGGGAATGGCGAATGCCGTTCGATCGTGGCTGAGGTGATCAGACGGTGGGGAACCAAACAGGCAGGTTATTCATCGAATGCGGCGGGGAACCGTTAGATCGGGATGCGGCGTTCGACGACTATGATTTAAAGGCGACTATGAGTTACGGAGGCGTGGGGTCATGTGGAGGCGGTGCTATGGGGCTTGAAGAAACAGGGGCTTATGCCGAGTTTTGGAGAAAAATAGAGATGGCGGGTTAAGGGAGAGTAAGTGAAATGAAGGAGAAGAGGGAAGATGACTGCTACGAGTTCTCTTTTGAGCATAAACACATGGCCAAGCTTGTATTTGGCCCTCCAAATGTCAAGATATGTAGCAGAGCTAACACTGGCTCCTTCTGGGGATGAGATCCTCCCTGTGAGGTCTCAAGAACTGTAGATCATTGCCTTTCCTGTGAAAACCAAATTAGCAAAATTTCCTAGTGTTCCATTGGGCATGGAGTCTAACTGAGCTTATACTAAAAACTGATAAAATAACATATTTACAACCTTAAGGCCAAAAGACCTTAAGCAACATAAATTTTCAAAAACCGCCCATTAACTGGGCCATCAAAAACTGTCTCCCCTCCCATACTTTGCAGTATGAAAGTATTGTTTCCTTGGATCTGAGAAATGATAAAAGGCCCTATCCAAAAAGCATCAAACTTCCCATGGTTTCCTTTCTTCTCTTTCAATGCATCCCACTTCAGAACCAGATCTCCAATCTGAAAATTATCTGTCTTAGCTCTTCTGTCAAAAACTTCCTTGATCTTCTTTTGATGTGCCACAAACCTTTCAACCAGTTGTTCTCTGATTTGATGTACCTCTACTAAATCAGTGATCCTTTTTGCCATGTCTTCTTCCTCATTCTGCTCTTCTTGTAGGAACTTTGCCACAAGGAGGGTTAACTGAATTGGGAATACAGCCTCAGTGCCATATACCAGCTTGAATGGAGAATTCCCTGTGGATTTCTTGGTGGTCACTCTGTCAGCCCACAGTGCATATTTGAGCTTAGAATCCCAATTCTTCTTGTTGTCTTCCAACAGCTTCTTCATTATCCTTATTAGGCTCTTGTTGGAAGATTCTGCTAGACCGTTGCCTTGAGGGTAATATGAGGTGGAATGAACTAGCTTAATGCCCATTTAGTCACACATGTCCACCAATTCTTTTGCCCTGAAGGCTGCTGCATTGTCTGTGATTAATTTATGTGGGCAACCAAATCTGGTGACGATATTCTCTGTCAAGAACTTCATGACCACATTATGGTCAGCCTTTCTGGTAGGGATTGCTTCAATCCATTTAGTGAAGTAATCTGTAGCTACTAAGATCCATCTATGCTGGCAACTGGAATGTGAATTGATTTCTCCAATGAAATCCAAGCCCCACTGCTGAAAAGGGCCACTAGTATGTATGGATTTTAAGGGCAGGGACTTCAATTGTTGTTTTCCTTCAAATCTTTGGCATCTGTCACATGATTTAACAAATAAGAAGACATCAAAAGATAAGGTAGGCCAATAGTATCCAGCTCTGAGGATTTTGTGAGCTGTAGTTTTCCAATAATGATGCCCTCCACACAGGCTGGAATGAAACTACTGCATGACTTCAATGGATTTTTCTTTGTCCAGACACTTCAAAAGAACTCCAGAGGGGTTCCTCCAGTAGAGCAGGTTTTCATGAATGCAATATTTGGCTGCCCTAAGCTTAATAGTTCTGGCTTGGCTTGAACTAAGGCCTGGAGGAATTTATAGCTTCAGCAAAAATTGAGCTATTTCAGAGTACCAACCACGGGAAGCTATATTTTCTGCCAATGACTGATTTTTCCTTGGTTCAGCTATTTCTTCTTCTGTTTGACCATTCTCTGGAATCGCGCTTATGAGATTTATGTCCAGCGTTCTGCAATTTTCTTCTACCATCAGTCTGGCAAGGCCCTGACCTCTGACCAGTTTGGTGGGCTTCAATTCTATGTTAAATTCAATAAGCTTTGCAATCCATTTAGCCCTTCTTCCATCAGCATCAGGCTACGTTAGAACATCTTTTATTGAAGCAGAGGGTACATATGCAATTATCTTGGAATGCAGAATGTAAATTATGAAAGCCTTCAAAGACTTGATAAGAGCATATGCCTGTTTCTCAATGATATCATACTTTAGCTCAGCATCCCTTAATATTTTGCTGAAAAACGCCACTGGATGCCCTAAGCCTTCTTCATCTGCTTGCAACAAAACTTCTACAAGGGTGTCCTCAAAGGCGAATGAAAATATATGGAACTCCTTGTTGTAATCTGGACTTCTTAAAGTGGGAGCTTCCATAATAGCTTTCTTAATGGACTCAAAAGATCTTCTTGTTGCATCAGTCCATTTTACCTCCGACCCTTTTCTCAACATGGAGGTAATATTTTTACAAGTTCTGCAAAATTTGGGATAAACCTCCTTACAAAATTTATCTTGCCCAAAAAGGATTGGATATCTTTCTTTGATCTTGGGACAGACAAGGTCTGTATTGCTCTTACTCTTTCTGGGTCAATTCAGACACCCGCAGCAGAAACAACATGTCCTAAAATCTTGCCCTCTTCTAAAGCAAATTGTGAATTTTAGGATTGACTGAAATCCCAAACCTTCTGCACTTCAGGAACACTTTCTTCAAATGTTGTAAATGGTCAGGATGGCTACTGGAGTACACTGTTATATCATCTAGGTAAATAAGGACGAACTTATCCTTCTCTCCCACAAATGCTATATCCATAGCTCTTTGAAAGGTGGCCCCAACATTCATCAATCCAAAAGGCATCTTGGAATACATGAAAGTGCCCCAAGGAGTGGTGAATGCAGTCTTCTCTTGGTCATCTGGATGCATAGCAACCTGATTATACCCTGAAAATCCATCCAGGAAAGACATTACTTTGGCCCCTGAGACCTTCTGTAGCAAATGCTCCATCTTGGGTAGAGGATAATTGTCTTTCCTAGAACATTTGTTTAAGTTTCTAAAATCAACGCAGAGCCTGATTTCTCCACTTTTATTCCTCACTACCACCAAATTGGCTACCCATTTTGAATATCTGAGAGGGACTATGATTTTGGTAGCCAGTAACTTCTTGATTTCTTTTTCAATTAGAGGAAGGAGCAAAGGATTTATGGGTCTCAGCTTCTGCTTAAAATGGATAGTGTCTTTCTCTAAAGGAATTTTATGCTGGATGATCCTTTTGTCATATGTTTTGAGGTCACTATATTCCCAGGCAATAACATCAGCAAATTGCTTCATTAAATTGCAGTATTCAGAACTCTGGGCAGCAGACAAATGGGTGGACAGATTTATATATCTTGGTTGTCCTGGACTCCCTATATTATGCTTACAGACTACAGATTGGTCTTCTTTTTGGGAAGCCTTATAAGGCACATCATTTTGGTCAAACAGCTTTTCTAATGGAACCAGACCCTTAGGTATATGATTGCTGGGAAATTAGACAATGCTAACTTTACCAATTTTGTTTCTAAGCTGGGATTGGGGGTTTGCTTCCAAGGCTTCATTTTCTTGGTCAATTTGCAATTTGGAAAATTCATCAATGACTTGCAGAAACCTATTCACTTCATCATCATTTTCAAAAACTTTCCAATGTTGGACATTATCAGGCAAGGATGGTCTATATTTCATCTGAACTTCATAAACTAGTCTGGGAGGCAGGGGAGGTATAAACATGCTAGCAGACACAGCAATGGAATCAACAAGCTGATTTTTGACTCTAGGGATATATAAGATACAAAAATTATCAAAAGAATCTTTGAGTCTCCATACCTCATCTCTGTATGCTTTCAGCCTTGAGTGCTTTGCTTGAAATGTTTTGTTTACTTGCTGAATGATGAGTTCAGCATCTCCAAACACCTTTATGCTTCTGATTCTTCTATCTTTAGCTACATTAAGGCCCAATATCAGAGCCTCATACTCTGCTATATTGTTCGTGACTTGAAAAGCCAGCTTAAAAGACAGACATGTGCTTTCTTGTTTTGGAGATATAAGCACCACCCCTGCTCTTGCACTCTCCCTCGAACATGCTCCATCAAAGAACATCTCCCAAACCTAACTTCCTTGCTCTCCCTCGGCCTAGACTACTGGTTTCTTAATCTACATTGAGGCCTTCTAGGATTCTTCAATTTGGAGAATACAAGCTCCAAAATTAGTGTCCACAGCATATATGGGATGATTAGAAGGGTTCTTCTCATCACCAATGATGTAGGCCAGTTGTGCTTCTCTGTACAATCTCCTGCTTTCTCCTCCAAAGACTGGGACAGTGGCATAGGATAAATCATTCTGTAGTGTCCCACCTAGTCTCTTGATCCACCCTCTGGACAATAGCGTGCCAAACTTAAGAGGGACATCTGCTACCAAAATGTCCATTATCATGCTCTTCATGGGTAGCTGAGTTAGGGTAATGGCCAGGTCTTTGGTTAATCCTAGGCATTTTACCTTTCTTAAATCAAATGAGAATAAGTCATGATATGGTCTAGTGATATCAAGGCCTAACTCTTCCATGATAGCTTTAGGCATCAAACTGTGGCTGGCCCCTGTGTCTAGCAGGCAATTATGGAGGATTTTGTCATGAATGGTCAAAGAGAAATAAAATTATGGAGAATTATCATCAGCAGGTTCGATCATGGGGCTAAGCACAACTGCAGGATTATCATCTTGCAAATTGACGTAGTCAATGGGGGTTTGAGGGGCTTTCAGCTCAAGAGCATCAAGGATTGGCTTTCTAAAAACTTCACCCTTTGCAAGTTCTATCAAAGGCACATATATTTTTAACTTTTCGACTTCTGATTCAAAGCTGAAAGGGGAAGGAGACTTGTCAGGACCTCTTACCTCTTGAGCTGGTGCTTTGAGGATAACAGGATCAGCTATTGGTCTTTTCTGCCTGATATTCTATTGCTCTGTTTGGATAGCAGCTCTTTGGGCAGGGTTCTCCTTGACATTGTTTACTTTTGACCTTAGATTGTATCTTTGTTGTTCACCAGTCTGCAGAATAGCCTCTCTGTCCCACTCTTGGCTGGTTTGGTCTTGGAGTAATGATTCTTCATATGCAGCCAATGTCAAAAAGGCAGCACTGCCTTTATCTTCCATGCAATGAATTTCATCCTCTTCTTCAGATTGTTCCTCCTCCATGACTACGTTCTGGAAGGGAGCCTTCACTCCTTGTTCTTCATGGGCCTCTTTACCCCTCTGAATGATTTGCAACTGTCTGTTTTCTCTTCTGAATGGATTTGAATTTCTTGGAGAAAATGTGTTTGGAAGCCTTCCTTTTCCAGAGCTCTGCTCAAATTTCAGCTTAGATATCTCAGCAGCCAATGACTCTATCATTTTAGTCATCTTATCTAATTTGGGTTATGAAGATGAAGCAGAGGAAGAAGAAGCCTCACCTCTCTGCCTCCTTCTATCAGCATGACTTTTGAGCTTTTCTGTAGCCATGATATTAGATTCTACCTCTAGAGTTGCATCCTACATGTCAGCTAGAGTGGCACATCTTCTTTCTCTCAAAAGCAGGCAGAAATCGGAGTCAAAAGCATTGGCATAAGTGAGTTTGGCAGAGGTGGGAGTAGGATTTACTTCATCTGGTATCTTACTATACATACGGTTAAACCTTTTATTAAAATCAGGCAATGATTCCCCATTCTCCCTCTTTAGGTTTCCAAACTATGTATGGTAATAGAGCATGTCTTTCTTATCCCCCCATTTCTTTAGGAATGCATCATCCAATGCTTCAATGTCTGCTATGGACCTAGGGGGCAATTCTCTGAACCACTTTCTAGCCTTTCCATCAAGTCTTTGGACAAACACTCTCATGCACACATCATCTTCACTGACATCTAGATTATCAACATAACTGTAGAAAGACTCAAGGTGTTCTTCAACTGTTACTCCTTCTGTACCAATGAATTTGGGAATATATTTCTGATATTTTCCTGTAGGCATGGCATTCAAAGAACAGGCAAGACCAGGGGTCCATACTTAGCAGCTATGATTCTTTCCATCTTTGTGGGATCTTGCTGACCTGCCATGACAGGGATAGATGAAAGGATACTGGCAGGCTGAATCGTAGGAGGCAATGAAATAGATGACAGAAACAAAGGAGTATGATGGGTGGTATGGGAGGCTTTCTTTGGATTGAGATCCAAAGGGGAACTAGATGAACAAGGATCTTTATGAATCTCTGAATGTATTTCTTCACTAACAATGCTAGGCTCTAAATCTTCAAACTGTATATCTTCAGCTATAGGACCCTCTTGCAGAGATACATAAGATTTTTTAGGCTTACCTGATCCTAATGCTCCTTTCTGCGATGTTTTCCTTTGCTTAGCAATCTTTTCATGGTCAGGCACTGGGTCAGCTGGTGATCTCTAAGGGTTTCTCCGGGTATGCCTCACAAATTGAGCCAGAACTGTAATGTGGAGTCGCCACCAGGTAGGTTCTCTAGTAGAGTCGCCAGATAGATGATTACAACCAGAAATGTGTCCAGAATTTATTTATCATCAAATCATGGAACTGTGTCATTCTCCCAGGGAAGCTGAGCTTCAATCTCCTCTCCCCAGCAACGGTGCCAATTTTTGTTATCACCCCAAGAAACTCTCCTAGGTTGTAGCTCGGAGAATCTCGGGAACATTACAAACTCAACTTAATGTTGGAAATGGATGAATGGAAGGAATGATGCTTGTCCAAGCGAGATAACCACTTCTACTATGCTTAACTCCAGACATGCATGAACACCCCCAGACTACAAGGCTTTAGACCACCAATTACTCACAGTTCAGAGATTGGGTGAATATGGAGAATACTGACCACACCAGCAAATGCACAAGACCTTGTGATGGCCGGTTGCAACTAGTAAAGAGGTCTGCAAATCTAATTCCCTAGTGCACAGACAGGATGACAGCTCTCTGTCACTAGATGAAAATAAACCTGAATAACACATTCACTGATACATGCAAGATTTAAACACAGAGGTAGGATGACAGCTCCTCTAATGCTAAACATCAAGAGTTAGGGAAAACTGCATATCAGGCATAGCCTAGAACAGAATAGAAATAGAAAGTGAGCAATTAACAGCAAAAGAAGCTTGTATTAGCTGAAAATGAAGACCAGATGCTGCAAGTATCAATGTAGTTACAGTCTCCAGAAGTTGAACCTTACACCAAAACAACAACCATCAACCTCGATTACATTTGATTTCTGGGTATATATAGAGTTTCATTACAAAGGCACTCGGCCATTCTAGGTGTGGAGGGGTCATAATTGACCATCAACCGCTTTAACTGCCTGGCAGAACTTCTGAGCATGGTTGCTTGCTGTAGCGGATGAATTTGATCCTTTCCTGTGCTCTGTTGTCCTCTCGGGCAGGTGGAGTGTCGTATAGGATGAAATCCCATACCTATTGAATGCATATACCTGCTCGGGCTCTGTCCTTTTTCTTCTTGGGTATACAGTTTTTTGAATGTGGTGGTTGAGGAGGAAATGCACCGGGTACTGGTAGGCGGTCATCTTCATCCTTCGAGTGCACGGAGCAGTTAAGAGACGCAGACTACATAGCAGGTGGACGAACTAGATGAAGGAACGAGATTAGCCTTCGGATCACGCGAATAGATGGCGGGGATCGCTCGGCAAAGTGTATCGGGAGATACGAAGGTGGAAGGACATGGGCCATTGGATCTCGGGTGGGCAGATCCAACAGTCATCAGGCGGAGGAGACGTGTGGGGGTTAACAGGCGGGGACGGAGGACGGGCGGTAAATGGTATTGCCCACACCACTTTCGGACAATGGGCGGTAAAGGCACGAGGGCGCGCAATACCATTCGGATGGTGACACGTGGCAGCGGGGGAAAACGAAAACCACTTTTCACCGCAGGTTAATATGCTGTCACTTCATGAGCGTGGGAACGGAGAACTTCGTCCGATCGTGGCTGAGGTGATTGGATGGTGGGGAACCAAACGGGCAGGTTATTCATCGAATGCGGGGGGGAACTGTTAGATCGAGATGCGGCGATCGATGGCTATGATTTAAAGGCGACTATGAGTTACGGAGGCGCGGGGTCATGTGGAGGCGGTGCTATGGGGCTTGAAGAAATAGGGGCTTATGCTGAGTTTTGGAGAAAAACAGAGATGGCGGGGTTAAGGGAGAGTAAGTGAAATGAAGGAGAAGAGGGAAGATGACTGTTGCGAGTTCTCTTTTGAGCATAAACACATGGCCAAGCTTGTATTTGGCCCTCCAAATGTCAAGATATGTAGCAGAGCTAACAGTAATACCCCATAACCCACAGCAAAATGGGGTGGTTGAAAGGACGAACAAAGGCATAGCAGGAGTAGCAAGAGCCATGTTGCATGATCAGGTGTCACCATTGCATCTATAGGCAGAAGCATGCAACATCGCAGTTTAGTTGTAGAATCAGAGCCCTCATAAAATGGATTTAAGACCTCTGTGGTACATTATTTTCGAAGTCACCAGAGAATATTAAAAATATATATATATATATATATATATATATATATATATATTAAAAAAATAATAATAATATTAAAAAAAATAAAATATATATATATATATATATATATATATATATATATATATATAGATATATATATATATATAATTCTGGATTCAATATGCTAGGATTAATTTTTTCAATATTATCCTTCATACAAAATTATAGGATTTATTTAATCAATTATTTAATATTATTAATTCTATTATTATTATTATTTATTAGATTAATAAATAATAATTATTAATAACATTAATATTTTCTATTGGCAATTATTTCTTTATTAATTTCCTTTCTAAAGCTATAACCTATTCTAAAAATTAATAAATAAATAAATAAAAATTATACCATCATATATTATAATAAATAAGAACTAATTCAATATACCAAGTTTAATAAAAAAAATTCATCATTAATTTTGATCATTATAATTATTATTACTAATTACTAATTATCATATTAATAATAATAATTATTTCAATTAATTTTAATAATAATAAATATTAATGATAAATCATTTATAAATATTAAATATTAATTCAATTTAAAAAAATAAAAATAAAAATAAATAATTAAATAATTAAATCAGAGACAGCCGACTTCTCAAAATTTGGGAGCCGACATTCCTCTCTTTTTCTCTCCTCATTTCTATTTAAACCCTAAAATCTGCTCTTCTTCTATCAAGCATTCAAGTTGTCCTGATGATGGATCCCGGTTGGGATTTGAAACGTTGGCAGAAAATGGTTCTTACTATGGAATCCCTCATAAAATACTTGGCATGATCACACTCAAAGAAGCTTTCTATTGGAGGAAGTTAGGTTTATTTCATTTTTGAATTTTTGGAGCTACTGTGTATTTTCATGTCTCCAAGGATAGAAATAAGAAACTTAAGACAACAGCTGATATGGGGGTCTTTGTAGGATACACAGAGACACCACATAACTAGAGAATGTATTTTCCCTCACTTTGGGTGAAAGTAATGAGGCGAGATGTCAATTTGATTAGGATAAGGCTATGAGATGCTCTCTAGAGTGAGAGGTGAGTATCCCGCTAGAGGAGGAGATTCTATCTCCAAAGGAGGAGCCTCATGTAGAGCTTCAGGATGTTGTGGAGAAACCACATGTAGAGGGGTAGACATAAGGCCAAGTGGAGGAAGCCACTCAACCAGAACCTTCCAAAGAGGGGAGGAAGAGAACTAGAGAAGATGACAGATTGGTGCAAGATGCATGGGAGCATGTGGGAACTCCTACATCTCAGCGCAGGCAAAGGAGGTCACCATAAAGGTACACTAGGTATATGGATATCATGGCAGAGCTCATTGAGTCAGAGCCTTCTTCATTTGAGGACGCAGTTTCTCAACCAGTGTGGGTTGATGCCATGGTGGAGGAGTATGACTCCATCATGAATAAAAGTGTATGGGAGGTGGTGTCGAGACTAGAGAACAAGTCAGTGGTTGGTTCCAGATGGATCTACAAATTGAAGCATGCAATTGATGGAAGCATCGAGAAGTACAAGACCATATTTGTGGCCAAAGGATTCTCTTAGGTAGAGGGAGTGGACTATGAGGAAACATTTTCCCCAGTGGAAAGATATTCCTCAATCATAACCATTATAGAATTGGTTGCGCAGATGGGGTGGAAGATCCACCAGATGGATGTGAAGACTTCATTTCTCATTGGTGTTGTTGAGGAAGAAATTTACATAGAGCATCTAGAGTATTTGAGCAGTATTATAGGGAAACACATGTATGTAGAATCAGGAGAGCCCTATATGGTCTCAAACAAGCGCCCCGAGCATGGTACACTCAGATCAACACATATCTTAGTGGATTGGGCTTCACCAAAAGTGAAGTAGATGCCAATCTCTATCACATTGTGGAAGATGGCAAGTTTCTTATCCTAATATTGTATGATGATGACTTGATACTTACAGGGGGTGAGAATTTGTCTGCTCTTGCAAGGATGATATTGCAAGAGAATTTGAGATGAAAGACATGGGCTTGTTGCATTACTTCCTTGGGATGGAAGTATGGCAGGGTGGTAGTGAGCTATCTGTGAGTCAAGGGAAGTATGCCTCTGAAATACTTCAGAGATTTTACATGGAGAATTGCAAGCCTATGGACACACCTCTATCTACAAATTGGAGGAAGGAGGGTTCTTCTTTAGGAGAGGAAGTAGATTCTACCATCTACAGACAAATTGTGGGATCCTTGATGTATCTAGTGAACACAAGGCCCAACATATGCTATGTAGTTAATCAGTTGAGTCAAGCCAGGGTGAAGCCTACCAACTTGTAATGGAAGGCAGCAAAGCATGTGTTGAGGTACCTCAAAGGCACAACCAAGTATGGGTTATGGTTTAGGAGGATAGAGGGAGTGAATCTCCTAGGTTTCACTGATGCAGATTGGGCAGGGAGTCCATTAGACAGGAAAAGTACTTCAAGTGCTATCTTTAGTTTTGGGTCTACAACTATTTCCTGGTACAGCAAGAAATAGAGGTTTGTGGCACTCAACTCAGCAGAGGCTGAATACATGATTGCAAGTCAAGCAACATGTGAGGCCATATGGATGAGGAAAATACTTGTGGGTTTTTTCAGTCAGGAGATGGATCCGACAGTGATTTATTGTGATAACCAGAGTTATAGCAAACTCTTTGAGAATCCAATCTTTCATGATAAGTCCAAGCACATTGATATCACGTATCATCACTTGCGGGATTGTGTGCAGAGGAGAATTATGTTTCTACAATACATTCCAATCGAGGAGCGGGATGTGAATATCTTGACAAAGGCATTGTCAAGAGTTAAATTCAAATTCCACAGGTGCAAGATAGGGGTGGTTCAAAATACCTTTCTTGCCAAGAGGGAGTGTTAGAAATTGTAGAAAGAAAGACTCAATTTGACTTTTGCCATAGTCAAATTGAGTAATTCAATTTTCCACATCAGCAAGATGACTTGGATTCTATTTAAATTTTTTGGCATGGCTTTGTCTACTAGTTAGCTTAGTAAATTTAGGTTAGAGGCCCAAACATGCATGGAATTTGAATTGCCTAGCTGGAGTGGAGGAAAAGGCACATTGTAATGATTAATTATATACTAGTTGAGTGTACAGGCTTGGTAATTATGCAGGTGATCAATTCCTTAGGATTTGCGCTAAGAAATAGGGAATTTCCCTACTATTTAGGAGCTTAATTTCTCCTAATTTTTTCACGAAAATAATAACAAGATGGGGCCTTGAATTGGCTAATTGTTAGCAAGAGAAAGACAGTCAGTAGGAGAATAGGTTTATAGTGCAAGGTGTGCTTCAGATCTAAAGCAAGACATTGTAATAGTTTCTCATTCTCATATGATTAATGAAAAGTAGCAGAGAGGTTTTTCCCAGTTGGGTTCCCCTGTAATTATTGTGTTCTTATGGTTTTAATGTTTGCATGTCATTTCATGTGTTTCTAAACTATGATTTCCTTTCCATAGAATAGTAGAGGAAATTCATAATCTCTTGATTTTAGTTTGATTTCATCAGTAGTAGCAAATTTCTATTGATTTCTACATGGTATCAGAGCATAAATCACACTAGAAACTAGCCAATAGATCTTCTCCTTCAGAGACTTTGATTTGTAGATTCAGTGAAGTAGTTTTCTTCCCTACTTGGAAAATGTCTTTCAACAATTGAGATTGGATTATGCCCTTGAGGGAACCTCGAATTTCATAGCTTGGAAGGATAGCATGGAATAAGTGCTTGATGATAATGGTGTGCTGGAGTACACGAAAATTGACATTCCAAAACTAGGAATATATTATGCCCAAGCACTTGCACAATGGAAGAAGGGTGTCAGAAAATCTAGGAGGATCATCCTGGAGGGTGTGAGAGACCACATAGTCTCAAATTTACATGAAATTAAGGGACAATCTTAGAAACATATACATGCGGAAAGGAGAAACCATTCCACATTACCTCTCCAGGTTCACTCAATGTCGAGATGAGATTGGAGGAGTTGGAGAAAATATTCCATCTTCATAGCTAGTGAGCTTAGCTCTCCTAGGCCTTCCAAAATCCTAGCACAACTACTAGTACTCTATAAATTGAAGGGACAAATTGCCAAATTGGGAGAGATTGTGGTCTGATCTAGTGCAGGAAGAAATTTGGAGGAACACTAGAGATGGAGTAACATCCATATCTGAGGAGGAAGAGAATTTTTCCTTGGTTGGGAGGGGCAAGAAGGCCAAAACAAAACTAGAGATCGGGTAAAACAATGGCAGCAAGAAGGACCTAAGTAAGATAAAAAAAATAAATAAATAAATAAATTTAATCATTGCTATGAATTTAGGCACTATGCAACAAAGTGTTTGCACAAGAAGTCTAATAAGAAGCCTTCATAGGAGCAGGAGGTGAAGCACTTGCCTCACAATTTGAATTAGACATCACCCTGATTGCATGCATAGTGAGCACTATAATGGGGAGTGTGTGGTATCAATATTCAAGTAACTTGTTCCATATGACACCCTACAAGATCCAAATAATTATTCAGTAGCCTCGAGGAGAAGGATCTCTAAATGCACATAGAACTTAGGGATGATGGGTGGTACAATGCCAAAGGAATAGGAACTGTAACATTTAAGAGGGATTCGGGCTCCCACCTTCATCTAAAAGATGTCATGTATGTACCTGGGTTGAAGAAGAACCTGATCTTTATATTTGTATTGGAGGATTTTGGCTATGATGTTTTTTCAGTAAAGGGAAAGCCTTTCTAAGACATGTAGCTTCTAGGTAAGTGAAACAAATTGGATTTCAAGTGAAGAAACTATACAAAATTGAGTTGGAAGCTTACACTGCACTAAGCAACGAGGAAGAGAAGGTCGAGATTCGAGACATTGGAGAACTCTGGCACAGGTGCATGGGACACTTACACCATGGGGCTTTGAAAATCATGCAGCAGATTACCACTGGTCTCCCAAAACGCACCCTTGACCAACTCTTGAGAAATGGAAACAAGAAATTCGAGTTTAATTTGTCCTTGAATTAAGTTGTGAATTAAAATAGAATTCTTTTCTCATAGAAATTTGAAAATAATTAATTAAGTTTAGTTAACTTAATTAATTTAGGAAACTCGAATTGGAAGTCTTTTAGAAGACATGTATATGTTCTCCCAAACTTATAGGAGTTCAGGATGAGTTATGAATGAGTTGTAATTAGTTAACTGAGTTTATTGAGTTAAGTCCAGTTAAATTAGTTCCAATCAGTTTTAGGAACTAATAGTGAGTAAACATTCAGTTGGACACTAGTGACCTAATTAGTGCTACTCTAGTTAACTGAAGATTCCACCATCAGAAACTCATGCATTTTGATTCTGAGAAAGACCCAGTTGAGACTAGAGTTCAGGGACAATGTACTATTTGTTTTAGATTTTTCTGAGTTTCACTGATAGTGCATGCAATCAGGAACTTGTCCTTGAGGGATTGCACTATTTTTAGAGGCTTTATTTCCGTTTAAATACAAATTATCCTTCATAGAAATTACACATTGGAATAGAGACTTGGAGAGATTGTGAATTGGATAAGCTTTAGCCTTGAGCTTGCTTATGAGTTGGAGATTGAATTTGTTGAGTGTTGGGGTTGTTCTAGAGAGAACAAGCATTGTAATTTCATCTTGATTTTCTAGATTAATACAAAACAAATAGTGGGGTTTTTAGTTGTGGATTTCCCTGAATATTTATTGTGTTATGTGACTTTGATTCTCTTCCTATATTGATTATTGTTTGCTCGATGTTTTTGGGCTTCCACTGTAAAGAGTAGAAGTAGATTCTTGTCTCTTGTTTTAGTATATTACATGAGCTTGTGAATCTACGGGTTTTTCTACATGGTATCAGAGAAAGATTGTTTTTTGGGAGGAGAGTTTGCAGAGAATTTCTGAGAATTTATATGAAAATTTTTCATAAACAAATTATAGATTTGGATTCCTTGGGAAAATATACCCAAATTCAAATTGGCCAAATCGGATTTCGAATGAGGGAGATATCGCTGATTTAAAATCAGCTCTCTAGAGGATATTTCGAAGTTTTGAGTTTCTGGGTTACAGGTGAAAGTTGAATTTGCATACATACTTCAGGATCAGAAGATGGCATTCCATGGGTTGAGGCTTGAGTATGCCTTGGAAGGCAGCTCGAATTTTATAGCCTGGAGGGACAGGATGGAGGTTGTGCTAGAAGATAATGGCTTGAAGGAATTCATTGATCAAGAAGTCCCCAAGCCAACAGCTACGGATGCATAGAACTTGGCCGAATGGAAGAAGTGTGTGGCGAAGGCAAGGCAAATAATCCTTGAGGGAGTTCGAGACCACATTGTCTCGAGTCTCCATGGCAAGGAAACTTTGCATGCTATGTGGAAAACATTGACAGACTTGTATCAGAATAACAGTGATCAAAGGAAGTTGGCACTGAAGGATAAACTTTGTAAAATCAAGATGGAGAAAGGTGAGACGATTCCAAAGTACTTGACCAAGTTCACTCAATGTTGGGATGAACTTGGAAGTGTTGGAATCACAGTTTCCAAGGAGGATATGGTGAGCCTTTCTCTTCTTGGACTCCCAAAGAGTTTGCATAGTTATCAGGACTCTGTCAATGGTCGGGAGAAGCTACCAGATTGGGAACGACTATGGTCGAATTTGATGCAGGATGAGATCAGGAGGAACACCAGGATGGCTCTTCATCAAATACTGATGATGAAGAGAAGTATTCCTTAACGATTAAGGCGATGAAGTGAAAAGGTAAAATTTCTCATTCCAAATCAGATTCTTATCATGGAGGTAAGAAGAAGGACATGACGAAACTTAAATGCTTTCATTGTCACAAGATGGGTCACTTTGCCACAAATTTTCCATTTAAGAAGTCCAAGGAGAATTCCTCGGGAGGAGAGGCGGGTGAGGCTTTGGCCTCCCAATTCGAATTGGACTTTTCCCTCATTGCATGCATGTCTTCAATGATGGGAAGTGGCTGGTACTTAGACATTGGAGCTTCTTTCCACATGATTGACGACAAAGAGTTATTTAGTAAACTAGAGGAGAAAGATATCCAGATGCATATCGAGATCGATGATGACAATAAGTATAGTGTTACTGGTGTGGGCACTATTACGTTTTAGAGGGAGCATGCGGTTCCACTCACCTTGAAGAATGTTATGCATGCACCTGGACTAACGAAGAAATTGGTATCCATTTCCATGCTTGAGGATAGAGGCTATGATGTGATCTTTTTGAAAGGAAAGGAATTCCTTCGACACATAGCCACGAGTCAAGTAAAGAAGAAAGGGATTCAAGTTCATAATCTCTATAAGATAGACGTAGAGGATTGTGCTTCTTTGAGTTCAAAAGCGGAAAATATGTTGAGCCGAGACGTCGGCGAGTTGTGGCATAGGTGATTGGGCCACTTGCATCATCGAGCTTTGAAGATATTGCAGCAAATCTCTACCGGTCTTCCCAAAGGTACGCTTGAGCAAGTTGATACATGCAAGGGTTGTACTTTGGGAAAATACACCAAATCTTCCTTTGGAGATAGAGACAATCAAGAAAATTCTATTCTAGAGAGAGTCCATTCAGATGTGTGTGGACCATTCTCGATAGTATCCACTGCAAAACACAGGTATTATGTTATATTTGTAGATGACTATTCTCGTAAATGTTGGATATTTTTCATGCAGAGAAAGGATCAGACATTCACAAAGTTTTGTGAATTCAAAGCATTGGTCGAGAAAGAGTCAGGAAAGAAGGTTAAATCTCTACGGAGTGATAATGGTAGAGAATATGTCTCTAATGATTTTAAGAACTTATGTCCAGTGGAAGGGATTAAACGAGAGTTGATCGTACCTCATAACCCTCAACAGAATGGGGTTTCCAAGAGGAAGAACAGGAGCATAGTAGGGGCAGCAAGGGAAATGTTGCATGATCAGGGCCTACCACTACACTTGTGGGCTGAGGCATGCAACATAATGGTTTATGTTCAAAACCGTAGTCCACATCGGATACTTGAGAGTAAAACACCAGAGGAAGCTTATTCTAGTAAGAGGCCAGATGTTGGTCACTTCAGGATTTTTGGGTCATCGGTTTATTTCCATGTGACCAAAGATGCACGGAAGAAGCTTGAGCCAACAACAGAGTTGGGGATATTTGTGGGGTACACTGATACTCCCCACAACTATCAGGTGTACATGCAAACCAGTCAGATGATAGTGGTTCGCATGGATGTCAATTTTGATGAGGAGAAGGCCATGCGAGTATCCCTTGAGAGGGAGCTTAAGCTACATGCGGAGGAGGAACTTTTAGTTCCTAAGGTTGAGGAGCCTCAGATTGATGTGGAGCAGCCACATGCAAAGGTTCCGGGAGTGGAGACATCCACTCAAGCAGAGTCTTCCAGAGAAGGAAGAAAGAACACTAGAGAGGCTGACAGATTGTTGGATGATGCACGGGAGAATGTGGGAGTGCCCTCTTCTCAACGCAAATAGAGGAGGTCACCAAAGAGGTACACTGGATAAATGGCACTTATGGGTGCATGTGTTGTGACAGAGCCATCTTCCTTTCAGGAAGTAGTGCAGCAGCCAGTTTGGGTTGATGTGATGGTGGAGGAGTATGACTCCATAGTTTGAAACAGTGTTTGGGATGTGGTCCCGAGACCGGAGGACAAGTTAGTTGTGAGCTCCCATTGGCTTTACAAGGTAAAGCAAGCTGCAGATGGTAGTGTTGAGAAGCATAAGGCTAGATTTGTGGCCCATGGCTTTTCATGGGCAGAGGGGATTGACTATGATGAGACCTTTGCTCCTGTTGCAAGGTACTCATCTATCAGATCTATTTTGGCACTATCAGCACAGATGGGTTGCAGTATCCATCAAATGAATGTGAAGACTTCCTTCCTCAATGGCATGATTGAGGAAGAGATGTACATAGAGCAACCCAAAGGTTTTGAAACCTTGGAATGTGAATCGCATGTGTGCTGACTCAAGAGAGCGTTGTATGGGTTGAAGCAAGCACCCCATGCTTGGTACACCAGGATAGATAGCTACTTCACTGGGTTGGGCTTCACGAAGAGTGAAGCAGATGCGAACATGTATCACATAGTGGTGGAAGGTAAGTTGTTGATCATTGTACTTTATGTAGATGATCTCATACTAACAAGTGATGAGAAGCTCATCAAATCTTACAAGGAGGACCTTGCAAGAGAGTTTGAGATGAAGGACATGGGGCTCATGCATTACTTTCTTGGCATGGAGGTATGGCAGGGAGATGGGGAGTTGTTTGTTTCTCAAGGAAAGTATGCCAATGAGATACTTAGGAGATTTTGCATGGAGAGAAGTAAACCCATGGAGACTCCTCTAGCTGGTAACTAGAGGAAAGAGGATGGTAATTCAGGGGAAGTAGTGGAAGCTACTGTTTACAGGAAGCTTGTGGGTTCACTCATGTATTTGGTGAACACACGAACACATATTTGTTATGTAGTTAACCAGCTTAGTCAAGCGATGGTTAGGCCTACCAAGTTGTATTGGAAGGCGACAAATCATGTATTGAGATACCTTAGAGGCACTACTCAGTTTTGGTTGTGGTATAGACGAACAAAGGGAGTGAAGCTTCAAGGCTTCACTGATGCAAATTGGGTGGGTGTCCATCTGACAAGAAGAGCACATCAGGAGGGATCTTTAGTATTGGATCAGCGGCAGTTTCTTGGTACAACACGAAACAGAGATCAGTTGCACTCAGTTCGGTAGAGGAAGAGTACATAGCTACAAGTCAAGCAGCATGTGAGGCTATCTGGATGAGGAAGGTCCTAGTTGGTTTTTTTGGTCAGTAGATGGATCCGACAGTGATTTATTGTGATAACTAGAGTTGTATCAAACTCTCTAAAAATCCATTTTTTCATGATCAGTCCAAGCTAATAGATATATGGTATCATCATATCAAAGATTGTGTATTGAGGTGGATCATGTTGTTAGATTACATTCCCACGGAGGAGAAAGATGTTGACATCTTGACAAAGGCATTGCCAAGATGTAAATTCGAGTTTCACAGAGACAGGATCGGGGTAGTGGATAATCCCTTTCTTGTTGAGAGGGAGTGTTGAGAAATGGCAACAAGAAATTCCAGTTTAATTTGTCCTTGAATTAAACTATGAATTAAAATAGAATTCTTTTCTCATAGCAATTTGAAAATAATTAATTAAGTTTAATTAACTTAATTAATTTAGGAAATTCGAATTGGAAGTCTTTTAGAAGACATGTATATGTTCTCCCTAACTTATAGGAGTTCATAATGAGTTATGAATAAGTTGTAATTAGTTAACTCGGTTTATTGATCTAAGTCCAGTTAAATTAGTTCCAATCAGTTTCAGGAACTAATAGTGAGTAAACAGTCAGTTGGGACACTAGTGACCTAATTAGTGCTACTCTAGTTAACTAAAGATTCCACCATCAGAAACTCATGCATGTTGATTCTAAGAAAGACCCAGTTGAGACTAGAGTATAGGGACAATGTACTATTTGTTTTAGATTTTTCTAAGTTGCACTGATAGTGCATGCAATCAGGAACTGATCCTTGAGGGATTGCACTATTTTTAGAGGCTTTATTTCCCTTTAAATAAAAGCTACCCTTCATAGGAATTAAACATTGGAATAGAGACTTGGAGAGCTTGTGAATCAGCTAAGATTTGGCTTTGAGCTTGCTTATGAGTTGGAGATCGAATTTGTTGAGTGTTGGGATTGTTCTAGAGAGAACAATCATTGTAATTTCATCTTTATTTTCCGGATTAATACAAAACAAATAGTGGGGTTTTGAATTGTGGCTTTCCCCGGATATTTATTGTGTTATGTGCCTTTGATTCTCTTCCTCTAATGATTATTGTTTGCTCGATGTTTATGGGCTTCTGCTGTAAAGAGTAGAAGTAGATTCTTATCTCTTGTTTTAGTAGATTATATGAACTTGTGAATCTACAGGTTTTTCTACACCAGCATGATGTATGCAAGGGATGCACATTGGGGAAATATGTCAAATCCACCTTCCAAGGTCGAGATAGTAGAGCGGGAGCAATCTTGAAGTGAGTCCACTCTGATGTATCTAGACGCTTTTATACATCCTCTACAACAAAACGTAGGTACTATGTATTTTTTGTTGATGACTTTTCCAGAAAATGTTCGATCTTCATCATGTGGAAGAAGGATGAAGTTTTCTCTAAACTTGTTGAATTCAAAGCAATGGTTGAAAAGGATACTAGTCAGAATTTGAAATCCTTGAGAAGTGACAATGGAGGAGAATTTGTTTCTAACACCTTCAAGGAATTTTGTGCCACAGAGGGGATTAGAAGAGAACTGATAGCACCCCATAACCCACAAAAAATGGGGTGTTTGAAAGGAAGAACAAAGGCATAGTGGGAGAAGCAAGAACCATGTTGCATGATCAAGTATTTCCAGTGCATCTATGGGAAAAATCATGTAACATTGCAGTTTATTTGCAGAATCAGAGCCCTCCCAAAATACTTGGCATGATCACACTCGAAGAAGATTTCTCTGGGAGGAAGTCAAATGTATCTCATTTTAGAATTTTTGGAGCTATTGTGTATTTTCATGTCTCCAAGGATAGAAAGAAGAAACATAAGCCTACAGCTAAGATGGGGGTATTTGTAGAATACATAGAGACTCCACATAACTATAGGGTGTATTTTCCCTCACTCGAGGTGAAAGTAGCAAGGAGAGATGTCAAATTTGATGAGGAGAAGGCTATGAGATGATATCTAGAGAGAGAGATGAGTATCCCATTGGAGGAGAAGCTTCTAGCTCCAAATGAGGAGCCTCATGTAGAGATTTAGGATGTTGTGGAGCAACCACATGCAGAGGAGCAGACAGGAGGTCGAGTGGAGGAAACCACTCAACCAAAACCTTCTAGAGAGGGGAGGAAGAGATCTGGAGAAGCTAACAGATTGGTACAAGATGCATGAGAGCATGTGAGTGATCCTACATCTCAGCACAGGAAAAGGAGTCACCAAACATGTACACTAGGTATATGTCTCTCATGATATAGCTCATTGAGTCGGAGCCTTCTTCATTTGAGGACGCAGTTTCTCAACCAGCATGGGTTGATACCATGGTGGAGGAGTATGACTCCATCATGAAGAACAGTGTATGGTAGGTGGTGCCTAGACCAAATAACAACTCAGTGGTTGCTTCCAGATGGATCTACAAAGTGAAGCATGCAACTGATGGAAACATCGAAAAGTACAAGGCCAGATTTGTGGCCAAAGGCTTCTCTGAAGCAGAGGGAGTGGAATATGAGGAGATATTTTTCCCAATGGCAAGATATTCCTCAATCAGAACCATTCTAAAACTGGTTGCACAGATGGGGTGGAAGATCTGCCAGATGGATGTGAAAACTGCCTTTCTCATTGGTGTTGTTGAGGAAGAAATTTACATAGAGCAACCAGAGAGATTTCAGCAATATGACAGGGAGACATATGTATGTAGACTCGGGAGAGCCCTGTATGGTCTCAAACAGGCATCACGAGCATGGTACACTTACATTGACACATATCTTATCGGATTGGGCTTCACCAAAAGTGAAGCAAATGGAAATATCTATCACATTGTGGTAGATGGAAAGTTGCTTATCCTAATATTTTATGCGGATGACTTGACATTTACAGGGGATGAAAATTTGATCTGCTCTTGCAAGGAATATCTTGCAAGAGAATTCGAGATGAAAGAGATGGGCTTGATGCATTACTTCCTTTGTTGGAAGTATGGCAGGGTGATGGTGAGAAATTTTTGAGTCAAGGGAAGTATGCCTCTGAAATACTTCAAAGATTTCACATGGGTAATTGTAAGCCTATGGACACACCTCTAGCTACAAACTAGAGGAAGTAGGGTGCTTCTTTAGGAGAGCTAGTAAATGCTACCATCTACAGACAGCTTGTGGCATCCTTGATGTATATGGTGAACACAAGGGCTGACATATGCTATGTAGTTAATCAGATGAGTCAAGCCATGGTGAAGCCTACCAAGCTGTATTGGAAGGCAACAAAGCATGTGTTGAGGTACCTCAAAGGCACAAATGAGTATGGGTTTGATCTAGGTGGATATTGGTGGCCAGCCGCCAAGTCCACTTGGACCCCCACCATTGTTTCTTGTAGCTTTTCAGTTTCCTTAATTGTAGCACAGTTTACTATTTTTAGCATTTTTTCAGGTCCCGAACTTCTGAAGCCATTTTGAGGCCATAAACAACGTTTTTTGGGAAAACTGGGAGCAACATGTTTCTCTTCCCAAAGTTGTTGTTCTCGGATAGATATTTTTAATGAGATATTGTGTGCGTCAAACGGAGATTGTATGCCAAAGTTACAACCCCGAGAAGTTGATGTACCAATTTACCCAAACGGGGCCCACGGTTTGGCATTTCATCTTCTAGGGTTAGGTTTTTGGATGTTTAGGGTTCTCCATTGTTTCTCAATAATAAATAGGACTTTGAGCCTCATTGTAACATAGTTCAGAGGCATGTAACCGCCAAATCTCTTCTCAGAGATAAGCTACCATCACCCTAGCTAGTTTATTTTCATTTCTGTTTGTAAGCATATTTCAGTATTTTACAGTAATGAAATGAAGTATTATTTCTACTGCATCTCTATATGTATGGTTGTATCTATAATTTTTTGCATTCCTGTTTAAATCTGGATCAGTGGTATCAGAGGTGTCCGCTCTTTCTCTGTCTTTCCTTGCATGTCCCCAACGAGGTCGGGATATAAGGAGTTAGGGCTTGAACTGGTCGAACCTTTGCAAGACCAGCCTCGCAAATCCCTATGGCCTCCCATGGTGAATGAAAAGAAAGATGAGCGGGCAGGATATCCTATCAAAATCTTTCTCGAAGAGGCCCTCGAGCGACAAAGGAATGCGATGATGGACAACTTTGCCCAGATCCTTCAGCGGCTACCCAGGGATGACACATCTACTTCCAGCAACTACTCTGGAAGCACCACACCCTTTAAGGTACAAGTTAACTTTGACATTCCCATATTTGAGGGTCAGATAGATGCAGACGCCGTAGATAAATGGTTAAATATGCTAGAAGGGTATTTTTCTGTTCATAATTTTTCCGGCCGGGAAAAGATTACCTTCGCTCTTCTCAAAGCCGCCCCCCACGTCAAGGACTGGTGGGAAACCTACTACGAGTAGAAGGATGAAAGTATGGCCTCACTATTTTCAGCTGCATCCACTTGGGATTCATTCCGAACTACCATCAAGGAGCAGTACTACCCTGTCGGAAGCTATGAGGATCAATACATAAAGTGGACCATGCTGCGACAGGGAAGGGACCAAGACGTGCCAAAGCTTACAAATATTTTCCATACCCTTCACACAAAGTTGGGTATCAAGGATTCGAAGCAGCATTTAGTACTCAAATACCGCAGTTTCCTACACAAGTACATCCAGGAAGAAATAGAATTCCTAAACATCTCCTCACTTGGCATGGCATACTGATATGCCGTCAAGATCGAGCAAAAGTTTAAACAGAAGAAATAATGGTGGGGGTCCAAGTGGACTTGGCAGGTGGCCACCAATATCATAAAAAAGGATAAAGTCAAGGTGGGGCGGCCCAAGACAACCTGCCAAAGCCGCAAGAAAAGAACAATGCCGCCAAGCTGAAAAAGGACACAGGAAAGTGGTGTGAGTTCCATAAGAGATCCACTAACAACACAAGTGAGTGTTGGGCCAAGCAATCACTAGTGGCCGAGCTAAGGGTTTCAGAATCATATGCATGTTCCGACTCTAAGTCAGAACCCAACAAGGGGAATGACAAAGGGAAGCAGATTATCAATGCGGAGCCCAACGCCACCATTGCCACCACGAAGATCTAGAAGGAGGAACCTGAAGATCCAGAGGAGGAGGAGCGTCTCTTCCACTCCCAGATGTGGGTAAAGGGCTCCCCACTACAGTTCATTGTCGACATCGGGAGCCAAAAGAACCTCATTTCGGTAGAGGTTGTGAAGTGGCTGGGCTTACCGACCACAGCACATCCACAATTGTACACCATTGGGTGGCTTCACCAAGTATTATCATTGTGGAAGCAACATGATATGTATGAATCAAGGCCCCGTGTTGTTATTGTTACTTTGGGAAATAATTTGTACAGGATATCGGAGGTAGCACCGCCTACCGCCATCTCTTTGGTTACTGCAAAACAATGCAGTAAGCTCATTTCCAAAACCGAGAAATTTGTTTTCGTGATGATACGCCCTCAAGGAAAGAAGAAGATGGTGGCCACAACCTCTAGATAGGGCCCCTCCGCACGACAACTACAGATGGACAAGGTCGTGGAGGAGTACGAGGACATCTTCACCTCCCCCATAGGGGTTTCTCTGCACTGTCAGGTCGAGCACTCCATCGATCTGACCCCAGGTGCGTCCCTTCCCAATGGACCAATCTATCGGCGCTCCATGCTGGAGAATGATGAAATCAAGTGGCAGATTGAGGAGTTGTTGTAGAAAGGTCACATCCATCCGAGTTCATCGCCTTGTGGGAGCCTGATCATGTTGGTACAGAAAAAGGATGGGACTTGGAGACTCTATATTGACTATTGGGTGCTAAACAAGATCACTGTCCATAATAGGTACCCGATCCCATAGATTAATGAACTCCTGGACCAAATGAAGGGGGAAAAATATTTCAACAAGATCGATTTGAATTCGGGATATCACCAAGTACCAATTGAACCCTCCGATGTGTGAAAGACTACCTTCAAAGCCAAGGAGGGCCTTTTCGAATGGTTGGTTATGCCTTTCAGATTGACGAATGCTCCTGCAACCTTCATGAGGCTAATGGATGACATCTTGTGGCCATTCACCAACTCATTGGTAGTGGTATACTTTGATGACATCCTGATCTTCAGCCAGAGTTGGGAAGAGCACCTCCACCACATTCGACAGGTTCTCCAAACACTGCGACAACAAGTTATGTGCCAATTTGGAGAAATGCACTTTTGGCATGACCCAAGTTCAGTATCTATGATACATTATTGATGAATGGAGGATGCATGTGGATCCAGCCAAAATCCAAGTCATTCGGGATTGGCCATCTCCAACCACTCTGATAGAGCTCCGCAGCTTTCTAGGTATTGCCAACTTCTACCGCAGGATCGTGTTGGGATTTTCTCATATCACTTGGCCCTTGAGTCAAGTCACCAAGGGAGGAATGAAATCAAAATTCTTTTGGTCTGAATCTCAACAGAAGGCATTCACAGAGTTGAAAGATCGCCTCTGCTCAGCACCAGTGCTCGCATTACCAGACTTGCAACAACCATTTGAGGTCGAGACAGATGCCTCTGACTATGCTATTGGGGTAGTCCTTACTCAACACGGGCATCCAGTGGAATATCACAGTGAGACACTTTCAGACACAGTCTGAAAGTATCCCACTTATGACAAAGAGATGTATTCCATTGTGCAGGCCTGTCGGTAATGGAAGCATTACATTTTGGGAAAGGAAACGGTCATCCACACAGAACACCAACCCCTGCAATTCATACATACCCAAGGGAAATTGCGAAGTGATCGCCATCAGAAGTGGTCCACATACTTACAACAGTTCCATTTGAATATCAAGTATAAGAAGGGCAACACCAATAATGTTGCAGATTTCCTCAGTCGACCACCAATCATGGCGTTAACCACCGTGCTCAACTCTTGTGGGCATGAGACTTCCGATTGGCCACTTCTCTGCAAAAGCAACCCAGAATTCGGCCACACATACCAAACACTCTTGGAGGGTCAGCATGTTCCAGATTTCACCTCCAAGATGCCATGTTATGCCACCTGGGTCACCTTTGTGTTCCTTCAAGCAAGCATGCCAAGATGATTTGGGAAGCGCACTACAGTCGGGGTCGAGAAAACGGTGGCAGTACTACAGAAGTATTTCTATTGGCCGAATCTTCGACAGGATGTTAGCAAGTACATCAAATCATGCACCGCATGTGCCATTTCCAAACCGACCATCAAGAAGCAAGGCCTCTATACCCCACTGCCTACCCCTAGTCGACCTTGGGAATCCATCTCCATGGATTACATGTCATGCCTTGATCTGAAAATGGAATGTACTTGTTTAAGGGTGCAAGGTATCCATTTCCATTTATGTAAATGAGTGCACAAATACTCCAAGTTTAAATCTGAAAACATGTGCACTTCTTATTTCTAATATAGAGATTGACTGTAGGGGAATTTACTGGATATGTCACCTCTAAAGAGAGGATGAGATCCAGAAGCTACCTGGCCCTCTACAGACTCTGCCTAAAGAAATAAAATGTAAACACTCAGATTCAATTAAAACAAGACCTTGCTTGAACTTGACATTATGCGGAATCTTAGCTTGAAAAAGTGTATGTCTTTTCTTCTGTTTATGTGTTTTAACTTGATCTGTTTCAGTTGATATTAAACATATATATCAGACATATAATGCAGCAAATAAACATCACACATAACAGCAAATTTAATAAGGAGTTCACCCCAATCTCGTGGGCTACGTCTCTTGTGAGCTCTAGTCAACTAGACTTGGCTCTTTGGGATTATAGCTTGAATTCTTTTACAAGTTCCACACTCAACTCCAAAAGGTTACTGACTGAACCTATGGGTTTAAAGAAACCATATACATCCCTGTCATGAATGTCCTCTTTGTGCAGGTAGATCTAGGCTCCCTTGGACTTGATTCCTTCAGTAGGTGCAATAAGCTTCCCTGAGCTTCTTAATGGCACAAACTCCTTCATAATGCTTCAAATATCTCTGAAACCTCTGCTAATGTCTCCAGCACATATCTGACATAAACAAATGACTGTTAATTTGCTCAAAATGAGCACTGCATCCCCAATCTAGGCCTTCTCCCATGGATGGCTCTGGGCTGCCTGAAACTTCTCTTTAGCATCTCGGCCTTTAGAAGTCTCCAAATGCTTCTGAAAACACCTTCATTGGATTCATAAGGTTCCTTACAGCAAAAATAGGCTTTTGTTTCACCTCAAACAGATGAACCTAGCCTAGCACAGCTCAATCTCTGAAATGGCCCTGATGGCCCTGAAAGCTTCCCTGAAGCTAAACAATGAGAAGAATGCCTCAACAGGAAAAACAAGCTGTAGATATGGATTTATAAGATTGAAATCCTTCAGGAATGACCTTCGTTTTACATTCACTGGCTGCGCAATTCCCAATGCAGCTCCCAAACTGATTTGGCTCTAGTGGCTCCTGGAACTTCCATGAAGCAAAATCACCTGCAAACGACCTCAGATGGTTGTGAAACCTATGCCAATGGATTCAGAAGGTCGAAGATACCCAAAATCAAAAAACAATTCGCCCAAAAAGGACTTTCCTAGCCAAAGTTATGGCTCATTGAAGATTTCCTTTAATTTGTCCTAAAATCACTCCAGCTAACTGTAGTGGAGGTCCAGATAGGTCCGCCAATTATGGCGGGACCGCCAAAATTTGGCGCTCCACCAATATTCCCACCAGTCTAACTACCTTAACTCCAGTTTTAGCGCGCATGTGACCGGAAATCTCGGGCTGGTGGTTTGCATTGGAGTTCGTGCCGGCGGTTAAGGGAATAGACCCACAGTTTTGGGCGCGTAGTCATATGTATGGGGGCTGGCCGTTAGGGGCTGGCCCCCTTAGGGCCCCGCCCAATGGAACCTTAAAACTCAAATGAATTTTATTCCACTTCCATAACAAGAGCTATCTGTGTAGCGCATTGGTAAGGTGGAGTAGTCGGCCATGTGAGGTCGCGGGTTCAAACCACAATTCGACCAAAATTTTTAACATGCGCCCATTAATGCTGATGTCACCTTGGGCCACGTGGCGCCCTCTGGGCCTGCCACATGGTAGCTTGCCATTCGCTGCCCAGAAAGAATATTCTCTGGAATATTCTGGGAATATTCTATTTTAAATTTTTTTGAAAAAAATTCAAAATTTCAATGTTATTGGGCAATTTTTCTTTTTGGCATAACTTCCTCATATGGAGACCGTTTTTCGAACCATTCATGGCACCGGAATCAGGAAGATGAGCTCTATCCGGTCATTTAGGTTCAAACCAGTTCTGAGCACTTTCATTTTTTACCATTTTACGACACTTGGTCCTGAGCTCCTGATCACACCTCCCAAATGAGAAGGCTTTTGGTCCCCAAAAGCTTACTGAATCTCTGAACTGAACTGTACAGCACTTGAGGAACAGAAATATCCTCTTCCGTTCAGCCAAAAGAGCATACTGATGCCAAAATGTCCTACCTTGCCAACTGTCGTCATGGCGACTTTTTGCTGCATAAGCCAAGTACTTGTCGAATCCCGACCAAGCTTGTTCTTTCGCCAAACAAATCTGAAATTGCAGGAACCAGCAATGAAACTTGTTGATATATGAGCTGAAATATTCCTTTGAACATGTGGGCTTTCTAACTGTCACGATGCCCATCCATGGCACCTCCACTCCAAAAGAAGAGTTGCCTCCCAAATGAGAAGGCTTTTACCGGCTGTAGCATGTTGAATGTACTGCAAATTCTCATCCCAAACTCTTGGGATACTTGCTGCAAAAACTTCTCAAAATAAGTAGAGAACCATGCTGAAATTTGAGCCCTCTTTGCATGCATGCTTTTCCAGCTCATGGGATTGTGCACAGCTTTGCACCAAATTCTTTCCCTGCACCAAATGACACCAAAGGTATCTTGTGCAACAAGACAATCATCAACAACAATTTGTCCTGAAATATGCTGAACAATGGACTCAACCATCAACATAGCAAATGTGTACACAACCGACACAAGTCAACAAAACATGTGCACCACAATCGACACAAGTCGACAACATAAGTGGCACAATCGACACAAGTCGATGAAACATGTGACACAATCGACAATGTAAAAGTGTGCTCACAAGCGACACTAGTCGACCAACAACAAGATACATTTACAAACACCTATGCATGTATCATGTACAATGAACTATATACAGTTCGACAAATACACCTACAACATCTATGTACAGGTGTAACTTCAACTCTTCTTTTCTAAGACCAACAGGTACATCAACCCAATAAAAACACATATGGGTGACAAGAGCTGAAATGAAAAACATTGTTGCAATAACAGTGAGTACCATACTCATCTTTTACCTTCATGGCGAGATTTTGCAACAACATAAGAACAAAACATGCATACCCAAACTGACTGTATGTACAAAAGGAGTATGTCTTACTGTGTCAAGAAGTCCATCCACTTCTTACCAAGCCATTTCAATGGCGATTTTTGCTGCTGCAATTCTTCCTCATGTGAAACTTCCCTTTCCACATCAATAATGGAATCTGTGGTTCCACCTTTGCCAATCTTCTTGTCATCCTACTGCATGCGTGTGGGACGACAAGTTGGATGTAAAGTCCAACAATGAGAGACAACATGTCCCTTCTTTTGGCAAAAAGTGAAAATCTTATGCACCTTCTTTGAAGGTAGTCTTTCCTTCATCTGTTCCCTGTATGCTTTCTTCCTCATCCAGCATCTCGAAACATGATGGTTAAATTGACCACAATATGTACAAGGAAACTTTCTTCCATTAAAGCATGTAAAATGATCATGCCTTGCAGAAACACAATCAAATTGATCATGAGAAGATTTATACCTTTTGTGCTGCTTTGCATGTTCATCCTTTTTGCCTCCATGAGGAGATGAACTAATAGAGGCTTCAACTTTCAATCGCAGACTAACATCTTCTTTCTTGTCTTGAAAACTGTCTAACATAGCATGCTTGCCATAAGCTGCATGTCTACCATCTTCTTGCTGCAACAAAGGCTTAAAACAATGGCAATCATCATTGAAACAAATTTGACATATTTGTCTCATGGAACTTGGAACAAAAGTTCTCTTTGAATTAGCCTCACATGCCTTCATGGCTTTTGAGTCTTTGCCATTAGATTGCACATAACCCAGTCCAAGATTCTTGGATCGTTCCTCAACAAGAATGGGTTCAATCATGCCTTGTCCATGCTTTCCTAATCCTTTGCCTTCATAACCCATCTCAATCATGAACTTAGATCCTATTCCCCTTGTATGCTTTTCGAAAGATCCTACACATCTTTCTGAAGAGGAAACTGAAGACAAATCAGAATGGATGACCTCTTTCTCATGCATGTTCTTGGTCAAAGCCTCTTGTGCTTGCTGAAGCTGAAACTCCATATCTTGCAATCTTTGAAGAAGCTCTTCCTTCTCTTGCTTCATGGCCAACAATTTCTCATGAAGCACTGTGCTTTCTCTTCTATCCTCAAACAGAATCTGCACCATATCCTTCAATACAAGGAATTCACGCTTCATGTCCTCATCAAAGAACATTGTGAAGGAGGAAACTTCACTGGTAGAAGTTGTCATTATGAGGTCAATGAACAAATTAACTTCAACAATTTGTTTAAAGATTTTCAAAACAAATGACAAAGCTTTTTACCCAGATGTCTTTACAGACATCACATTCAAGCAGCCAACAACAAATCAACTCAAGAAAAATTCTTGGAGTGATTTTAAGGTCCTTTTGGGGTAAGGAAAATACCTTCTATTCCTTTTTGTCTTCTCCAAGACTTAGCTAATCAGTAGCTATCCCCAAACTTCAGCAAACTCAAACAACATGCAGTTTGCAAAATAGTAAAGCAGTCAATCTTCAACACTGCTTAAGACACCTTTCAAGCTACACAATCAAGCTAGTGATGTCAGTCAAGCAAACCAAGTGCTCTGATACCATCCTGATCTGAAAATGGAATGTACTTGTTTAAGGGTGCAAGGTATCCATTTTCATTTATGTAAATGAGTGCACAAATACTCCAAGTTTAAATCTGCAAATATGTGCACTTCTTATTTCTAATACAGAGATTGACTGTAGGGGCATTTACTGGATATGTCACCTCTAAAGAGAGGATGAGATCCAGAAGCTACCTGGCCCTCTACAGACTCTGCCTAAAGAAATAAAAAGTAAACACTCAGATTCAATTAAAACAAGACCTTGCTTGAACTTGACGTTATGCGGAATCTTAGCTTGAAAGAGGTGTATGTCTTTTCTTCTGTTTATGTGTTTTAACTTGATTTGTTTCAGCTGATATTAAACATATATATCAGACATATAATGCAGCAAATAAACATCACACATAACAGCAAATTTAATAAGGAGTTCACCCCAATCTCGTGGGCTACGTCTCCTATGAGCTCTAGTCAACTAGACTTGGCTCTTTGGGATTATGGCTTGAATTCTTTTACAAGTTCCACACTCAACTCCAAAAGGTTACTGACTGAACCTATGGGTTTAGAAAAACCATATACATCCCTGTCATGGCTATCCTCTTTGTGCAGGCAGATCTAGGCTCCCTTGGACTTGATTCCTTCAGTAGGTGCACTAAGCTTCCCTGAGCTTCTTAATGGCACAAACTCCTTCAGAATGCTTCAAATGTCTCTGAAACCTCTGCTAATGTCTCCAGCACATATCTGACATAAACAAATGACTGTTCATTTGCTCAAAATGAGCACTGCATCCCCAATCTAAGCCTTCTCCCATGGATGGCTCTGGGCTGCCTGAAACTTCTCTTTAGCATCTCGGCCTTTAGAAGTCTCCAAATGCTTCTGAAAACACCTTCATTGGATTCAAAAGGTTCCTTACAGCAGAAATAGGCTTTTGTTTCACCTCAAACAAATGAACCTAGCCCAGCACAGCTCAATCTCTGAAATGGCCCTAATGGCCCTGAAAGCTTCCCTGAAGCTAAACAGTGAGAAGAATGCCTCAACAGGAAAAAAGAGCTGTATATATGGATTTATAACATTGAAATCCTTCAGGAATGACCTTCGTTTCACATTCACTGGCTGCACAATTCCCAATGCAGCTCCCAAACTGATTTGGCTCTAGTGGCTCCTGGAACTTCCATGAAGCAAAATCACCTGCAAACGACCTCAGATGGCTTTGAAACCTATGCCAATGGCTTCATAAGGTCGAAGATACCCAAAATCAAAAAAAAAAAATTGTCCAAAAAGGACTTTCCTAGCCAAAGTTATGGCTCATTAAAGATTTCCTCCAGTTTGTCCTAAAATCACTCCAGTTAACTGTAGTGGAGGTCCAGATAGGTCCGCCAATTATGGCGAGACCACCCAAATTTGGCGCTCTGCCAATATTCCGGCAGCCTAACTGTCTTAACTCCAATTTTAGCGTGCATGTGACCGGAAATCTCGGGCTGTTGGTTTGCATTGGAGTTCATGCCGGCGGTTAAGGGAATAGAACCACGGTTTTGGGCGCGTAGTCATATGTATGGGGGTTGGCCGTTAGGGGTTGGCCCCCTTAGGTCCCCGCCCAACGGAACCTTAAAACTCAAATGAATTTTGTTGTGCTTCCATAACAAGAGTTATTTGTGTAGTGCGTTGGTAAGGCGGAGTAGTCGGCCATGTGAGGTCGCGGGTTCAAACCACAATTCGACCAAAATTTTTAACATGTGCCCATTAAAGATGATGTCACCTTGGGCCACGTGGCACCCTCTGGGCCTACCATGTGGTAGCTTGCCATTCGCTGCCCAGAAAGAATATTCTCTAAAATATTCCAGGAATATTCTATTTTAAATTTGTTTGAAAAAATTCAAAATTTCAATGTTATTGGGTAATTTTTCTTTTTGGCATAACTTCCTCATACGGAGACCGTTTTTCGAACCGTGCACGGTGCCAGAATCAGGAAGACAAGCTCTATCCAGTCGTTCAGGTTCAAACTATTTTTGAGCACTTTCATTTTTTACCATTTTACGACACTTGGTCCTGAGCTCTTGATCATGCCTACCTTCTACTAAGCATGGAAATGACTGTGTTTTTGTGGTCATCGACAAGTTCTTGAAGATGGCCATTATGGTGACCTACAAGAAGAATATCACAGCAGAAGCCACTGCTAAAATCTTCTTTGAACGCGTGTGGGTACACTTTGGGATCCCACAATCTATCATCATAGATCGGGATAGCAGGTTCCTCAGTACATTTTGGTCCAATCTCTAGTCGATGTTGGACACCAAACTCACTAAGTCCACAACCTTCCATCCTCAAACTTATGGCCAGATAGAGGATGTGAACCGGATGATCATACACATTCTACACATGTACAACTCAAAGCATCCACGCACATGGGATGAGAGACTTCCCTATGTTCATCACAGCTACAATCGGGCTCTCCACAGCTCGACTGGCCACAACCCTTTTCAGGTGGCCTTGGGATTCTAGCCACTATGTTCCATTAATGTGGTCATGCCAATTGCAGCTACTCACACAGATTCGGCTCATGTCCAATCCAAAACAGATAAGGTAAACAACTTCATTGAGCACATCCAAAATATTCTCCAGTAGGTCCACGACATTCTGGAGAAATCAAATGCCAAGTACAAGCAGTGACATGATAAACATTAGGTGCCACACAAGTTTCAGGTGGGCAACAAAGTCTGGTTGCATTTGCAAAAGGAACGCCTTACCAGAGCCTATTGGAAACTCAGACCACTCCGATATGGCCCTTACACCATTACCAAGGCTGTGGGAGACAATGCCTTTGAGCTCAGCATTCCCCCATTCCTTGGCCTACACCCAGTGTTCAATGTGGACCGCCTTCGGCCATACTTTCCACCATTACTAGACACATCCGACATTGCAGAACAACGCATACCCATAGAGTTAAATCCAAATTGCATGGAACAAGTTATAACTGATCAAATCATGGACACACAAATCAAGCACACTCGCCAACAGAATATCCAATTGTATTGATTTGTCAAAGCAAGCCAACTCCTTCACTAGGGCAAGTGGCTCACCAGGGACCAAGTTCAGTAGAAGTTTCCTCATCTCATGGAGGAACTCAACGCAATGGGGACCATTGGTTCCTAAGGGGAGAGGAATGATCCAGGTGGATATTGGTGGCCACCCGCCAAGTCCACTTGGACCCCCACCATTGTTTCTTTCAGCTTTTCAGTTTCCTTAATTATAGCACAGTTTACTATTTTTAGCAGTTTTTCGGGTCTTGAACTTCTGAAGTCGTTTTGTATTTCTCGGATAGATCTTTCTAACGAGATATTGTGTGCGTCAAACGGAGATTGTATGCCAAATTTACGACCCCAGGAAGTTGATGTACCAATTTACCCAAACGGGGCCCACAGTTTAGCGTTTCATCTTCTAGGGTTAGGTTTTTGGATGTTTAGGGTTCTCCATTGTTTCTCAACAATAAATAGGCCTTTGAGCCTCATTGTAACACAGTTCAGAGGCATGTAGCCACCACATCTCTTCTCAAAGATAAGCTACGATCGCCCTAGCTAGTTTATTTCCATTTTTGTTTGTAAACATATTTCAGTATTTTACAGTAATGAAATGAAGTAGTATTTATGTTGCATCTCTATATGTATGGTTATATCTGTAATTTGTTGCGTTCCTATTTAAATCTGGATCAGGGTTATGGTACAGGATGACAGAGGGAGTGAATCTCCAAGGCTTCACTAATACAGATTGGGCAGGGAGTCCTTTAGATAGGAAAAGTACTTCAAGTGCTATCTTTAGTTTTGGGTCTACAACTATTTCTTGGTATATGAAAAAACAGAGGTTTGTGGCACTCAACTTAGCAGAGGTTGAATACGCAGTTACAAGTCAAGCGTCATGTGAGGTCACATGGATGAGGAAAATACTTGTGGGTCTTTTCAGTAAGGAGATGGATCTAACAATGATATATCATGATAATCAGAGTTATATCAAACTCTTTGAGAATCCAATATTTCATGACAAGTCCAACCACATTGACATCGAGTATCATCACTTGCGAGATTGCGTGCAGAGGATAATTATGTTGCTACAATACATTCCAATTGAGGAGCAGGATGCAGATATCTTAACAAAGGCATTGTCAAGAGGAAAATTCAAATTTCATAGGTGCAAGATAGGGGTGGTTCAAAATCCCTTTCTTGCTAAGAGGGAGTGTTAGAAATTGTAGCAAGAAAGGCTCAATTTGACTTTTGCCTTAGTCAAATTGAGTAATTCAATTTTCCACATCAGCAGGATGACTTGGATTGTAGTTAACTTGTGTGACATGGCTTTGTCTACTAGTTAGCTCAGTAAATTCGAGTTAGAGGCTAGAAGTAGAGTTTTGCATGTAGTGATTGCTAAAATTTAGCAATCTAATTCAGTTATGTTTAGTTGATCTCAATTAACTGAGCTCAAATATTTAATTGGGTCGGTTGAAGGTCAGTTGAGTAGTAGAATTGTTTTTAACTCAGTGATCTCTTAGTTACACTAATCAATCATCTAAAAATAACCCAGACATGCATGGAATTCTAATTTCCTAGTTGAAGTGGAGGAAAAAGCACATTGTAATTATGAGTTGTATACTAGTTGAGTGTACAGGCTTGGTAATTGAGCAAGTGATCAATTCCTTCGGATTTGCGCTAGGAAATAGGGAATTTCCCTATTATTTAGGAGCTCAATTAATTGGTACTCAAATACCGTGGTTTCCTGCACAAGTACATCCAGGAAGAAATAGAATTCCTGAACATCTCCTCGCTTGGCATGGCATACTGATATGCTGTCAAGATTGAGCAAAAGTTTAAACAAAAGAAACAATGGTGGGGGTCCAAGTGGACTTGGCAAGTGGCCACCAATATCATAAAAAAGGACAAAGCCAAGGCGGGGTGGCCCAAGACAACCTGCCAAAGCTGTAAGAAAAGAACAACGCCGCGAAGCCGAAAAAAGACACAGAAAAGTGGTGTGAGTTCCATAAGAGCTCCACTCACAACACAAGTGAGTGTTGGGCCAAGAAATCACTAGTGGCCAAGCTAAGGGTTTCAGAATCAGATGCATGTTCCGACTCTGAGTCGGGATCCGACAAGGGGAGTAACAAAGGGAAGCAAATTATCGATGTGGAGCCCAACGCCACCATTGCCACCATGAAGATCTAGAAGGAGGAACCTGAAGATCCAGAGGAGGTGGAGTGTCTCTTTCACTCCTAGATGTGGGTATAGGGCTCCCCACTACATTTCATTGTCGACATCAGGAGCCAAAATAACCTCATTTCGGCAGAGGTCATGAAGCGGCTGGGCTTACCGACCATAACACATCCACAACCGTACACCATCAGGTGGCTTCACCAAGGGCGAGATCTTCGCGTAAGCCAGCAGTGTCGCCTTCCATACAACATCAAGCCCTTCACAGATGAGGTATTGTGTGACGCTGTTCCCCTTGATGTTTGTGATGTATTATTAAGACAACTATACTTGTGGAAGCAACATGATATGTATGAATCAAGGCCCCGTGTTATTATTTTTACTTTGGGAAATAAGTTGTACAGGATACCGGAGGTAGCACCGCCTACCGCCATCTCTTTGGTTACTGCAAAACAATGCAGTAAGATAATTTCCAAAACCGAGAAATTCTTTTTCCTGATGATATGCCCTCAAGGAAAGAAGAAGATAGTGGCCACGACCTCCAGACAAGGCCCCTCCGCACGACAACTACATATGGACAAGGTCGTGGAGGAGTATGAGAACATCTTCACCTCCCCCGCAGGGGTTCCTCTGCAATGTCAGGTCGAGCACTCCATCGATCTGACCCCAGGTGCGTCGTTTCCCAATGGACCAACCTATTGACGCTCCGTGCTGGAGAACGGTGAAATCAAGTGGTAGATTGAGGAGCTATTGCAGAAAGGTCACATCCTTCCGAGTCATCGCCTTGTGGGAGCCTGATCGTGTTGGTTCAGAAAAAGGATGGGACTTGGAGACTCTGTATTGACTATTGGGTGCTGAACAAGATCACTGTCCATAATAGGTACCCAATCCCATGGATTGATGAACTCCTGGACCAACTGAAGGGGGGAGAATATTTCAGCAAGACCGATTTAAAGTCAGGATATCACCAAGTACCAATTGAACCCTCCACTATGTGGAATACTGCCTTCAAAGCCAAGGAGGGCCTTTTCGAATGGTTGGTTATGTCTTTCAGATTGACAAATGCTCCTGCAACCTTCATGAGGCCAATGGATGACATCTTGTGGCCATTCACCAACTCATTGGTAGTAGTATACTTGGATGACATCCTGATCTTCAGCCAGAGTTGGGAAGAGCACCTCCACCACATCCGATAGGTTCTCCAATCACTGCGACAACACAAGTTATGTGCCAATTTGGAGAAATGCACTTTTGGCATGACCCAGGTTCAGTATCTATGATACATTATTGATGAATGGAGGGTGCATGTGGATCCAGCCAAAATCCAAGTCATTCAGGATTGGCCATCTCCAACCACTCTGACATAGCTCCACAGCTTTCTAAGTCTTGCCAACTTCTACCACAGGTTTGTGTTGGGATTTTCTCATATCACTTGGCCCTTGAGTCAAGTCACCAAGTGAGGAGCGAAGCGAAATTCTTTTGGTCTGAATCTCAATAGAAGACATTCACAGAGTTGAAAGATCGCCTCTGCTCAGCACCAGTGCTCGCATTACCAGACTTGCAACAACCATTTTAGGTCGAGACAGATGCCTCTGACTATGATATTTGGGCAGTCCTTACTCAACACGGGCATCCAGTGGAATATCACAGTGAGACACTTTCAGACACAGTCCGAAAGTATCCCACTTATGACAAAGAGATGTATTCCATTGTGTAGGCCTGCCGGCAATGGAAGCATTACATTTTGGGAAAGGAAACGGTCATCCACACAGAACACCAACCCCTGTAGTTCATACATACCCAAGGGAAATTACAGAATGATCGCCATCAGAAGTGGTCCACATACCTACAACAGTTCCATTTGAATATCAAGTATAAGAAGGGCAGCACCAATAATGTTGCAGATTTCCTCAGTCAACCACAAATCATGGCGTTAACCACCGTGCTCAACTCTTGTGGGCATGAGACTTCCAATTGGCCACTTCTCTACAAAAGTAACCCAGAATTCGGCCACACATACCAGACACTCTTGGAGGATCAGCATGTTTCAAATTTTCACCTCCAAGATTCCATGTTACGCCACTTGGGTCACCTTTGTGTTCCTTCAAGCGAGCATGCCAAGATGATTTGGGAAGCACACTATAGTTGGGCTACTGGGAATTTCGGGGTCGAGAAAATGGTGGTAGTACTGCAGAAGTATTTCTATTGGCCGAATCTTCGACAAGATGTTAACAAGTACATCAGATCATGCACCGCCTGTGCCATTGCCAAGCCGACCATCAAGAAGCAAGGCCTCTATACCCCACTGCCTACCACTAGTCGACCTTGGGAATCCATCTCCATGGATTACATGCCAGGCCTACCTTCTACTAAGCATGGAAACGACTGTGTTTTTGTGGTCATCGACAAGTTCTCGAAGATGGCCATTATGGCGACTTGCAAGAAGAATATCACAGCAAAAGCCACTGCTAAAATCTTCTTTGAACGAGTGTGGGTACACTTTGGGAACAGTCTATCATCATAGATCAGGACAGCAGGTTCCTCAATACATTTTGTTCCAATCTCTAGTCGATGTTGGACACCAAACTCACTAAGTCCACAACCTTCCATCCTCAAACTTATGGCCAGATAGAGGTTATGAACAGGATGATCATACACATTCTACACATGTACAACTCAAAGCGTCCACGCACATGGGATGAGAGCCTCCCCTATGTTCACCATAGCTACAATCAGGCTCTCCACAACTCGACTGGCCACAACCCTTTTCAGGTGGGCTTGGGATTATAGCCACTATGTTCCATTGATGTGGCCATGCATTGCAGCTACTCACACAGATTCGGCTCCTATCCAGTCCGAAACAGATAAGGCAAACAACTTCATTGAGCACATCCAAAATATTATCCAGTAGGTCCACGACATTCTGGAGAAATCAAATGCCAAGTACAAGCAGCGACATGATAAATATTGGGTGCCACACAAGTTTCAGGTGGGCAACAAAGTCTGGTTGCATTTGCAAAAGGAACGCCTTACCGGAGCCTATTGGAAACTCAAACCACTCCAATATGGCCCTTACACCATTGCCGAAGCTGTGGGAGACAATGCATTTGAGCTTAGCATTCCCCCATTCCTTGGCCTACACCCAGTGTTCAATGTGGACCGCCTTCGACCATACTTTCCACCATTACTAAACACATCCGACATTGCAGAACAACTCATACCCATAGAGTTAAATCCAGATTGCATGGAACAAGTTGTAACTGATCAAATCATGGACACACAAATCAAGCACACTCGCCAGCAGAATATCCAACAGTATCAATTTGTCAAAGCAGGCCAACTCCTTCACTAGGGCAAGTGGCTCACCAGGGACCAAGTTCAGCAGAAGTTTCCTTATCTCATGGAGGAACTCAACGTAATGGGGACCATTGCTTCCTAAGGGGGGAGGAATGATCCAGGTGGATATTGGTGGCCACCCGCCAAGTCCACTTGGACCCCCACCATTGTTTCTTTGAGCTTTTCAGTTTCTTTAATTGCAGCACAATTTACTATTTTTAGCAGTTTTTCGGGTCTTGAACTTCCGAAGCCGTTTTGAGGCCCTAAACGACGTTTTTTGGGAAAACTGGAAGCAACATGTTTCTCTTCCCAAAGTTGTATTTCTCGGATAGATATTTCTAACGAGATATTGTGCGTGTCAAACGGAAATTGTATGCCAAAGTTACGACCCTGGGAAGTTGATGTACCAATTTACCCAAACAGGGCCCACATTTTAGTGTTTCATCTTCTAGGGTTAGGTTTTTGGATGTTTAGGGTTATCCATTGTTTCTCAACAATAAATAGGCCTTTGAGCCTCATTGTAACACAGTTCAAAGGCATGTAGCCGCCACATCTCTTCTTAAAGATAAGCTACCATCGCCCTAGCTAGTTTATTTCCATTTCTGTTTGTAAACATATTTCAGTGTTTTACAGTAATGAAATGAAGTAGTATTTCTGCTGCATCTCTATATGTATGGTTATATCTGTAATTTGTTGTGTTCCTATTTAAATCTGGATCAGGGTTATGGTACAAGATGACAGAGGGAATGAATCTCCAAGGCTTCACTAATACAGATTAGGTAGGGAGTCCTTTAGATAGGAAAAGTACTTCAAGTGCTATCTTTAGTTTTGGGTCTACAACTATTTCTTGGTATATGAAAAAACAGAGGTTTGTGGCACTCAACTTAGCAGAGGTTGAATACACAGTTACAAGTGAAGCGTCATGTGAGGTCACATGGATGAGGAAAATACTTGTGGGTCTTTTCAGTAAGGAGATGGATCTAACAGTGATATATCGTGATAATCAGAGTTATATCAAACTCTTTGAGAATCCAATATTTCATGACAAGTCCAACCACATTGACATCGGGTACCATCACTTGCGAGATTGCATGCAGAGGATAATTATGTTGCTACAATACATTCCAATTGAGGAGCAGGATGCAGATATCTTAACAAAGGCATTGTCAAGAGGAAAATTCAAATTCCACAGGTGCAAGATATGGGTGGTTCAAAATCCCCTTCTTGCCAAGAGGGAGTGTTAGAAATTGTAGCAAGAAAGGGTCAATTTGACTTTTGCCTTAGTCAAATTGAGTAATTCAATTTTCCACATCAGCAGGATGACTTGGATTGTAGTTAAATTGTGTGACATGACTTTGTCTACTAGTTAGCTCAGTAAATTTGGGTTAGAGGCTAGAAGTAGAGTTTTGAAAGTAGTGATTGCTAAAATTTAGCAATCTAATTCAGTTATGTTTAGTTGATCTCAATTAACTGAGCTCAAATCTTTAATTGGGCCAGTTGAAGGTCAGTTGAGTAGTAGAATTGTTTTTAACTCAGTGATATCTTAGTTACACTAGTCAATCATCTAAAAATAACCCAGACATGCATGGAATTCTAATTTCCTAGTTGAAGTGGAGGAAAAAGCACATTGTAATTATGAGTTGTATACTAGTTGAGTGTACAGGCTTGGTAATTGAGCAAGTGATCAATTCCTTCGGATTTGCGCTAGGAAATAGGGAATTTCCCTATTATTTAGGAGCTCAATTTCTCCTGAATTGCGCAAGGAAATAGGAGCAAGCTAGGGCCTTGAATTGGCTAAGTGTTGGTCAAAGCAGGACAATCAACAGAAGAACAGGTTTACAGTGCAAGGTGTGCTTTAGATCTGAAGCAAGACATTGTAATAGTTTCTCATTCTCATCTGATTAATGAAAATAAGCGAAGGGGTTTTGCCCAGGTGGGTTCCCTCTTATGGTTTTAATGGTTGCATGTCATTGCTTATGTTTCTAAACTGTGATTTCCTTTCCGCAAAATAGTAGAGGAAATTTGTAATCTCTTGATTTCAGTTCAATTTCATCAGTAGTAGAAAATTTCTATTAATTTCTACAATCTACTCACATACCATTTCACCATATGGAATTCCCCATTTTGACTTTGTCAACTATGTGTTTCACTCTCATTGCATTGAGAGAAAGGTAATTAATCTAGCAAGCTTAATTGCAATACATGAATCAATGCATTAATTAAATTTAAACATTCTACCAACTAATAATACATGAAACGTTATTATAATTGATGTCATGCATTAATGTTATCTGCTCATTATCAATAATCATATAATGCAATGATGCATGTCAAACATGGGTGACAAAGCATTTAGAGAGAACTTGACAAACAATGTTGGGGCAAAGTTCATGGTTGTGATGCATGTCAAAGTATGTTTAATTGTTATGCATCATCATCCATATCATAGTACATGTTTTATTCTAACCATGTCACCAATATGAATCATAATACATTTTAATATACAAGTAAAGGAACGTTTCAATTAAATCATCATATTTTAACAAGGGGACTTTGTAATACCTTCCCAAGGTGGAAATACTTTGAAGTCACCACATGTCCATCTTTACAGGTTAAGGATCCTTGATGGTTATTGATCTAAACCTCGATTCAAAGTTATGTTATAGCATTTAAATGCAATCCCTGCAATAGAATTACTCTAATAAATCCATCAAAGAAATTCCTATTTTACCATGCATTTGATTCCTAAAGAAAAACTACTTTCATTTTTTATGCATACAATTGGTATATGGTTGAGCAGAACCATTCATAGAGAAAACATGTTGAGCAAAGAGCAAGTTTTCCATTAAAGCATTACATTCAATCATTCCATGCAAACAAGAGGTTTGAAAGGATTTTTATCTATTTTAGCCAAGCAATAAAAGGAATTCATATCTCATCACAACCAATGCATCATCCAATTGAACTTAGGGAAAACTCATATACACAAACACAACATCAATCACCAACAAAAGCACATTAAATGATTTTGTGAGCTTTGATATGAATGCTCTTAAAGTGAGGTGCACTATCACTAATCTTTAGGCAATTTAAGAGTGAAAATGGCATGCGAACTTCTAAGCATGTAACATGATATCAAGCAAGGACATTTGAATGCTCACAGTTTCTCCATATTCACCAACCTTTACATGCTAATAGGTAAAGGCAAGAACCAAACTAACCATTTATGCTCACTCCATGGAGGTCATTCAATCAAACCAAATCATTTAAGAGGAAATGCAGCCTTAAAAATTACACTATTTTCTTACAACCAAAACATACTAATATCAATTACCAAGGAAATGGGCAAGAACTCAAGTGCATGTAAAAGATACAAGAAATGAAAGGAGCTACTCAACCATCAAGACAAGGTGAAACAAAAAAGGTTACTTAACCATTGAGACAAGGTGAAACAAAAACCAAATATCATCCTAGTAAAAAATTAAAAAACTCAATAAATCAATCAAAAGCATAAATAATCATATGATGAAGAAACAATGTAAATTTAAATAATAAAAAAATTGCCAAAAATTCACCATTCAATAGAACTTCATTGATAACCATACACATTCAAACTAATAAGATTAAATAAACCTTTTAATTAAAAAAACTTGAAATCATCCAAAAACATTTACTGCTTACAAAACTCAACTCACAAAAATAATAAATCACAATGCATAATAAGTTAAAAAATAAATAAAAAATTCAAATCTCAAAACCTAAGGTCAATTGGAACTCTACACTATCACATTCAATAATAAAATAAATAAATTTAAAAAATAATAAAATTTGAAATCACCAATGCATCCTTTTGCATGAATGATGGAGAGGGAAATGCCTCTGCATGTAATTGGTTTAGGGGATTGACCTCAACCCATGAACACATGGCATCCTGCAATACAAGGTGGACGAAAGGGACTTGCATGGAGGGAAACCAGTTCTACCTCTAGCTAGTCACGAGCATGAACAATGCATTGGAAAGCACCATAGAATCCATCATAATTTTACCTTTAATTATTGAATAAAGTTGGGATGAGAAGTCTTAATTACCTTGTGTAATGTGCTTATTAGGGTAGCTTATTGCTTTTCACATGATTCTCTTTGACCGATACAAGTTGAAAACCCTTCCCTGGTGTCCTTTTTCATAATAGTGGGGGACAAGTACTGACCGTATAACATTCTTTATCTTCATGGAGAGGCCATTCTTTTCAAAGGAAACATTATAAAATCTGCTTTCAAGTTGATTTAATTTTATATTCCCTATCAGCCCAACTTGAGAAATCTGTACATTTTTTATAAAATTATTCCCTCCCATCCTTCCTGCATTAGTCAATGAAAACCATCCCCACATAGGATAAATAATGATAAGTATTGCGAGATAAAGTTATGATTAAAGCAAGGTTGAATAACCATTGATTTGGGATGAAATTTTGAATACTTTATTATGATAAATTCCATGAGCAACCATCAGAGTCAAAGGAAAGCCCACAAGTTATGCCACTATCGATTCTAAACAAAAATATAATAATGATAATCAGAATATAATAATGATAATCAAATTGCAGTAAGTAGATTTAATTATTAATATATTGTAAATGTAATCCAAATATTATGCCATTGATTTGGGTGGGTATATATTTTTTTACTTGTATGATGTTGACTAACCAGTGGAATGCAGATTAAATTAATGTAAACTGCATCTTATCATAATATCAAAATGCAGCTTTTAACTCTTGTCTCTTTTGGGATGGTCTATATATTTAATTTTATTTAGTATGAAAAACACAAATCATTAAAATGTCATACTATTTATTAATAATAATAAAATATTTTTTAGTTAAAAAATTATGATAGATTAATAAAAAAATATATTTTATTAAATAAAATCTGTAACCAATTGTATTTAGTGTTTTGTTAAATTAAATTTGCAAATAATTAATCGTATTTATAGTATTTATTTGAAAGGTTTTAAAATTGTATGTTTCAAAAATTAATATTTATATTAAAGTTGGTGGAAAATGTATATAAATATTTAATTTTAACTTAAAAATAATAAGTTTTTTTAATATGTTATATAAAAATCCATTGATTCAAGTCTAAATATATTTTTCTCATCAAAATTTTAAAATAGAAAGATACCTTTCAAGCTAAAATAGAAAGATATATTTCAAACAGAAAGAGTTGTAAGACAAACAGTTGTAAGGCATACTCCAAACTTAGCTTATTATTTTCAAATATATTATTTATTATTTTATATTTGTATATTTTAAAAAATATTGCAAACTCTAATTATTATTTCTCATTTCAAATGATATTAGGGAATGGTTATTGATGAATTCTAGTAAACAATATGTTAAATGTGTTTTACAACTAGGTTGAGTTTAGGAGAGTCAATTTTAATATTGGATGGAAGAACTATCAGTCCACCCAAATAATGGGTCCTTTGGACACTCTCTGGGATACTTTCATTCCCCCAAAGGTGGCTCCCATCATCAACCTCTCCTCATGAGATTTGGATTTGAGACTTAATGGAAACTAAACCCCACATAAACCAATAGATTTACACCTCAAGAATAATGTAGCTTTAAAGTGGCAGTAGGAGCTTGGTGACGGGTTGATCTATCACCCTAAGGATCAATAGGAATATGCCTTCCCCTCGGGTCTAGGAATCGCCACAAACAACCAAGCAAAAGCCTATATGCATCAGCACGGTCTTTTTGGCTACAAAGAGAAACATTCAAGATCTCGTTATCATTGGTCACTTTGCAAGTTTTTTATGCCACTTCATCAATGGCTCTCTTCCTTTGACATCAAATTCTCAGCGATTATAAAAATGATCTATCATATACCAGGGAGCTAGCACTCCAAATCATTTATTCATGTCCATAAACACAACAATAAAAAGATGGCCCTCCTCGCTAATGAGGGGATCCATCTAGCAAAAAGAAACCTTAAAGTGGATTGGATGGGGTTCTGAGGTTAACCCCAATTCCTTAATAAGAGCCAATATTTAATTGGTCTTTTTTTAAGAATCTACCAACTAATATTTTTGGAACACTATGCCTACTCTACTGCCTAATTTTGTATCATGATTTAAATTTTTATTATTTACTAAAATATCAATTAATTTGAACCAACAGAAAATACTTATAAAAACTTTACAGCTATGGCCAACACAAATTTTATAAAATATAAATATATTTTCAATTTAAATTAAAAACAATAATATACCTTTGAATATATCATTCATCATTTTATGCTTTTACTACACATTATGATCTCTTTAAAAATAATTAAACGCTCCACTTATCATCAATGTGTGAGAAAACTTTGCAGGACATTGAAATTACAGAAATAAATCGCTCTCCCCATAACCAATCACTAGATTACTGTGCTTTACATCTCGTACTGAATCATAATAACGATTCCACTACGTGCGATCTTAAAACACACTGATCAATCGCACAAATCGCAATGGGGATGTGATCTTAAAACACATTTAACAAGTGCGCAAGTTTTCTTTCCTATTACAAGGACATAATATTACAATGATAACCTTGAAGCAAGGGTGATCCTGCTGCAATTACTGCTGATGCCTTCCGGCTGTCAAAAGATAATATATCAGTGATAACCCTTGAAGCAATGGTGATCATCTCATAGAGATAGATATAGATAAAGTAACCATGATCATATTTCTTATTCATTACATTTATATAAATAGGTAGATTTATTCTTTTATATACGGGGATAATTTGGAAGCAATCATGATAATTTTTTATTTTTCTATATTATCTTCAAGTTCGCACAACTCATTGATGATAGGTCTCGTCAGTGATGCGATCCAAGATCAAAGATCAAATTTCATGGGGTGGTTGTGTCCTGTGTTAGGGGAGGATACATGCTAAAAAATCCAGTCAACTAGGAGCTGGTGTGGCCCAGGCTAGATGCGATCCACAGGTGACTTTGACGGTTTAGATGCCCCTGAGTCGCAGCTCCTCAAATCACAGGTCAAGCATGGAGGATCACAGAGAACTTGACAAACATATATATATATATATACATATATATGTGCTTTACATATATAAATAAATGTAAAAAAAAATCCAAGCAACAAGATAAATGCTTCATTCCAGCCAAAGGAAAAATGAGTACTTGTTTAATAAATAATAATAATTCATCTCAAGTTCCATTTTCACTGGCCATAAGATCACTTATACACTACTCAGTAACTGAATCAACTTTGTTTAGATCTCAGAATTGAAGGGAAAACATGATTATCCTTCTATGTGATCTTCAAACACAATCACAAGTTCTACGAGCTTCCCTACATGTGATCTTAAAACACATTAAGAAGTTGCATAAGTTTCCCTTCATGAGAAAATATTACAATGAAATCATTGGAATAGAGACTATAAAATAATTTTACAAGCATATCCTTGAAGCAATAGTGATCATATCAAGAAAACCCAGTAACTCAGCAAAGAGGCCAGCTTACAATATTTCCCAGAGGTAAAACCCCCCCCATTGTTTCAAATGACCAGTAAGTGGTTTTGAGCTCCTTGAGAATGATTGGACACTCCATGTTGAAATATTTATTAATTATTTGTGCATAGGGTTTATATGAATGATGCATTTATCAGAGAAGTGCTTTTGAGCACCTTGAGAATGATTGGACACTACATGTTGAAATATTTATTAACTATTTGTGTTTAGTGTTTGTATGAATGATGCATTTTTTTTATATGTGAAGAGTTTAGAATATCAGCTCTGCATTATTATGCATTGTGGCAGTAAGGTCCACTTTAATAGTAAAGCTGTTAAAGTTGGTCAATCCAGATACATGAACAACCTCTGTTTTAGCTGGGGTTTGAACTTGATTCATTAACATAACACCATATTTCAACGACTAAAACACAATCCTAAGAACATGATGTTGAAATGTAAGTTATACAATTAAAGAAAAACATAATAGAAAATTCATTTGCAAACAACTTATCAATATCAAAAATACAATCTGGAAAGTATATTATCTTCAATTATATTACAGTACATGGTAAAAGTCACATGACTACTGATAGTCTAGTAATGGTGCAGACCGCCATAGCCACAAAGGCAATTGATGAAGACCTCGCAAGCTACAAAGGTGGTTAATGTGGACCTCCTAAGCCATAAAGGCAGCCATCAGTCATACAATCAAAGAAACACATAATAGAAAATTCATTTGCAAACAACTTATCAATATCAAAAATGCAATCTGGAAAGTATATTATCTTCAATTATATTACAGTACATGGTAAAAGTCACATGACTACTGATAGTCTAGTAATGGTGCAGACCACCATAGCCACAAAGGCAATTGATGAAGACCTCGCAAGCTACAAAGGTGGTTAATGTGGACCTCCTAAGCCATAAAGGCAGCCATCGAAACCAGAGATACAATCTACAAGCAGAGACACAAACCAGAGATACAATTTATAAGCAGCAAGCAACAACTTCCAAGGCCCTGAGACAATTTGTAAATGGTCAGTAACCCTCCAAAGCCATATAGACACTTTAAGCTCCCCACCCAAAGAGAGAACGTGGAAATGCTTATATATTACCTAAAACATAGAATTACATTTAAGAACTTTATTCAACCAATCCAACGTGATAAATGATAGAAACATAAGAAAATTATGCGATGTAAATCCATTCAACCATTAATAAATTGGAGGTAAATTGATGGATCCTCCATCCTTATATTCTTCATTTATATACTCTGTAATCATTTACTTCTGCTATAATTGTACAGATTGATTCCACGTGAGAAATAAATGTTAATATTTGGACATAAGCACATCTTCTCGTGTCTGAATATATACTGAATATAACAGAATTAAATGCATTCTTATTACATTGACTTGTATTCAATGGGAAGAAAAGACTGATACATATACATTGTATATGTTTTGCCTCATCATATACATAGTATAATAACCATCTTCATTTTTAATTTTCATGAATTGAGTAACCAATGCCTTCCCAATCCAAAATTTTTGCATGGACAGTAAGCTACCAATATCATTCTCACCACTATTAATCAGAGAATCCAAAGCATCATAGCCTGGTATCTGCTGTCAATCAATCTCCTTTTGTTGTGCACATTCCTCTTCTGCCCAACATTCCACCCATAAATAATTCATGGATGGTGGTAGTCAAAGTGTATTTTCTTCTGCATATCTCCTGCATTTTTCAACAAACAAGACAAGTGCTGGGGCATGGATGCAATTATCAGGATTAGCAGATGTCTGTTTCATTTCTCTATTATATTATTTACACATCCACTCAACAAAACAATGAGAAGATAGGAATGCAATGCATTATACAGAAAAATAAATAAGACAAGGAGCTTAGAATAGATGGAGAACCAATCAGGATGATTTTTCTTCATGGATATCCACATCCTCCGGGAGAGTGAATCCATCTAGTTCGGCTTCCCCATCTGTTTGAAGCTCTCTGAACATGGCCAAGACTTGGATCATTGTGGGTCTTCTCCATGGACGGTCATCAAGGCATTCGCAGGCGATTCGAAGATGTTGATACAGATCCATCTCTATGTGTTTGTCTTTTATTAGCACTGGATCAAATATATCTGAAGCTTTCTTTAACTTCACATTTTGTTTCATCCATCCAACTAGATTGTTGTCCCCAAACTCGACAGGGTCTATAGGTCTTCTCCCTGAGAGAAGTTCCAGCAAAATAACCCCGTAGCTGTAAACATCTCCTTTTGTTGTGCAGCGAAAACTCTGATAGTACTCTGGTGGCACATAACCAGGAGTGCCAGCCAGAGTGCTGACACTTAAATGAGTATCCAGTGCATTCATGAGTCTGGCCATTCCAAAATCAGAAACTCTAGCCTCCATATTCTCATCCAGAAGGACATTACTTGACTTCATGTCCCTGTGAATGATATGGGGAATGCAACTGTGGTGAAGAAATGCTAATCCTCTTGCAGATCCAATGGCGATTTTTTTCCTTGTAGCCCAGTCAAGTGCAGTGCTTCCCCTGATTTTTTCATGTAGTACTGTTTCCAGACTACCCCACTTCATGTATTCATAAACAAGTAGCCTTTCTTCACCTATTTTGCAGTAACCAAGGAGAGGAACAAGGTTCCTATGCTTAATTTTCCCTATAGTTTCCATCTCTGCTGTAAATTCTCTGTCTCCTTGACCACTCACATGAATGAGTTTTTTAATCGCTACAACAGATCCATCTTTTAACTGAGCCTTGTATACATCTCCGAATCCTCCTGATCCAATCAAGCTGTCTGCACTGAACCCATTCGTGGCCTCAAGTAGGTGAGCAAATGTAAGCTTTCTCAAGGGCTTTTCAAAAGTTGCCACATTGATGCTTAAGGGCTCAAGAACACCAGACAACTTCCAGCTACCACTTCCTGAGGTGGGTAGACTGTCCATGTATTTATCTCTTTTATCTTCCTGTTTTTTCTGTTTTTTTGTTTTCACAGCAATAACAATGAGTCCAAAGATGCATGAGAGAGCAAGCACTAGTCCCATAGCCACACTTCCTGCTAATGCCCCATTTCTTCTATTACGGTGACCTGAGGATTGCTGGTCAGGTTCTTCTCCATTTGTGGGTTCATTAGAGTTACATGGTGGAAGGGGTAATCCACATAGACCCGAATTATTCTCATATCTGGAAGCAGGGAATGTCATGAGCTGACCGGACAAAGGGATAGGTCCACTTAGATTGTTGTTGGATAGATCTAAATCGCTTAAAAATGATAGCCCTCCCAATGATCCAGGGATAAATCCATGTAGCATATTGTGAGACAAGTCTACGACACCGACTTGCTTTAAACCTCCCAAGCTGGATGGAATTATCCCACTAAGAAGATTGTGTCCAAAATTGAACACTTGTACATAATACATAGATCCAAAACCTTCTGGAATAGGTCCTGAAAGGGAGTTGTAGGACAAGTCCAAGTAAATGAGTGTACCATTGTCTGTAAACTTGTACACTGTAGTGCCCAGGTAAACTCTGGTGAATTCACATGAATGTAACACAGGTGAAAGCATGAGTTGCTCAGACCGAATCCCAGCAAATTCCAGGAGCCCGCCAGCACCCCTACAGGCCGTTCCACCCTCATTTCTCACAAAAGCAAACGATTTTCCGGCTACATTTCCAGCTAAAACATGACCCGATTTCTGTGACAACTCTGCAGGTATGGAACCGTTCAACATGTTACTATTTAGATCCAACCATATCAAACTGCTGCAGTTGCCCAGCTCTGGAGGAATTGCACCCGAAAGAGAGTTGTTACCCAACTGAAGTATTGCCAGCTTATCCAAATGACCCAGTGAAGATGGTATGGTACCACTCAATCTGTTGCTGGCCAGAGATATCCACAACAAGTTGTGACAATTTCCGAGAGCCGATGGGACTTCTCCTGTCAGAAAGTTGTTGTTCAATATGAGAGTCTGCAAGCTTCCACTGTCGCAAATTTTGTCAGGAATTTGTCCTTCCAGGTTGTTGAGCCATATGACGAGGTCTTGTAAATATGGCAATGAACCCAATATTGCAGGAATGGTCCCATTCAAGTAATTGAAGCTGAAATCTATTCTGCGGAGATTCCGGCAATTGGCGAGCTCAGGTGGCAGTGATCCAGTCAGCAGATTGTTGGGCAGAGACAGCCTTTGCAAGGAAGATGAAGGGTTACAGATACCAGGTGGGATTGTTCCAGAAATGATGTTTGAGCTCAAGTCTAGAACCTCCAACCTTGAGCAGTTGGCCAGGGAAAGTGGTATTGACCCTGTCAGATTGTTGTAGGGCAGCAACAACACCCTCAGTGAATGAAGGTTCCCAAGCAGATCACCCAGAAAATTACCAGAAAGCTGATTGTTGCTGAGGTTAATAGTGTCCAAAGAGGAACACGAGGCGAAGGAAGGTGGTATGGGTCCTGTAATGTTGTTGTTGGATGAAAGATCAAGCACCTTCAGTGTTGGACATATGTTTCCCAACTCTGGAGGGATGTATCCATCAAGACTGTTTTTGAAAACTAAAAGCTGTTCTATGCTGCTCAGCCCACCTAGAGCTGCAGGTATGGTACCGAGCAACAAGTTTGCAGACAGATTGAGCAATTTAAGGTCCTTGCAGTTACCTAGAGAAGGAGGGATTTTGCCTGTGAGGGCATTGGAAGAGAGGTCTAGGACTGTCAATTTGGCACATGAATCACCAAGCTGCAGGCCCGAAAGAGGGCCGGAGAGGCTGTTGTTTGAGAGATCCAGGACTTGCAGACTTGAATTAATACTACAATTGCCTGCACTGCAGTCGGTATTGTGGGTGCTTATAATTAGGTCTGCGGGTATTCCATCTCTGAACAAATTTGAAGAGAGATCAAGACTTACCAGTTGAGTGCACCGTCCAAACCCGGAAGGAAGGCTGCCATTGATCTTGTTATATGAAAGGTCCAAGTGCTGCAAATTTTGGCAGTTGGTGAGCATTCCCGATAGTAAACTCACATCCGGCAGCAGATTGTATGAAATATCCAACACTTGTATCGATGGCACAAAACCAATAGTATCCCTGCCTACCGCCATTACAGCAGTTGTCAGAGAGTTGTGTGAAATATTCAGTGAAACCAGACTCTGACATACACCGAAGAAATCCATGGCGAAATTCCCTGATAGCTTGTTGTCTGATAAATCCACTGTGCTGACACTGCACACATTTCCCATCTTCTGTTTGGAGCCCAAATCCCCTGTGAAGTTGTTCCCTCTCAACACAAGCCTGTCAAGCTTGTCCAACCCCGATAGCAACCTATCAACCAACAAATTGCCAGAGAGCCCTGCATTTCCCAAATCAACCATTGTTACTCTCCAAAATGTGCAGCTGACTCCATACCAATCACATGGGTTACCAACTTCCCTGCCATTGTTCAATACCCATCCGCTCAAAACTCCCCTTGGATCCTCTGTAACTCCATTCTTGAACTCAATCAAGGCCTCTGCATCCTTCCTCAACAGCAACCCATTGGCACCCATATCAAGTCCTATAACAAAATCAATCCAAACCAATAGAACCATCCAAATCCACCTCCAGAATCCATTCTTCTGAGCTCTCCTGTCCATTGCAGGCCCACAAAAGATCAATGGAAATTGGACTGGATTGATGGGTATATACACAGTGTGTATCCTCTACCTATCTGTATATTTCACTCGCCTCTTCTGCTTCTTCTGCCCCTTCTGTATTCCAATCGGCACCTGCATCCATTTTTGTGTCCCCTCCTTCACAGATTACAAGACTTCGAGGAGGGTGGAGAAATCAACACAGCTAGCCATCCATCATACCCAGCTATAGCAACAAACTCCCATTCTCCTTTTGTTTATTCAGTCTCCTCCCATCCTCCTTTAGTTTATTCGGTCCCCATTGGGTGGCGTGTGGTATATCCATATTTATATAGCCACGTTCCCACTGGGTCCAAAAAATTAGGATGAAGACACATTGCCATATGAGGACAATAACTTACAAGTCCAAACCATAAACCCTAATGTAATGGTTGAATACGCAATGTATATATCACGATATAATATTATGCCTGCTGCTGCACACGAGCTAAACCTGCCATTGCTCCCTGGACAGCACAGAAGTTATTTACAACTGGTGGAGGATGAAATAAATTTTCCCTCTGGCTGTTGTTGCAGCGAGCATCAATTATCAGGCCAAAAAACATCCAAGTACAGTACAGTGCATCATAACTATTTGTTTTACTAATCAACAAAAATGAAAATTTGGCATCATGGTTCTCGTTACTCGAGGAAAATTGATTTTTTGTTAAATTCTTCTATTATTATGCCAAATTATTTTAGATTCTTACTGAGGCTTTAGTGGTAATATGATGTAATTTTATAAAAAAAAAAATTCGCATTTTAGGTATTAACCATGATATGCTTATTTAAATCTTTTTTTATCTTTAAATTAAAATAAAATCACAATTACAAATGAAACTATTATATAATATATATTTATTATTTTTAAGGATATTAATATTTTATTTATTATTAATTTAATTTTAAATTTAAAATCAAATTAGATATCAAATTGGTGTATGAAATTTTCTTATTTGTGGAATAAAAAACCTATTTTCATATAAAGATTTCACTCTTAAAATTTCAGGATTTGAAGTATTTATTTTTTATTTTTTGGATTACCAAATTAGTGTAAAAGACTCACCTCCATACAACAATTTAATTAGTAAAATTTAAGGACGTGAAATATCCCTTTGGATTTGAAATTATAATCTATCAGAAAGAAATACATATTCTTAACTATTAAATCCACTATCAATTACTTTATAGTTACTTTATTTTATTATTTTAGTTTTATATTAAAAATATTATAAAAATAAATAAAATTTAAACCAAATATAATGTATTTATAGAAAATTGTTTACGATGACAAGTATTATTTTCTTCTTGTTTGCTGATATATTCATGACTCTCAAAATTAATGGAATAGTAAAGTGGTCAAAATCACCTTGGATATATGGTCTAACCACACCCAACTAGATTTTAAGAGTATTTAAGTAGTCAAAATCACGGTGTGGTATGGTCTAGCTATATCAATTTGGATTTTAAGAATGTTTAAATGGTCAAAATCAACCAAATTTAAGAATGTTTAAATGGTCAAAATCAACCAAATCTTATAGTGTGATCATACTTAGCTGGATTTTAAAAACATTTAAATAGTTAAAATTACATATGCTAACTTAAATTTTAAGTATCTTGTCCCAACTATTAAGTATCTTCTCCCATTACCTAAATTTCAAGTATCTTTTCTGTAATATCATGAAATTTCAAACTTATAACCATGTAAAATAAAACTTTTCAAAATCAATAATACTTTTAAAAAAAATAGATACACAATTATAAAAAATTAAAATATATATATATATATATATATATATATATATATATATATATATATATATATAATTTAATAAAATAATAAATTATATTTATTTAAAATATAATATTTTATTTACTTAAAATAAATATTTTAAACATCGATATTTTAAATATTTCTAAATTAACGAATACAAACAAAAATGTCCATTCCAACTGACTTTCAAGTATTTGATATTTGGTCTTTCAACCAATTTGCAAGTGTCTCGTATTTGATTTAACAACACACTCTCAAAAAGTTTTCAAATAAAAAGGGCTCTTCTTTTAAAGATACTCTTCCAACGACTACGCAATATGGCTTTCCTTTGACTTATTTAAATGTACCGTTTGAAAAATATAATTTATTTTTTAAGAAGTATATATAATTCAATATGTTAAATATTTATATTCATATTTAATATGAAATATTTTTATTTTTTTAATTAAAATATTATTTAATTTAATAATAATAAGAATAATATATTAAATTAATCGTAAAGAACGATATTACTTTTTATATATTTTTATTATTAAAAGTATTATTTAATTTATTAATTTGAGATTAAAATTTAATGTTTTATTTTATTTATATATATATATATATGGAGTATTTAAGTTTTATATAAAAAAATTTAATTTTTTTATTAAATATATTAACTTAGATTTATTTTAACTATTGATCTAAGAAGTGCGGAGAGAGATCAAATCTCTTTTTACTCTAAAAGATATTTATACTTAATGTTTGGTAGATCCTGTAACACCCTGCTCCCACATCTACCCAAGTAACCGCCAACCGGGGGAATCATGTGACCAGAAGTTACTATGATATGATTCGATCTCCTAAGTCACCTTAAGGAAGTGGACCCGATGGAAACATGCCATACAGACCTTCCACATCAGCGATAGGACTCCCAGGAACCATCCCAACCTCTTAGGTAACCAGCCTCGGGGTCCCACTGAGTTTTTAGACCAATTAAGCCTTGGACGCTCCCATGATATGGGCATGTATGCGTCCAGAAGGCTCTGGACGCTCCCACAACATGGTATGCTAGCGTCCAGGGACTTTTCTGCTCAGTTTTGTGCCTGCATCCCTGGGATTTGAGCCACTTTTTCAAGCCTAGAGCCCATGTCACTGCCCAAAACTAAATGACACCTTCAGAACAAAAAGATAACAATTGATCTGATTGGGAAAATTAGTTTTGTTGTGCTAAATTCCTTTTCAAAATTTGTTAAAAGTGCTTAAGGATTCATGAGGTTAATTGCAAGTTTAAAACATGAATTTTTGAGTGTTTGTAAATTTTATGTGCAAATTAACATAAACAAATTACTGAACAACAACATATAACAGACATGAACATCACCAAAAACAGTATCACAGAAGCACATGATGAAGGAGTTCACCCCGCCTAGGTTATGTCTCCTTGGTCCAGCTTCCAATGGCTTAGCCCTCTCTATTATGCTAAAAAATGTGAAAACATCAGTTTATAATGCTCGAATAGCTCTGAAACATGTTCTAATGGCTCCAGAATGCCCAAAAATGTCTATGTAGCCTCTTTCTGCTCCTGATTTGGTCAACAATTGAAGAAGTTATGGCTTTCTCAAGTCTTTTTGCTAATCGCACCGCAAATTCCCCAAAATTTGGCATCGTACTACAATTTCGCCCCACATTGTGCTAACGAAGCAACAATTTCGCTAATTTTTGGGCAAAATTGTCGGACATGTTAAATTGCCTCTAAAGCCTATAGTCTGAATTTCATGGCCATATGGGGGCCATGTGCCTAGGGCTAAGGCCAACGGCTCGCCCTCATCAGTTGGGCCCCTGTATTACTCCGTTGGTGGTCCCATCGTTAGCGCGTGCCAAAGGGTTGGCCCCGTGGCTAGCCCTTTTCCCCAAATGCGCAACACATTGTGTTTAAATATATGCCATAAACTATAGTAATTAAGAACTATTGTTATGGCCCGTTGGTGGAAATATTTAGATTATTGCTTGGTTATCGCGAGTTTGACCCCCGTTGTTGTTGTCCAAACCTATGACCATAATTTTGTTGGCCCCCAGGCTGCCACGTGGTGGCCTCTGGTTGGGCCACATGTTAGCCCGTGGTTGGCCACCAACCAACCAATAAAAATCTGCCAAATGCACCCAATCCAGCACTGCCACTTGGCATGATACGATTCACCAGAGTATGTTGACCAGTCAACCTTTACACCTTAGCCTACACAGTCAATGCCACATCAGCAATACGGACTGCTGACTAGGCTGTCACTTTTTTGCAAAAATTCGCTTGTTTGGGAAAACAAACAGAACATGGTTCTGGGAGTATACAGTGTTTGTTTCGCGCTAAACGAGTTGCGTCGCATTTAGAATGACGAGCACTACGTGGTCGTTCAGTTTCCACATTGATCCGACAACTTTGAATTTTGAGCTATTTTTTTTAGCACTTGGTCATTCCTCCACACTAGAAGCCTTTTGGACCCCAAAATATCACTTTCAGTTATCTAGCAAGTGAGGGTACAGTTCCCTTACCTTTCCAATCTCGATCCATTTGGCTTTTGAAGGATTTGTTCCTTTGAGCCCCACTCGAAGGTAGTCCACACTCCCTCGTTTTGAAGACCTTGTTCTTCTGTCAAGAATGGTATCTTGTTGTAGTTCATCAAGGTATTCAGGAGAAAAATCCTCAATGGAAGGAATTTGGACATTTTCTCCTTGATCTTCTATTAAAGGAGACTCATACAACCTTAAGTTATCAATATTAACAACAACATAAATTTGCATATATGAAGGCAAATCCAACCTAAAGGCATTGTTACCAATCTTTTCCATAATTTTGAATGGACCATATCTAATTGGTTTTAGCTTTTTACCTTCTCCCTGGAGCCTCTCTTTGCTAATGTGAAGACAAACTTCATCACCAACTTAGAACTTGTGATCTACACGATGCTTGTCGTGCCTTGCTTTGTACTTGCCTTGGCTCTTTTCCAATTGTTCTTGAACTCTTTGGTGTACCAATTGGATTTGTTCAATGAACCTTCTTGCTTTGTCTATGCCACTATGACCATCAATAGCAACATCCTTTCCAACATGAATTCCAAAGAAGACTTAGGCAAGTATCCCAAACATGCTTCAAATGGCGATGTTTGAGTTGAAGAGTGTTTGGCCTGGTTGTAAGCATGATGAATGCAGTGCAAATGTTTATCCCGGGACTTAGGATGCTTGTTGCAATACCCACGAAGAAGATGTATCATTGTCCTGTTCACCACCTTTGTTTGACCATTTGTTTTTGGATGAAATGTTGTACTCTTTTTCAAATTGGTGTCCATGAATCCCCATTAGCTTAACTAAAAATTCCCAATAAAGTGAGAATATCGATCACTAACAATGGATGTGGCAATCCAAAATGCACCCATACATTCTGAAAGAAAAACTTAGCAGTTTGTTCAGCTGTAATTTTCTTTTTACATGGCATCAAAAAACACATTTTCCTGAACCTATCCACAACTACATACAAATAATCATCACCTCTTTTTGACAATGTAAGACCTCCTACAAAATCCATAGAAACACTCTCCCACGGTCATGAAGGAACCAGAAGTGGTGTGTACAATCCTAAATTCCTATTGTTAGGCTTACTGACTGCACATAATGAACATCCTTTAATAAAACGTGACACACTTTCAAGCTTACAAGGCCAATAACAATACCTTTGTAGATGTGACACCATCTTACTTACACCGAAATGACCATAAATAAGAGAAGTATGTGCCTCTCTTGTGATGTTGACTCTTCTCCCTATGGAAGACAAAGCTTACCAAGATGGTACAACAAGTTATCATGCAAATGATAATCCAATTCCTCTACTTGGTTACCTTGACTCGAGCTTGCATAAACATCCTAAAAGTCATTGTCTAATGAATATTGCTCAATATAACTTTCATGCAAAACATAATTATGCTTGAGTAAAGTAGTTGCACTAATGATAATCCTAGAAAGTATATCAGCAACTTTATTGTAGATACCTTTCTTATACCTTATTACCAAGTGGAATTATTGAAGAAAACCCATCCATCAGAAGTGCCTTGATTGTTGCAACTTAGATTGAGATTGCAAGTATTGCAATGGTTGATGATCAATGTGAATAATTGTTTCCTTACCCATCAAGTAGTGTTTCCACTTTTTCACACTTTGCACCAATGCATACAATTCCTTGTCATATGTAGGATAATTAATCATTGCACCATTGAAAGTTTCCGAATGAAAACAGATAGGCTTACCATGTTGCATGAGGATTGCACCCATGGCGTAGTCACTAGCATCAGTCTGGATCTCAAATGACTATCTCAAGTTTGGAAGTGCAAGTACTAGAGTTGAACTGATCTTTTCCTTCAATGCATCAAAGGCCTTTTGTTGTTTGCCTCCCCACTGAAAAACCTTTTTCACACTAGTCAATGCATGCAAAGGAGTTGCTATAGAAGAAAAGTTAGCAATGAATTTCCTCCAATATTGGGTTGCTCCAAAAAAACTTCTTACCTCAGTAATTGTCTTGGGCCTTGGCCAATTCAAAATGACATCAACCTTGGAGGGATCTATTTTCAACTCACCTCCTCCAACAATATGACCCAAGTAAACTAAAGAAGTTTTTCCAAACTCACACTTTGACATCTTTAAATACAATTGTTCTTTCTTTAAGACATCAAGTACTTTTCTCACATGCATGACATGTTCATCACGATATTTACTGAAAATTAAGATGTCATCTAAGTATACTATAACAAACTCATCAAGAAATGGCCTCAACACATCATTCATCACATGCATGAAGGTAGCAAGAGCATTACATAAACCAAAAGGCATAACTAGCCATTCAAACAAACCTTGTTTTGTTTTGAATGTTGTCTTCCAAATGTCTCCTTCAACAATTCTAATTTGATGGTAGCCACTCCTTAAGTCCAACTTAGTAAAATACTTTGCATATTTCAATTGATCAAGTAAATCATCTATTCTAGGCAGTGGGTAACGATTCTTTACCGTAATCTTGTTCAATGCACGGAAGTCCACACACATGTGCCATGTTCCATCCTTCTTTGGCACCAAAACAATAGGTGACCCACATGGCGAAGAACTTGGCCTGATGATCCCTTTATCCAACAACTCTTGAATTTGCTTTTTAATTTCTGCACTTTCCATCACTGACATCCTGTACATGCCAATGTTAGGAAGAGGACTATCTTGTTGCAACTATATCTCATGTTGGATTCCTCTCTTGGGAGGCAATCCTTTTGGTTCCTAAAACATCTCATCATATTGGTTAACAACATCAACCAATTCAGATTTCAATATTGAGTCACAACCTTGAAAATCTTTATTATCGACATCATTCTTGGGTTTGATCATTAGAAGCACAAAATTCTTGCTAGAATTCACTAGTATTTTCATCTACCCCGCATTAACAAATGAAAGATTTAGTTTCTTGCTATAGGCTCTCACAATATATTCTACTCCATCTTTGAACAAATGGTATTTGTTTTCATGTCTAGGGAAGATAACGTTTTGTCATAGAGATACGGACTAACCAAAACTATACCACATATGTCTAATGGCACAACAACAAGCTCCACTTCATCTATGCAATTCGCAGTAATGGCGAATTTCAGTTTACACTTTCTAGTTACTTGCAATTATGCATTGTCACACACCTATCCTAATGGATATGGCTAATGATGTGGAATGGTTTCCAAGTTTAAACTTTTGACAATGTTTTCAGAGATGAGATTGGCTTGAGAGCCACTATCAAAACGAGTATCAATTTTGCTATGTTTTGAGATTACCCTTATGTGAAAAAAAATTATCCTCTTCTTTTCATTTGGAGTTTCATTGTGTAAATTTGAAGTACTAGTGCTAGCAATGGATTCTTTTCCTTTCATACCCATGGTTGTAATTTTAGTTTCATCACCCGAATCAGATCCCAAATCCTGTTGAGTGGTTGCAGTTGTCTTTTGTTTTCCCTTGTTGTTGAATTTATTTGGTTTCATCTCGGGATGAAGCTTCCAACAATGAGATTCATTGTGACCCTCTTTGGAACAATGCTTGCATGTTAATTTCTCTCCTTCCTTCTTAATGGATGCATTTTTCTTTCCCTTCCCTTTGAAACCCTTTTCTTTTCCTTTACCCTTAAATGGATTTTTACTACCCTCTTCTGGAGTATTTTTTCCTCTTGCCTCAAGATGAGTGGCTTGCACACACACCTCATCTAGATTATTGGGATTAAACATAAGGATAGTATGCCTAAGGTAACTGTGTAAACCCCCTATGTACTTCAACAATGTGTCTTGTGATTGCAAATCTACACCTAACATTAGAGACCTTTTTCTAAATTCTTGGGTGCAATCTTGCACATTTTGATCTTTAAGTTATCTAAAGTTCTGCCAATTCATGATGGCTTTCTGCATAAATGCTAAAGGGTAAAATTGTCTTTTAATTGCAACAATGAAATCAAACCAAGAAATTGAAATCTTACCGTGTTTTTTTTATCTCTTCTTGTGCCTTTGATTCCCACCACACTAGTGTTGCACTCTCCAGTGTCAAGGAAGCTGTTTGAATCTTTATGTCATAATCTTGAAGGTTTTGAATTCTGCAATAGACCTCCAACTAATGAACACAATTGTCAAGCTTCTCTGCATTTAGTTCACCATTGTATATGGGCAGTTCAAATTTAACATCAAGTTTTAACATGGGTGATTTACCAGTTCCTTTTGAGGTATGTTGATGAGTACGAGTAAGGGTTGTATTAGTGGAAAATGGTGAAGATGCCTGTGAAGAAGAAGATGAAGAAGATGGTGGAGAGGGTGGAGGTTTACCTCAATTTCCATTACCTCCTCCTCCTGAAGAAACTTCTCCTTTGGGAAGCTTGGAGCTTTCACCCTGCAGCCTGGTATCCCTCTCTTCATAGAGGACCTTCACCATCTCTGTCATGTCAAAGAAAGCCTTCCTAAAGACCTTCTCATCCTCTCTCATGTTTGTAGGCTTTCCTTCATGAGACATGCTCACTTAAGTATCAACTGCAAATTGAGGAAGAATTGGTGGTGGAGATTGTGGAAACCTTGCACTCCTTCTCCTTGACCCAACTTTAGGGCTTTCAATCAATTTCCCCTCTCCTCTCTTGAGCTTCAACCTTGTAAGCATGACATTCACTTGTAAACAGTTAAATCCTTCTTGCACAAAGAAAACCAAGTTCTCTGATACCAAACTTGATACGATTGGGAAAATTAGCTTTGTTGTGTTAAATTCCTTTTCAGAATATGTTAAAAGTGCATAAGGATTCATGAGGTTAAGTGCAAGTTTAAAACATGAGTTTTTGAGTGTTCTTATGTGCAAATTAACGTAAACAAATGACTGAACAACATCATATAGCAAACATGAACATCACCAAAAACAGTATCACAACAACACATGATGAAGGAGTTCACCCCACCTAGACTACGCCTCCTTGTTCCAACTTCCAATGGCTTAAGCCTCTCTATTATGCTAAAAAATGTGAATAAATCAATTTACAATGCTCAGATAGCTCTTAAAATTGTTCCAATGGCTCCAAAATACCCAAAAATGTCTTGTAGCCTCTTTATGCTCCTGATTCGGTAAAAAACTAAAGAATTAATGGCTTTCCTAAGTCTTTCTTCTAATCACACCACAAATTCCCCAAAATCTGGCATCATCGTACAATTTCACCCCAAATTGTGCTGATGGAGCGACAATTTCACCGATTTTAGGTGAAATTGTTGGACGCATTAAATTGCCTCTAACGCCTATAATCTGAATTTTGTGGCCATATGGGGGCCATATGCCTAGGCCTAAGGCCAATGGCCCACCCCTATCGGTCAAGCCCCTGCACCGCTTCGTTGGTGGTCCCATGGTTGGCGCGTGCCCAAGGGTTAGCCTAGTAGCTGGCCCTTTTCTCCAAATGCACAACACATTGTATTTAAATATATGTCACGTTGGTGGAAAGCTTTGGAATATCGATTGGTGGTCACGGGTTCAACCCCCATTGCTACTGTCCGGAAATCTGAAAATAATTTTGGTCGCCCCTGGGCTGCGACATGGTGGCCTTTGGCTGTGCCACGTGTCAACACATGGTTGGCCACCAAGCAACCAATAAAAATCTACCAAATGCACCCAACACTTGGCATCATACAATTCATCGTAGGACGTTAACTAGTCAACCTTGCCACCTCAGCCTACATAGTCAGCGCCACATCAGCAGTACAGACTACTGACTAGGCTATCACATTTTTACAAAAATTTGCCTGTTTGGGAAAATGAACAGAACATGATTCTGGGAGCCTACGGTGTCTGTTTTGCGCAAAACGTGTTGCGCCAAATTTAGGATGACGAGCACTACGCGGTCGTTTAGGTTCCACACTGATCAAAGAAATTTGAATTTTGAGCTATTTTTGTTTAGCACCTGATCAACAATGGAATTATGATACAAATGCAATTACATGAACAAGCTCTTGACTAGACCCCTATTAGACATGACAAGCATTTCGTCAAACATGTCACAAATATGAAATCTATAGGTGTAAACAAAATATCTAAGCATAGGGGTCTCATATTCATCTGAGAATCGCTAAGAAAATTGATGCCTCAACACATTAGTTGTAGTTTCATCCATTAGGCTATACATTGTTCATTCATATACAAGTAAAAACATGATGAGAGCCATACATAGCTACTGTCATAATACATGTTCATAACCAGCATAATAGCAACAGAAATACCAAGGAAATCACAACAATATCATCCACATATAAACTAGTATAATACTCATTAAATAACAAAGGGAAATAACCCCATATTAATGATGCAAAGGCCAACAAGTTGTGGGACTTCCATGAACCAATAGACTGTAGACATCATTGGGCAAAATATCTCTTCAACCAGTCACCCCCGTGCCATATTCCAAGCATGAATGTGGAATCTCATAAATCACATAAATGAAAACCATTCAGGGCTTCCAGAGGCCAACCACCTCAACCCATCAAACAATGATTCCACGTCATGGCTGGACATCACAAAACCATCATCAGATTGGTCTCTACCCAAGCCTTCTAGGGATCCATAGCATTTATTCCAACCAAGGGTTCTAGGACTAGTAATCTCAGTGGCTGCAGATACAACCTCTGGAGAAATTGGCAATTCAAGCACCCCAACTTTCGAATTCAGTCATGTGAAATTTAAAGCAAATTCCTTGGTGACTTGCATATGGCCTCCTTGAAGTTTTTCGCAAAACCTCCAACAGCCAACTTGTTTGAAGGCTTGTTCGACTTCATCGTTCTTTAGGAGGATATCTAAACCCTCAGGTTCATTCCTCGGACATTTGCCTGACCTATGATCCTTTCTTTCTGCAGACCCCTCCATGAAATTCCAGCGCAATGAAAATTTGAAAGACTGGCACAATCTCAATCTTCAATTACTGCCTCGCTTGATCTTCAAGGAATTCAAACTGGATGCTTGCCAAGTTACTCCTCATGCACGAACTCAAACATAATTATGACTGTGATATTTAGCCTCTTTTTTGAAATTTGTAACTTGAGCGTACCAAGACAGTTAACGACCATAATGATGAGGATAAGCAGTTGAAACCTTGACAGTTTCGCAGCGCATAAGAACCTTGAAACCAATTTGATACATGGAATCTATGCGAGTTGTGGGACCAGTGATGAATGAGAACGGATTGTTGACCTTTATTTAACCATACCACCAAGACTCCTAGGACTTAGACACTAAAGCAAAGATGGAAAAACTGAATTCGGACTAACACCTAACCTTTACAATCAAATTGAAATGAACAATCTAGAAATTGCTTCTTAAGTGATAACATATGTCAAATTGGTTATTATTTTCAATTTTATATTGAAATTGGGATAACATTTATAATATAATAAGTAAACAAATAATTTTTTTTATTATTATTGTTTTTTCTTTTTAAATTTATTAAAAATGTTTTTTTTTTCCTCTGAAAAAAGTGTAATTTTATTATCAATTGAAATAAAATTACATTTTGAGGACACATGACTGACATGTATTAGAAGATAAATGATTACTTGGATCCATCACAATAGTGACTTAAAGCCTTCATAACTGAGAAAAAAAGGGAAAACTAGCTAGAATGCCTAACAACTCATATAGTTGTAGAAATCATTCACTTTTCCTTTCATCTCTTATTTTTTACTTCCTTCCAAACCCCTATGGAAAGCTGGGTGATGGCTGATGTCATATCATTATATTTTTGCAGGTGAGCTCCTTTTCTGATTCAGAGCTCTCTAATATGTGAGATCCTTTTGTTCTTTGTATCATCTCATTCTTTTTTGCTACTACTTTGTGTACTGCAAGAAGTGGTGTGACTTCCATATTTGTGTTCTAATCAGGGTCCACTATTTGTGGAAGGGGCTCCTCCTATGTCGTAGTTTCATTCATTTCCACATTTTAGTTGCTTGAGGAGTCCATTTAATCCACCTCCTCTTTAGTATCAAAAAGAGGGGACTCGTAGGATTTCCAATTCGTTGTTTTGGGTCGTTGCCCTTTCCTTTTATTTGCTATCTTTTTTGCCAAAGGGAAGCTTCCTTATAAGTGTCATGTTTGGTTACATACATGGCACCTAAAGGTTGTGTTTTCATAATCTAGAATTTGTGTCCATTGGAAGTGCCTATTGTTCAAATGGATGCAGTTTGGAAACCCCTTGTTGAGGTTTATCTCCACACAAATGCAGGCATATGTGAAAATCCCCTTTGTTATTATCTCATGTATATTTTAATAAATACTCCCTTTGCATTTATGATGTCTTCAAGAACTTGATGATGCCAAAAGGGAAGTGGGAGGTTAGGCAAAGGAACCCATACAGGAATTTGTGTTACCTCCATGGTTGATGAGTTGAATTCTACGAACCAAAGAGTAATGAATAACCCAACTCTTCCCTAGAATCGTGATCCGTCCTCCATAATTTTTGGTAATATTCTTTTGTAGAGGGGTGAACAATGAAGAAACCCTTCAAGCATAAGTAGATGTCACATTATGTAATTCAGTTTATGTAGATCCATCAGTATAGGTCCTCATATTTAGGCTAGAAACCATTAAATCTATAAATTTTAGCTTCTTTATGAAAATATGAGAACATGTTGTTTACCTGGGGGTTCTGAATATCTAATTGTGGGTGTTTTTCCATCTTTTCCACTATGTAAGGCTTAGGGAGTATCCCAGCTTGGGGTGTGACCTTAGCATGTTCTGCACCTCCTTTGGTTGCTTCTTTGTAAGAGATTGAAGGACCTGGTCCTATTCCCCCACATAGTCCCTAAGCTAAGGATAAGGTGGAGCCTTTGTTGATCTTCTATTATTTGACGATCCTCTTGTCCTGTAAGAGTTTCCCTTCTGAGATGATCCTTTGCTCTATTGCTGGGAGACCTTCCCATTGTTGTATCTTGTATTGGATGCTCTCCACTGAGGCCTCATCCTTTACCTAGAGAAAAATGGATCTGCTTGTAAGGGTCTTGATAAATATTTGGAAATTCCCATTTTCCCTTATGTAAAGACCCTCCAATGGATCTCGGTTTTCAATCAAAATTGCTCTAATATGGGGTTTGGAGGATGAAAAAATGTACAGGTCTACGCATGAAAATTAGAAACCACCCTAAAAAGTGGTTGCGAGGAGTGGATATGCTCCTCCTTTGTTCTTGAGACTCTTCCAGCTTGAGATAAAACTTGATCTGGAAGTGTAAATATCATATCCATGTGCGATGATTGGGGGATGGTCAATGAACAACCTCGTAGGACATGGTTGTTGCAGCTATCACAAACAATCCACTTTTCATTGTGGATTTGAGCTTTGGATGTCATTCTAAGACTCTAATCCTTCTCTGTAGTTTCATATGGATCCGACACACAAATGATTTTAGTGAAACGAGGCAATCACTTACCTATTGGAAACATTTGCACATAAAAACTAGGATTAGTCCCTTCCACAAGAGGATGAACCGACATCTCCCTTTGATCGATGCCCTGTAGGATGTGAAGGGATTCGTCTTTGCTCCAAGGCTTGACTGCGCAACATCCCATGAGTTTGAAACTAGTGGTGGCACTAGGAAACTTAACCCTAAAGCATTCTGAGACCTCCATCTTCACAAATGTGTTGAATCCTTAATAAAAATATTATTAAAATTTGTAATTTTTATTTTATTAATAAAAAAATGAACTTAAAAATTGCTTCAAAAAGTAATTTATATTAAATAAACTTTTATATATATGACATTTCTAATTTTAAATTCATTCCATTATTTGATAAAATACATTTGTAAATAATACATAATAAAGTGTATGTTCAACCGGATATTTTTCAAACATAAGGTCCTTTTCACCATGTGTGGAACCTCAACATTAAAAAATAAGCCACTAATCCAAGGAATCATATGGTTTTTAAGTGGTAGAAGCAAACAGTAATGTTGCACAATTTCTTTGACATGACATTACCTGGAGGGTCATATCAAGGGGCTTGCTTGGAATCTAGTATAATGATATTGAGGTTAAACGTACTCAATGTGATTTTATTTGTTTTTTATATGTTGTACACACAAAATATATTTTTGTTTAACATATTATGTGGACACACATTAACATGTTGGTTTTTTTGTAAGTAAGAAAGTATCTATTAATTCAAAATATGGTATTTACAATCAAAGTGGGGTGGATCGAGTAGGATTCTCTTACACCAAATCTAGACTTTCCTTTTACAATAGTTACAAAAAAAGCCCCTCTTACACCAGTTCCATACTTTTCTTTTACAATAGTTACCAAAAAAGCCCCTACTTTTGGGCTGAAAGGAGAGATGGAGGTTCTTCTTGCCAATTTTGCAAAAATAACCAAAATTTCCCATTAACCTAAGAGGGTGATAACTGTGAGTAACTGGGGGAACTGAATAGCAGAGAGTAGTATTACTGTCAAGAGTCCCGTTGATATGAGGAAAGTGAAAAATATATGCAGAAAGCATCATAAACCCTTTCATTAATCAATGTTGTTCGAGGGATTGTCTTCCAACCTGATGGGATTCTTGGGAGAACTACCAGCAGGGGCATTCGTCATAGCCTAGTGATTGGTGGAGGCGCATGTTGTCTATTTCTTTATGCTTGGAGAGCCACCACCACTGGACTGCATGGTAGTGATACAACGCTTGAGCAGAGCGTAATGTGGCGAGTCCCTCGTGACAAAGTACCGATGGTGGACTAATTCCACATAGACAGTGAATTTATCATTCAACATGTCTAACTTTGCCTCCACGGCTTTAGTATTTTCAGACTGTTCTTGCAATGTGAGTCTGAGAATGGTCTTGAGCTTCCATGAGAGCTCAATGGTGTGACTGTATAAATTCTCCCTAGCATAGGTGAGGCTTGGGTTAGGTATCCACTCAAATTGAGCATCTACCACTTCCATGATCGGTCACCTTCTTATGTTCCACGCCTATAGCTCTATATTATGAATGTGGTCTTGAGTTTCAAGGTTAACAGAGACACAATAATTGAGGGCTTCTCTTTTCGCCGATGCCTCAGATCTTGTGTGGGGCTACATGCTATGGTTGTCCCACCTTGCATTGTTGTCATCGTGGCTGATGAGCCCCAAAAATGTACAATTATTTGGGCTCATTCAACCTCCTAATTTGGCTTAGTCCACCATTCTCATTTGTTTATTGCATGTTTTTGATTATTTTTATGTTAATAGAGTGAATTTGGTTAGTCATTATGCCAACAAGTCTAATGGGTGCTTTGTGTAGCCTTTTTGGTCAACTTGGAGACAAATTTGAAGGTCTTAATGAGCACTTGGCAGCCAAATTCGTGGGAGAACAAGCTAGAGGATTTGTAGGAAGGTGTCCCCCTCATTTATGGGCCCTTACCTCGAATTCTCCACCATCAGCTCGGAGTTCAAGGGCCACCGAATCAATCAGCTCAAGGGCAGCCAAGCAAGTCAAGTTGGACTGCTGTTAACTCCAAGTCTTGGGCAGCCAAGTCCCTAACTTTTAGGAGGACTGTTGGGTCCTCAAATTGTATAAATAAGAAGGCTTGGGGCCTCATTTTGGTTAGCTAGTGGGTAGTCATTTTGTGTAGCTAGTTAGTCAATTTGGGGTTAGCTAGTTAGTCAATTTGGTTAGTCATGTTGTAGCTCGGTTTTTGCTCCTTGTAAGCCAGTTTTGGCATGTCATTAGATTCATGATTATTCAATAAAGACAGGCAGCTTTTGATCCAATTCTGAGTTTTTAAGAGAGCAACAGACCTCCTCTGTGTTGTAATGTTAATTTCTTTTTGTTTCAGCACTTTAGTTCATTGCTTTACCATGAAATTCGAAATTACAGGGTTGCTGAGTTAGTTTCTATGAGATTGAATGAGTTTAGCTTATGGTTGAATTGCTTTCGGTTGTTTAGTTAGACTAGCAGGTTGATAATACATTGGAGCTCCAAGGAAAAAGGTTGAGGAAGTCTCCACTGCCATCTCTGTTTGGAGATTGGAGTGCAGCCTATACCAACCACAAAAATACGCAGTTCTTCACTTTGTACATGCTGCAACATAGTCTCGTTTATGATAGATCTTTCCATGCACTTCACTCTTGCACCATACACCTTCATCACAGCTTCATGCACATTCCTCTACACGCTTTATGTTGTTGTTCATTGAGTTCATAGCACAGGTAGCATAGGTTAATGAATTTTCATCTTGGTGACAGTCATAAGCCATTTGGTTTATTTACACTGCTCTTCATCGTTCTATTACCTTCTTCTTCGTCTTCATCACGCATGCAACCACATCCTTGACCTCTGCTCTGCTCTGTTATCTCCCAAACTCCTCCATTCCTCACGTAACTTCATTCTTTAGACATTTCGCTGTTATAACCTTCCATCCATCAACCCACTTCATACACTCGTTCTCCATCCTACTTCTCCACTCCTGAGCCATCACCAGCTCTATCCCTACCTTACACATCTCCCCCTACCATTCCATCACTCCACCATCACTTCAAACACCCACGGTAGGTCATCCTGTAGCAATTTGTAGACTTCCTGTAGAAACCCCTGCGTTTCCTGTAGGATCCCCTGCAGACATCCTGTAGGAGGCCACTCACTCGGTTGCTGAGCCTCTGAGCGTGAGGAACCTCTATGGACGGATGCTAAGGATCCTTGGGAACCTCTCCTAGCCTCCCCAACCTTTCCCAAGCTTCCCTTCCTTCCGCATCACATCTGCACAACCAAACCCTAATAAACACAAAATCACAATCACTCCATCCACTTAAAGAAAAAATACAAAAACATGTCTTTTAAGATGCAAGTAGCTTAGATTCATGCATTTTCACTCATTAGAAGTAATGGCATCATTGGTAGAAGTTTCATTCACATTCTTTGCATCATAGAGGTTAGACTAGTCAAATTAGGGTTTTCCTAGGGTTTCCATGCTTTGGTTTGCTTTCAGTTCATTTTCGCCAAGTAGATTAGTTTTCTCTGAGCTAGCTTTCGTCCATCATTTAGCAAGCTTCTTCTGAGAGCCTATAGAAGTTGGCTTGAGCCCTAGCGGACTTGTGCCAGCTGACCAAGTGACAACTGCGACAAGAGCTAGTACTTGTGCATATAGCACCGTCGCTTCCAAGTTTGTACGAACTACCGGGTTGATAAAATTAAGAGACAGGAAGCCCCAGGAGTTGTAGCATTATTGCTACAATACTGGAGCTCACCAGTGGCTGTGGCGGGGGATATGGGATGAGCTACGACAAGAGGCTGTGATATGGAAGGGAGGTGAATCAAGAGGTAAAACCATGACAAAGGTGATGAAAGAAAAGGTCCGAGGGAGAAAAGAGCAATGGGGAAGTGCGAGCTGGTCGGGGTATTCATAGGAGGAGCGGGAGGTCGAGGTGAGAGGGAAAAAGGTAGGCATGAAAGAGCCATTAAATGCGGCTAGTATGAGGTACAACACAGTCATGAGAGAGAAAAAAATGGTACTGATCGAGGGATCAGTTTAGCGGCGATTCTAAGAGATCGTTGTAATCTAGTAATTTCCTACCTCATGTGAAGAATTGAGACGATTGTTGTTTGAGGAATTCATTATGAAGGGATACGGGGATTGTACTCTTCTTGTTCTGAAGATTGACATGTGTTCTCATTATTGAGAGTAACTCGTACTCCTTTATCAATGTTGTTTAATGCCTCACAATCCCGACGGAGAGGTCCATCCTCTAGGTCCCTCCATGCAAGGGAGTAGATTCTCGTGTTGCGAATTGTACCTTCATTTTCCAACTTGTCAGCCAAGTTGTTAGCCTTCTGTCAAACAGTTTGGAAGTGGAGCCCACTCATCTCTCTGATGTGTTGGTTGATGTGATTCGAGGTCTTGCTGAGCCTCCAGTTGTTTGTGACCTTGGTGATAGTCATGCCTTGCTGAAGCTTTTGACAAATCTGGGTGGTGAGAGTTGAATCTCCTTCCATGATGAGCGACCAGGATCCCTGGACTTTGGCAATGTCTAGACCATGTTCCATAGCTTGGAGTTTAGCTTCATTGTTGGTAGGTATGCCCAAGATGTCCGCGTATAACCATATTATATTTCCTTTTGGGTTCCCGAAGACTCCACCAAAACCTGTAACTCTAGGGTTGCCTTTAGCAACTCCATCGTAATTCAATTTGAAGATATATTTATCCAGAGGGTGCCAATGACAAGGAGCTTCCTGGTTTTCCATCGCTAGAGTTAAATTATTCTGAGGGGGAGGGTGCAACTCGAGGAGTTGCAAGATCCTCATATCAGCAGGACGAGGGGTTTCACTGAATATCGGTAATTTAGAGATGGCTACAGATTCCCAGATTATCTGTTTAATTAAGGTGAGGATATTCTCTTCTGGCTTTTTTTCTTCTCTAAAAATTTGTGCATTTCTCTCTTTCCATATTTCCCAGCATATGGTACCCAGGATAATGTTCCAGACCCTATCAACCATTGGGTGTGAGAAAAATGATGTTATCAAATTGTCAAGAGTGTTGAGGATGGAAGCCCTGTCCCTGTCAAAAAATCTGAAAAAAACCTCAGACCACTCCTAAAGTCTATTGGTGTAGTCACAATCATCTAGGAGATGGTTTTTGTTTCTTTACGCTCTTCACAAAGAGGGCATCTTGAGGGCCCGTTGAATCCTATTCTGCATAAATTGTCCCATGTTAGAATCTTCCTCTGCATGGTTACCCAAAGAAAAAGGGTGATTTTGGTTCATAATTGTCTGCTCCACAGATTTTTCCATTTTTACTGAGGCTGTAGTTGATCATGGTTTTCCATATAGCCATAGGATTCTTTGAGATTGAAATTACCTACTGAGTTTTTACCCCGTCCAGTCTTATCTTCATCTTTATTGAATTGGATTTGTCATTCTTGAATGGTATTGGCAAAAGTGTTCTAATCAAATCCAATGGGCAGAGGTTCCCAATCTTTGGCTTCTAACATTTTTTGGTTTGCAGACATTCTCCCAGACTACAAGAGCCCATTTTTTCTTTGTGTTTGAGCCCCTCCATAAAAATTTCCTTTGGATGCATCTAATGGCATTGGTGATTGATTTGGGAGCAGATAGAGAAGAAAACATATATAGAGGCATGACCTGCCACCCTGATTTAACTAGGACCAGTCGTAATGCCAAATTAAGGGAGCGAAATGTCTAATTGGAAAGTATTTTGCTAAGTTTATTGATAAAGTCCTCCTGGTTGGATTTTTTGAAAAATTTTTCAGTTAGAGGGACTCCCAGATATCTAGAGGGGAGAAAACATCTTTAAAAGTCCAACGTTCTAGTGATATTTCTTTGAATGGAAATGGGAGTATTGAAGAAGAATAATTTATATTTTTCGAGGTTGATGGAAGTTCCCGAGGCATCCGAAAAACATTTGAGAATTTCTTTGAAAGAGAGAGATTCCTTGACAATGGGGATGCCCATTAACAAGGTATCATCTACAAATTGTTGATGGGTTGAGGAGGGGGCATTATCATGAAGCTTGAGGCCAACGAGGGAGTTGTTAAGATTGAAAACCTTTAGGGATCTGCTTAGGCCTTCGACCCTGATGACAAAGAGGGTTTTCATAACAATTTTGTTGATTCTGGAGTCTTCCATTAGAGCATGAACTTCCTCTTTTAAGAAAGGCCAACAGGTTTTATAGAAATCAATAGTGAAACCATCAGGTCTAGGGGATTTCCCATTAGGCATGGACATTACAGCCTCCTCTACTTCTTGCATTTTTACTTCCCTTAGAAGCATTTTGTTATGGTCCTGATTGAGGATTGCAGGGATGTTGTGAGTGATTTCCTTGATTTCTCTGGTTCTGTCTACCCTGGGCTCCTCTAAGAGATTGCTGAAGTACTCATTTAGTTCGTTCACTATATCCTCATGGGTATGTACCGTGCTTCCTTCTTTGGATTTAAGGCCAAGGATTTTGTTGTGTCTCCTATGTTGAATCATGGAGCAATGGAAGAAGGAAGAATTGCGTTCGCCACACTTAAGCCATCTGATTTGAGACTTTTGTTGCCAAATTTTCTCCTCCTATAAGACTCTTTCTTCCCATCTCTTATGGAGGCTTATTTCTTCCTATTTCATTTGGTTAGTGATGCCATTGCTGATGATTCTTTGTTGGATATTTTCCATACTCTGTCCAGATATTTTTTGTCTTTAAAGATGTTACCAAAGACCTCTTTATTCCAAAATTTGATTTTATTTTTGATGAACTTTAATTTTTGTTGGAATTGATACATTCTGGTACCTGATTGGGGTGTTAGGCCTTTCCACCATTCCTTCATATTTTCAATGAAGTTTGGGTGCTCAAGCCAGAACGATTCAAAATGGAAGGGCCAATTTTTGGGGCCAGAGGAAATGTGCACTTTCAGTGATATAGGCCAATGATATGAACCCATTTGGGGGAGGATGTGAGCTTCAATTTCCTAGGAGGTCATGTAGATGTCTTATGAGAGTAGAAAACGATCAAGTCTAGAGGAAATGTATCTCACTCCACCCCTTCTGTTGTTCCAGGTGAAGGTGCCATTTATCATTGGGATATCAATCAGACTTAGCTCGTCAATGGTTTCTTGGAAGACTTTTGAGTCTTTGTCCAACTTGCGAATCCCACCTTTTTTTCATCAAGATTTAGGACCATATTAAAATCCCCTACAATGATTTTGTAGGGTAGATATATGGTCTCAAGGATCATTCTTACCGTTTGTAGCATATGAATTCTCTTAGCTACCTTGTGAGGAGCATATATGTTTGTAACACATATGCTATCATTGGAACCAATGATATTTAGAACTATAGTGATGGAGTTCCTCATTGCTACGGATGAGGATAGCTCATAAAGTGAGCTTTTCCATAGTATCAAATGCCTGCCTGCAGTGCCAATTGCTGAATTGGCGATGTAGATATAGTTTTTGAAGAAATTATTTTGAAGAATGTTGAGGTTCTCCATGGCAATATTAGTCTCTTGAATGAGAACAATGTCAAGTTTGTCTGTAATGAGTCTGTGTTTTAAAATTCTTTTTTTTCTTGGACCATTTAGGCCTCTTATATTCCATGAGATACAATTCATTGATAAAGATGTGGGGTTAGAGTGAGAGCTTTTACCTTACCCTCATTGAGAAGTCTTGGTCCAAGTTCTTGGAGGAGATGGCTTGTGGTTTTCCTTCCTCTTTTTCTATTGGGCCCTTTGGGGTTATGCTTCCCGACTATCATGTTTTCTAGTATTCCATTGTGTGCCGAGTCATCTGGGAATTTCTGGAACGTGCCTTGTTTTAGTTCTTCTTGTAAAAGGTATGCTCCTTCTATTCTCTGTATGTGCTCTGCTAGTATAGCTGCCAAGCCATTTTTTCCATTCTTCTACTATGGAGATGAGATCAACTCCTTCAAGGGATTCCTCTATTACGTTGTCTTCAGGGGAAGTTTCTGCCATTGAAGGTTCCATGTCGGTGTCTTCTAGTATGTGGTTTTCCTCTGCTTAAAAATGCTCGAAATGTTCCTCTAGTTGTGTTTGATTTGCTAAGTTTTAGATTCTCCTTTTATTTTTTTCATCATTCTTACCATCTGAGATTGGTTCTTCTTGGTCTTCATGTAGGGCTTCATACTTTTTTTTGCTGGCTACTTGATATTGACCTTATTTCCCTTGAGTCTTCTTGTTGTGCTTGTTTTTAGGTCCCACTTTGGTGAAACCTTGTTCATCTAATTTATTTTGGGCTTGAGTATTGCTTTGTTGAGCCTTGTTCTGGGGGAATTCTCTGAATAGGTGCCCGTGTTCATGGCACTTTCTACATCTAAATGGTATATGCTCATAGTCAATATTTTGAAGCCAGGCCTCATCTACGAAGATTAACTTGATTGCCTCTGGTAGAGCACCTAAGACATCCATGTAAACACATATTCTTGTGTAGGAGACATAGTAACCATTTTTGGTTCCCTCTGACATTTTATGTATTCCCCTAGCTCATCCCTGATTCCCTTTAGCACCGATGGTGACCAATAGTCTGTTGGTAGCGAGTAGAGCCTGACCCAAATCGAGACTCTAGTGAAGTCTTCCTTTTCGGGGGTGAAATTTTCCTTCCAGTATCTCATGTAGAGCCTGGTTGAGTTGAAGAAGTATGGGCCTCCTTCGAATATACGGTCTCTATCTTCTAGGAGGTCAAAAATGACCGTGAAGAATCCCTTCGATCCCAGTTGCAGCCTGATCTCTCCTTTAGGTCTCCATTTTGTCTGAATCCACTAGTTCAAAGCTTTTTCAGTGGGCCAGATTCCCATGAATTTATAGATGATTGCATGCTCCTGCATGTAGTCTTTGTAGGCTGCCACATCTGGGTCCTGGATTTCCAACACCAGGATCTTTTTTGCCTTGGGGTTGCAGTTGTTACTGGTTTTTGACTTGGTTCTTTGGGGCTTGTCCGAATGGGAATTGTTGGGTTCTGGTTCCGTTCTTTCTTGCGAAGTCGAAGCTTCTTTTGGGACGCTTCCATTTGTAGACTTGTCTTCTGCATCTTTTCCATTTGTTTTCTTTTCCTCTCTTGCAGATTTAGGAGTTCTGGAAGAGTGAAAGGTGTTGTAGGTAGTAAGCCTAGTAAAGAATGAGATTTCGAGCTCCTTATTCTTTCCTGTGATAGTATCCCGAAAGGAAGGGACCTCGGAGCCCCCCAAACTCTGTCATAATCTGAATCGTGCAAGAAGACAACAACCCTAACTACAGAGTTCAGAGAGCAATAAACAATTTTAAAATGTTACTAGCTCACTCCACATGTTAACATGTTGAATTATATTATATTATTTTATTAATATTAATTTATTATAATATATTTTTCTATATAAAATGTTGTTAAAATATTAATATAAACTTAAAAAATATATAAATATTTTATATTAAATAATATTTATTTATGTTAATAAAATATTTATTAATTAAAAACAAATTAGATTTATATAAAAAAAATTAATTTAATATGAAATTTAATATATATATATATAAATCTTTATAAAATTTAAAGTAAAAAGATACAAATCCTAAGTTCAACATTTCTCAATAACATAATAAAAAATACTATTCTTAGTTCCAATTAATAACATAATAAAATATGCAAGTTATTCTTATTCTCAATTAAGACTTTATTTTTAAGAAACCTCGTTGAATCATAAAAATGGGATCTACACACCATTTAAGAAGCCATGACTAAAGTGTCGCAAGAGGAGAATAGGTGTACGAATTTATGTAGGTTGCTTTCACAACAATCCCTAATTTAGTGGTGATTTGGTTTCATTAGCACAATCAATGAGATACCAGAAATACAGTTTTTTAGGCACAACTTGCCATGGATTGGAATCCAAATTAATAATTATAAAAACATATTTTTAATGGAATTAAAAAAACAACATATAAATATTTATATAATTGAGTTATTTTAAGGGTTTGATGTAATAGTTAAAGTGATTGGAAGATATGTTTCTCCGATTAGGTTTAATTGTTGTTGAGTCTATTTTGCATATCATGAGGAAGTTAGAAAGGTAGGCATCTTTTAGGTGTCAGACTGTATGTATATATTTATGATGTTTTAATATTTACTAAATTATAAATCTCATATTTAATATTAACTTGTGTTTAAGAGAGATTCTTTCGGTGTAAATCACATGATGTTTTCTTTGTCGACGCGTTTCGAACCAACTAGTGTGGTTCATCGTCAAGACAAGTTGAATGAACAGATCTCGCTTATGCATATTAAATAGATCTGTTCATTCAACTTGTCCTGACGATGAACCACACTAGTTGGTTCGAAACGCGTCGACAAAGGAAACATCATGTGATTTACGCCGAAAGAATCTCTCTTAAACTCGATATGGATCACAGAAGCCTCAAGACAGCAATTAACTTGTGTTTTCTAATATATTTGGTTTGTGGACTATTGCATATATCTGGAAAGGTTGTTAGTTCCCCATATATATATAAAATTGTGTCCATTATGAGTAGCTCAAGCAATTGGGAGTGCAATTTGTTCTTCCATCCACCCTAGTTCAATCCGAAGGGACACATTGGGCCCATTGTAAGGCTCAAGGAGTAGGCTCCCCCACCATGTGGAGTCTCAGCTCTTGCTAAGTCATAAGTTATTGGTATATCTAGCTTGCAAACTATTAGATGTACTCTTGGTGTTATAGTGGCAATGAATAGGTTTGATCCTAGCGTCATTGAGATTACTCGAACGAGTTACTGTTTCACCATGGTTTAAAAGAAAAGAAAAGAAAATATTAATTTGTGGGTTGTATAGCTTGAGTGAGTTTGATGTTTAAGAACTTGTGTTTCCTCCTTGGAGGTCATTGGCTCAAAACCAAGCAAGGTAGAGTCTATATATGTTGAATGACTGACATTGGCACATTGAGATGAGACTCAAAAGATTGTTGTGTCCCTCTAGAGTGGGACCCCCATATGGGGGTGTCTCTAAACGTCTTGGTCTTGCCAAGTCACAAGTTCCAACAAGTACTAGCTTGTGAGTGATTAGTACTAGATACAAAATATAAATACAACTTGAACGGGCCTAATAATTAAGAACATGTATTTCCTCCTTGAAAATCACAAATTCAAAACAAAACGAAGATAACGTTTATACATATTAAATAGTTAATATTAACTCGCTGTAATAAAGCTGAAAAAATAGTCACCACCCTATACAAAAATCCTCACATCAAATTCCTATTAATATTAATTTACAAATTATCAATACTAATTACATAATTTATTTAAAAATTAACACAAATTCTTTATAAAAACCACTTTAACAAATGTGACAATAAACCCTTTCATATTAAAAAAAAATCTAAAATAAGATACTTACAACGAATCGTATTCTAATAACTCCCATAGGAGACCCTTTCATATTTAAAAAACCTAAAATATGCTCCTAACAACGAATCATATTCACTTGGTATAAAATTTCGTGAAAAGAAAATGGTCAAACTATGATTCGTTCTCATAATCCCTCCCCTCTCTTTCTTGAAATATAAATAAAGTTAAACTATGCCCTAGATGCAAATATTTACCCACAACACTGTACACCACCACTTTAGCAACTTTTCCCTAACTTCTAAGCTTATTCCATTCACATTATAAACTAAAATAAAAGAATGGAAGATTTACCCTTTCCACCATTATGTCTAAGAGCCTATCTTAATGTTTTAATTATTCAATATTTTATGCCTTATGCTTATCTTTGTGTTTTATGTTGTCCATAGCCTGTCCCCTGCACCTTATATAATGTAAAACCTTCCCTGCAAAATTCTTGGGAAAATCCAACCTTGGACACACCAAAAGGGCATGAACTTTGTGCCCTAAGTCATAGTTTCCTTAGTCTAAGCCACCATTTTCTCCTAAGCCTCTGCAAGTAATGAAAACTTGGAAAGAGGGGATATGGCACTGATTACAACTTCTTGTGTTCACACAAATTGCTTTGCCTTCAATTTCACTTAGCTTGAACACTAAATCCAATGAATTATCCAACTTGCCATGAATGTCTGCGTGCGTCCTTGAACTATTACAAAGGATTACTAAAATATTTCAAATTCCAAAAACTTGACTATGTTAAAAGGACAATGAACTTCATTAAATAAACAATATAAATTTGTAATTAAAAAATTACAACTTTTCAATATATAAATTTCATATTAATAAATAATATTAAAAATCATAATAAAAAAAATACCATTTTCCAAAAATATTCTAAATTTTGATGCTTCATTACTCCAGAACATGGAACACAATTTGTACGATAGATGCATTAACATTCCACCTACATGAAAAAACATATCCCTGATGTTATCTTACATGTTTATTATAAAATTAATTTTTTCAAAGTTATGTGGATTCCTAATGTTAATTTACATGTTTATTACAAAATTATTTTTTTCAAAGTTAAGTGGATTTAGTTAAAGTGGCTGGAAAACAGTTTGTTATTTTCTCTTGATAATTTCAGTTTCCATGACATCTTAACTCGTAATAGAGAGGAAATTTTATAATTTTTTCAAATTTATGTGGATTTAGTTAAAGTTGTTGGTAAAATATTTTTACAATTTTTTCAAAGTTGGGTGGATTTAGTTAAAGTGGTTGGGTAAATAGTTTTTTATTTTGTTAGATAATTTCAATATATGTAAAAAGACATGTTAACGCACTGTAATAGAGATAAAATTTTATAATTTTTTCAAAGTTGTGGATTTAGTTAAAATGGTTGGTAAAATAATTTTATATTTTTTTCGAAGTTTGATAGATTTAGTTAAAGTGGCTGGGAAAATAGTTTTTTATTTTCTTAGATAATTTCAATTTACATAAAAAGACATGTTAGTGGTTGTAATAAAGAAAAACACATCATTGGAGTCTAAGTCATACGATTATTGGTCTAGATTAAACACATCATTGGAATTTAAGTTATAAATTATTGGTCTAGATTACTCCAACAAATTACTTGACAAGTTACCAATTTACTTTTTTATTTTCTTAGGTAATTTCAATTTACATAAAAAGACATGTTAGTGGCTGTAACAAAGATAAACACATCACTGGAGTCTAAGTCATAAGTTATTGGTCTACATTAAACACATCATTGGAATCTAAGTCATAAGTTATTGGTCTAGATTACTCCAACAAATTACTTAACAAGTTATCGATTTACTATGGTTAAAGAAAAGCCTTGAGGGTTTTGTTAAAGCACCTCTATTATTAACATATGTGTTCAATTCTCTCGAGGCTCCGGAGGTCATGCCCCGTAATTTAAGTAGAAAAGAAGTGATCTTTTCAGGTAAATCTTCCTAGTACAGATATTCCATAGATGTAGCCTAGTGAACCACATAGGAAAAACAATGAATTACTATGGTTAAAAAATTAACCCCTCTAAATTAAAATTTTGAGATATATTATTTTTAAATTATCAATTAAATACATAATTATATGTAAAATTCAAAATAAATTAATATATAAATTTAAATGTATATTTATTAAAAAATAAAATTCCAGGAGAAAGAAAGAATATATATATAAAAGGGGGTGAATCATTACTTTGTTATTTTTAACAATTTGTCACTTACTTAATCTTGAGACTGAATTTACATTGTATAATCAATCATCCATGAAATGTATGAATGCATAGATCAAAGTGCAAGTTAAAACTTGAAGAATAAACACTTGAAAACAATCTTCAATTTATTACAACCATTTGCAAGGACACCAATCCTTTGCAAATACCAACTTACAAAAATTGTAGGCTTCAACCTATAAAAATGTGAAGACACCAATCCTTTGTATGCACCAACTTAAAAATTCCATAGGCACCAACCTATAGGAGATTTCAATCTCCTCACTAAGCTTAAACTCAACAACTTTGTAGGCACCAACCTACAGGAGACTCTATTCCCCTTAGTTTAACACCAACTCATAATTTGTAGGCACCAATCTACTAAAGATTCTTCACAATTGTCTTACTTTAGTAGAAGTTGTAACCCATCCATGCTTCTCTTAGATTTTCTCCCTCAAGCTTGATCACTGCCAGTTGTTCTTGGTATCACATTGGTCAATACTAGCACAATTTCAATGCTTTTAGGTCACAATCTATTTCTCCCCTATTCATTGGAGTGAAGTCTACTTAGAAACTTGCATTTTCCTTGAAAATTAGATCCCAATGTAGCTTTATCCTAATTGTATACCGTCAAAAATTTCAACGACTTTCACAACATCAAGGTTTAGGTCTGGCCACCCTTTGTCACACTCTCTAATGTTGGTTCACAAAAAAGATCCTCATATCCTCTATAACCTTGGAAGTCTCCTTATTTTTAACTTGTTTGGTCTCCTTGAATTGAACTAGGTCTTCAAAATAGTACTAAAAATTAACCTTAAATAGGGATAGAGCTCGGCCTTTGTAGGAACAGGTTTTGGCCTTCTTTAACTGAACCAAACCTTGGCTTCAAATAGGGACAAAACTTGGTCTAGTAGCCCATGAACTCATCATCCTAATACAATTGTACTCACCCCTCAAAACAAGAATAAGCTTGGCCTTCTCCACACAAGAATTCAAACCTCAAATAAAACTTGAAATTCGACCTAAAACCTCCAATGCTCTTCCCTTAAAACATACCTCAAAACAAACTAGAAACCGTTCCCAAGAACATTTCCAAGAGCCCTTCAAAATTTGTGCCAAATCCCTTCCACAAAAATTTGCTTCAACTCGTCTTTACTTTAATTCTAGTTCATGAGGTGTGAACCTCAAAAGTATTCCTTCACTACACTACCATGTTGGGCATGGAATCCCCCAAGGCATGTTTTGGGGCTCAAAGCCCAAGTTTTGACTGAATCTTGTTGTAAAGCTTCGCGAATTGCGGGCACGGGGTGCGAAAGTATGATAGAGTCACAGGGTTGTTCGCCCTAGTTTTGTAATGCAATGTTGGCTAGATAGACCTACCCATGGTTTGCGGACCATGGGATTGTATAAATAGAGCGAGGCTCTAAGTGTAAAAAGAGGAGAAAGAAAAAGAAAATGAAAGATTCTATGTGATTAAGTTGCAAGTTGAAGTGTGTCTTTGGGTCGTAGAGTAGGAGACGACTCTGCAGTTGAGTGCACAGAGGCCTAGTAGTTCGCAGTTGAGTGCGCGGACCCCTGCAGCTGAGTGCACAGGGCAAAGTCGAGTCTGTAATCGAGGAAGGAATTGATAAAGAGAAGTTTTGTTATAATTATGCATATCTATTCTTGGGTTAATGAATGATTGATATAATTTGCAAATATACTGTTTATTTACTATGCACACCTATATGAATGGTTTATATTGTTAAGTATACTTAAAGCACTCAAGTAGGCAAAGCTAATTAACTAACGTTGGAATACCAGTAAGGTCTTGGGTAATAACGCAGAGCGCGACGTTTAGCCCCTGGGTAGGGCTGCGCGAAGGTAGTATATCAGGTTGCAAAGTACGGGAAAGTGCACGAAGCAACCTACGCGCAGGGTCAAACCGCGAACCAGTTGAACTCCTCAAACATCTCCAGGGTGTGGAAACCTAGTTCTAGCACCCTCCCATACTACTTCGGGTGAGACCTCAGTCCACGCTCTGCGGACTGTTGCTGAAAGGGCTAGTAGTACTGGGATTTGTTTGGCTAACTTAACTTTGAACCTGGGTCAGGCCCCATTAAGCCAACAAATGGTTCTGTTGCTGGGACCGAGATCTGCATAGAGATGTCTGATGTCGTATCACTGGAATTCGACAAAGAAAGGAATTGAAGAGTGGTTGGACATAAAGATTCATGAGTTCGCGGCACAAGAAAATAGGAATCTGCAATTATCAAAGGAAGAGTGGTTAGATTGCTACTTATATATGGAAATCCATGAAATTTTCTTTGCATCCTTCCCCTCTGAGTTGTACGAGTGGATCACGAAGCTAGCAGACAGTCAAGGAAGGTGTAGGCTCGACAAACCTATTGTGTGGACTCCAGAGTTGGTGCACAGACTGGAAGCATCGGAAGATAAGATTGCGCGCACTGTGGATCACTGGCTCAATCGAATTATAGGAGGATTTATCATTGAGTTTGTAGTAGATACTTCAGTCAGCTATAGCGAGGCAGAACGACGCTTCCTCAAAGGACTGTGAGGTAAGTATGTTAAATCTTTGAACACTTGGATTAAAATGCTACTGTGTGAAAAGTGGGTTATGCAAATAAATTGATGTTGGGGCTACGTGGAGTGGGAGGATCTACAGAAATGAAGGTAGCGCAGAACTAGAAACTAGCCCTTGATTTCACCTCCGCGAGAAAGCAAGGAAGAGCTCACGAAGGTTTCACCAAGAAGTGCGATCAGTTTGATAAAGCAACGAATTCTGCACATACCACTCCCACCTACACCACCACCAGTTTCACCATCTTCACCCCCGTCTTCGCCCACACCACCTCCGCCACCACCACAATTCAATATGGCAAGTGCGATAAAGTTGTCGGTGTTCAAAGGAGTAGGGAATGAAGATCCGGACCAGTTTTGGTTCGTGGTAAGGGCTGTATGGGAAGCGCAGGGAGTCACGGATGACAATATAAAGAAAGCAACGCTAGTCAGTGCTCTACAGGATTGCGCACTGACATGGTACATTAAGCATTCCAATGACAATCCGAACATAGGGATCACGGATATCCAAGCTGCGCTAAACAAGGAATTTAGTAGGCCAAAATCAGAGACACAGTCGATCATTGGATTTAAGGAAATCGCGATGCTTCCAGGCAAGACCCCCTGGGAGCTAGATCAGAGACTGAAGTGTACAATTCGTGAAGCCAATATGACCTTGACAGATGGGAAACATTGCGCATGGCTTGTAGCATTGCTAATGCCACATCTAAGAAACGCGTTGTCACAACATATGCTAACCACTCAGGGTGAGGCCTTGGAGATCACAATGAGAATGCATGAGACCTCGATACAAGATCCTAACCTGGGAGTTCAACAAATCCATGCACAGTTGAAAACTTTGTGCCTTGAGATTTAGATTTTAAAACAAGACATGACAACTCGCCCAAAAATGCACGAGGAGGTATGGTGTGTAAAGTGCAAAGGCCAGGGACATGACAAGGACCATTGTCTAGTCTTCGTGAACTACCTGGCGGGAGGAGGACTAATGCCATTGAGACAGGAGGCACAAGCGGGACCGAGCGTGGCGCCTGCATTATGGTGCGTGATTTGTCAGATAGGAGGGAAGCATGCTGCATATAACTACCATCTATTACAAAAGTATACACAGAATTCCCAACAGTGTTTTGTAATTTCTGTAGGTCAGTTGGCCATAATGAGCGTACCTATAGAAGTTATGAAATGATGATTGATCAGAATCCTACCTACAGAGTTCAGACCGAAACATGGGCCCTCGATCAAAATGTAGGTATGGTGCACACTGGATTTCAGGGGCACGGATGAGGTCGAGGTGGAATGGGACCAGGAAGAGGTCGCGAACAACTGATATGTTACAATTGTGGACCATCCAATGAGACCATCATGCTTATATTGTACACAGTTTGATCATGAGACGGAGGACTGTCCCATGCTGATTGCGAGGTTGCGCGATAAAGGAGCACTCTAGCCTCCCCCGACTTAGAACCTGCAAATGATGAGGTCTGAGCTGCGCGAGGAAGGCTCGAATGTAAATATCGTGCTCCAAAGTGGTATCACGACAGGAGATGACAAAGGCAAGCAGCCTGAAGAGAGTGCTTGGGTTTGCAAGGCTCCAACAAAGGAACCAAAATTTTATTTAGAGCATGCTAAGGAGACATTCATGGAAGCTAATAAGAGCTTCGTGGATGCCTCCACTTCAGGAAGTAAATACAAATTGGAACTGGAAATGGACCCATCAATGCTCACTACATTTTTGGAGACATGCATGAAGCTGCTGCGTGACAACGAAGCTGTGAAGGTGTTGCAAGAACTCATCACTAGACATGCTGGAACCACGCCAGGAGAACCACACATAGTCCGGAAGCTCGGGAAGCACACAACGCAAACAGGAAGAGAGATGAGATTGACCACACAAATTGAGGAATATGAAATGGATCAAGTGATTTTGGATTTAGGATCGGACGCGAACGTCTTACCAAAGTAGATGTGGGAGTGCATGGGTAGGATTGCGCTGCAATGGTCTCCTATTCAATTGTGAATGGCGAACCAGCTAAAGATCCTACCTATGGGAAGATTGTAGAGAATAACGGTAGATATCGGAGGTGCGAGTGCGCTAACAGATTTCGAAGTGATAGAGATTGTTGATGACAACAATCCTTAACCCGCACTATTGGGAATAGATTGGGCCATTGACATGAATGGAGTGATAAATCTAAAGAAGTGCAAGATGATTTTTGAGAAAAAGTCACTGCGCGTAGTGGTACCTTTAGACCCTGCAGAAGGATCGTGCTACACAGAGCCAGTGCACGACTATGATAGCGACGACGATCTAGACTATATCTACAAGATAACCGCATGGGAGCAGGACTAGGTAAATCCAACAACGGATGGCAGACTCTCGTGGGAGCGCGAAAGCTCCTGCACCTCAGATTTGGATGAGGAAATAGAATGATGGCAGAACTGGTTACACAAGGTAACCATGCTCAACTGTAACATGATGATAAGGTCGCTGTGCTACGTGGCAATAGAGGTAAGAGATCTTCCTACGTATGATGGGTTGAGTGAGGTGGATGATTTCCTGAACAAATTTGAAAGGGAAGTACTAGAACAATAACGTTTCGACACTCTGAAATGGGTACTGCGTGCTACACCTGCAAGATGGTAGGGTACGCATCAAAGAAGTTTTGAGGACTGGCGCGAATGCAGAAGGATGATGCGCATGCAGTTTGGAAAGCCTCAGATGTGGATGAAAGCCGAGTATGATGGACGAAATAGCCTGCGCGCCCACCTTTCCAGATGGGTATAGGCATATGGTGCACAACCTGCACGAACGCACACCGTCCTCGCGATAGGAAACACGACCGACAAGCAGGAGCAGGCAAGACAATGGTGCAAATGACCCCTCCAGTTGGGACCAGGAAGTATGGTAAGACCAAGCACGTAGAAGCATATTCACGCAGAAGATTTTGACAAAATACACGAAGCACTGAACACGATCCACCATGTGAAATGAACTGACTGGGACCTGCGCATACCAGCGGTTCTCTGGGCTTATAGGACCATGTGCAAAACCCTAACTGTGCGGGCACTTCCGAAGCTGAAGTATGAATCGAATGCTGTATTCCCTATGGAACATGCAAAACCTAGCCCGCGCATAGTAGCACTAATAGATATGATGGTTCACGAAGCCCGAAAAGAAGGGATCACACAACCACAAGAAACAAAATGCATGGGACTTGAGGAAGAAATACAACAGGGAAACCTTAGACTCCACAAACTTGAAGAAGAAAGGGTACAGTTAAGGAAGAAAAGTGCTTTGATGGATGCGGAAGTCAAAAATATGGAGGATGAAATAAAGAAAGATTTTCTCGGAAAATAGGCCAGAATGGTAAGGTAGGGTGTGTGCGATCACGATGACAGGGTTAAGGCCTATTGCCGCGAATTGATCACTCTGATGCCTTGGCTTGGACTGCATATTGCTAAGCATAATGACCAGGGTAGTGCATTGCAAGTAATAAAATACGCGATGCTGACCATAATAGTAAAAGGTAGAGATTCTCGAGGGAACATGATGAATCATCGGATGAAACTTTTCACGGGTGGTGCGACCACTTGACTAGTTGAGGGAAGGAAAGTCTTAGCACTCCAAGCAGTTGGAAGGGAGTGTAGGACTATAAACTATTCTGCCCAAGAGTTGTGCGATATTGGAGATGCGCGCAGAAGCAAAGAGTCACAAGGTCTGTGACCGCGCATGAGGGGTTGCGTTGCCGTGAGGGTTGGCCAGAAAGTGACCATTGAAGTCACTATTCATGATGGGATGCTCGACTTGAGGCCAAATGGAGCAGGCAACAAGCATTTAAGACGTGATTTATGGGCAAAATCTGGGAAAATCTACCGCCAAGGGAGCATTAATGAACTGAATTTGGGGGAACGATCAAATTAAAATTCCAAAAGTGCTATAAAATACAAAGGGTTGCCCAACAAACAACACTTGGTCATTTGCGAATTGAGCGGTTGAGCAGAAACCTGATTGTTGTGAGACGAGCATTGATTAAGCCCCTAAATTCGCGAGTGATAGATTGTTGCACAGATACAATGGCAACAACTAAGGATGGTATGGAGATAGCAGAAGTGACCACTGAGGAGGCCACGCAGGCCCTAACTGTGGGGGATGTTCTAGAAGGTGTCGAGATTGTGGCAGAAATCCTGAAATCACCGTGCACGCTAAGACCCAAGAAGGACAAACAAGTAATGGCTCCTGTGCATGTGACCCCGTGGAACCCGCTGCGCAAGAAACTATCAATGGAGGAGAAGGGGAAAGCCATCACTATAGAAACAGATGGAGAAGAAGAAGATCTGCAGGATCTTATCATTGCAGAAGAAAAAGATGAAGGCATGGAGGTGGATACCCAGCCTACACAGTCTGCGACAAAACTGCCTGCCTATGTTCCCCCTTGAAAAGGGAAGGCCAAAGTACCCAAGGACCTGGATGAGGCCAAGAGCTCAATCTAGACCCCGCTCCTCCCAGATGGCATTATGTTTGAAGGCATGCACTTGGGCCGCATGCTGAGCCTGAAATTCGAAGATTGGGACCTCACTGACCACGAGAAGTTCCCACACCTTGAGACCGAAACCTCATGAAGCAGAACACTGTGGGGGGTGGGGGGATGTGACATCATTAGAGCTGCAAAAGTGGTTTCACAGAGTGGAAAAGGCCGAGCTACTGAACTTACTCTGGGTGTTACATTTCCACCACGCCCCAATAACCATTTTCGTCATCAGGCAGCTGATATGCCTGGTGCATGATGAGTGTTTGTGGCTGGAGGAGCCCATCCCCATCATGGCAGACTTGATTCATCGCATCTCCCAGCTTCCATACAAAGGAGAGGAACCCACAGACATATCGGAAGGGAAGGGCAATGATTTGCTATCGCAGAGGCCATGAAGAAAAAGTACAAGCTGGAAAAAAAGAAGAGGGGCTACGCAATCTCCAGCCTCAAGGAAAAATCAGTACGCGTGGCAACCCAAATGTTGGAAGGAAAAGTTATGTGCAAGTGCCGCATAAATGAGGTACCTACACCGGTGGTTGCACTAGCCGAGCAGTGCACGGAGGGGGTCCAGTTTAACTGGTTCGAATTCATCTACACATAATTTTTAGAGAATTTCCGTGAAGCCCAAGAACAGGGCAAAACGTTCCACTATGTAGGGTTGTTGCTGTCCATAATGCTCGTAGCTGGGGAATTGCCGTAGGATGGTCAATTCCCCATAACTGAAAAAGATTTACCAGAGGCCGCGAAGTATGCTTAACTCTGGGCCACGAAGTATGCTAAAAGGATACGCGGCAACAAGATCTTCTGGGTGCTCATAGAGATGAACCTTAGAATGTGGATCAACCGTCAGTCGCGGTTGTCACCCACAGTTTACAACAGTCTGCAGAGTTTTGTAGAATTTAAGGCAGACATGCATAACTTATATGTCAGGGCGCGCAAGGACCTGACTAAACAATGGACAAAGCTACCCTTTGTAGCCACCGACAATGCCATTTTCAATGTACTAGAGGCATGGTTGCCGGAATGGCGCACCTCAAACATTGCAGAAATCGAGAAGTCGACAACACAAAAGAAGAAAGACGAGGCCAAGCTGTGCATCGCACAGTTGGCTGAAAAGTGAAGGAAGGAAACAACAATAGCAGAAGTGCAGGTAGCACGGGACGGGACACAGAAAGCAACTGAGCAGGAAAAGGCCACAACAGCAGGAGTAGCACAGGAAACAGCCGTGCAGGCGGGCGGGGGACAAAAAACGCCTTCGCAGGGGTAGGAAGTAGAGGAAGCATAAACAAAAGAAGGAGGCGCAGACCCACGAATTGCGTCAACACAACAGAAGCGCCAACACCCAATAGAGTGGGCAGGGTTGCGGAAGAAGGTCAAGGCCTCGAAATTGTCCATTGACCTGATCACCCTAACCGAGGGTGATCTACATGACATCGGTGAGACGGTGCACGATGTCACCAATGAGGCTCTCCAAGATTTCATGCAGGAGAACCAGATTGTGTTGGGGGCCCTCAGAGCATAGTTACAGGAATTACAGGTGTGCCCCCCTCAGGTTGGTACCCTTTCGACCAACCTCGCAGTCGGATCCACGACAACAAAGCAGATGTTGTGCGCGTGGATGATGAACACAATAGTGCTGCCGGAAGGGGCACTAATGACATCAAATGAGGTTGACAGGCCTTCGATTAGCATGCTAAAAGGTCTCGATGTTAATCTAGCTACCCTCTCACGCGAGACATTATATGTGTTGCAGTATGGGATAACTGCAGCGGTGCGAGCTAGGGAGAGCCGCGCGCTCCAAGTCCTCAGTGAGCAGAAAATAAATATGGAACAACTAAGCTTGTAGCATGATGAATTAGTGTCGCAAAGTCAACAGCTGGTACATGTGATAGATAACGCTTGCCAAAGCATCTCGGAGCTGGCCATCTATCAGATATGCCAGTGGAGCCGCGAATCCATACGTTAGCAGTAGGGGTCTACGAGGCCAGGGAGGAAATGACAAAGGTTAAGATAGAGATGAATCTTCAGATCGCTGAGCTGCGGTTAAAGGTGCAACCATCCACTCCTCTGGAAGTCAAAGAATAGCGTGCTAGCGCTATCACAACGGGATTGGAGGAAATCGGAGATGTAGTGTGAGACTACACCAACATGTTGGAAGAATCACTTGGGTTCTTCACAACTCTGTAGGAGGACCCAACATCCAAAGCTTAGAGATAGAGTCATGAGAACTCCAACAACAGTATGATAGTGTTCGAGGAACTGTGCAAACGGTGGTCCTCACCCAGAGGCTTGCATGGATGCAGCAGGCTAAAGCACTGAAGGAGCAGGTGGATGCGGCATGACATAAGGAAGCAGTCCTAAAAGTGCGCGTCCAGCCTTGGATCGATGAGGCCTTTACCATCATGGAAGACATCAAAGGAAAGCTCGCACACATGCAGGGGATTCACACATTGATGCAGAGAAGCACTTCTGACACATAGCTCTCGGAACAATTTATGTAGCAAATCCAACAAGCAGTAGCTCAGTGCTCTATTGACCTATGCGCAGTTCGAGAATAGTTGGAGGGACTCCACGCAAAGATCTCTGCGCCAATATAGTGACTCAAGGGCGAGTCACGATGTTTGTGTTGGGGGGTGGTTGGGCATGGAATTCCCTAAGGCATGTTTTGGGACTCAAAGCCCAAGTTTTGACCGAATATTGTTGTAAATCTTAGCTAATTGCGGGCGCGGGACGCAAAAGTACGATAGAGTCACAAGGTTGTTCACCCTAGTTTTGTAATGTAATGTCGGCTGGATAGACCTACCCATGGTCCACAGACCATGGGATTGTATAAATAGAGGGAGGCTCTAAGTGTAAAAAGAGGAGAAAGAAAGAAGAAAAGGAGAGAGTCTAAGTGATTAAGTCGCAAGTTGAAGTGTGTCTTTAGGTCGTAGAGTAGGAGAAGGTTCTGCAGCTAAGTGCGCAGAGGCCTAGTAGTCTGCAATTGAGCGCGCGGACCCCTATAGCTGAGTGCGCAGGGCGAAGTCGAGTTTGTAACCGAGGAAGGAATTAATAAAGAGAATTTTTGTTATAATTTTGTGTATCTGTTCTTGGGTTAATGAATGATTAAAATAATTTGCAAATATACTATTTATTTACTGTGTGCACCTGTATGAATGGTTTATATTATTAAGTATTAAAGCACTCATGTAGGCAAAGCTAATTAACTAACGTTGGAATACGAGTAAGGTCTTGGGTAATAATGCAGATCACGACGTTCAGCCCCTGGGTAGGCTATGAGAAGGCAGTATATCAGGATGTGAAGTACGAGAAAGTGCGCGAAGAAACCTGCACGCAGGGTTAAACCACGAACCAGTTGAAATCCTCAGACATCTCCATGGTGCGGAAACTTGGTTCTAGCACCCCCCCATACTATTTTGGGTGAGACCTCAGTCCACGCTTCGCGGACTGTTTCCTAAAGGGCCAGTAGTGTTGGGATTTGTTTGACTAACTTAACTCTGAACCTGGATTAGGCCCCATTAAGCCAACATGCCATCTTCATCCTTCTGCATGCACCCATGGTTGAAGCTCATGTAGTCGGGTTCTGTGGTAATCTGTTTACAGTAGTATGTAGGGTGGAAGATGGTCAAATAAAGAGAAGCGGTTGATCTAGACCCCGAACCCAAGGACATTCTGTCGGTTTGGGGGCTAGAGGTCATGGATCAAAACATAGAGAGGTATATTCATCTAACTAGATAGCAAGAAGGAAGAAAAGTGGCTTGGGTGCGGGTTGGAAATAGAGAAAATCCCTAGGACTACTTGATCCAAAATGGATTTTGGATAGAATCCTAAGTCTAAGTGTTCCTCACAAAGGAAAATTAAAGTCCAAGGAAGTTCCTGGAAATATCCCCATTGCAGAGATCATCTCATTCTAAATCTCTTGCAACTTGAATGGGCAAAAATGGACTTAGGATGCAGAAGTTATCACAGAAAGAAGATGTCCTCTGTTCTTTATAAAAAGAGGCAAAATCCCCTAAAATGGGAAAAAAAACCCTTATAAAGGGAAATAGAATGGGGGGTGTCCAAGAGCAGACTTAAGCAGAAAAGGGAAGAGACCCCCAATTCCCAACTCGTGAAATATCAGGTCGGAGGCAGAGGGTGCACATGACATAAGGCAAATACCCTTGGCTAATGCGATATTGCGATCGCTGATATCAGCAGATCAACATCAGTGATGGAATAAGACAAGGGACGGACCCCCAGGGCTATGCGACGAGTGATTGCGATATATCGCATCACAATGTCGCATCGAGGCGATAATACATGCACACACGATCTCCGAACCCGATGGAGTTTATAAGCCCGTTTCATAATGTTTGAGTTCCATCGCAAAAGGGAATTCCTGTGTATAAGCGCATTTCAGTGTAAAAACCAAAATACAAGGGAAAGATGCCTGAAGCGATAAAGTGGACCCGAAGGGGAATTATAGGTGTGATTTATATAATTTGAGTTCTGTAAGCAGGATTTCGGGCGGGCCTCGAGCGGTAAATGGTATTGGGCTGGCTCCACCCGATCCCATATAGTGAAAGACACATGGCTGGTGGAGGAGAGAGGAAAACCGCCTTTTTGGGTGGGTAACCCCCGCACCCTTAAGCCACCCGAAATCGCATATGGATCGTTGGATCGAGGATCCCATAGATCGAAGGTGGGGCTTGCGTTAGCGGCCAAAGGTGGACCCGATGTGATATTAGGGGCAATTGCGATATATTTTGAAGTCCGATAGGACGAATTTTGTTGGGTTTTTATAGCTTTCCCGTGTATTTGGGATTTTTCCCAATACACTAATGCGATGCGATATAACGCCTAATGGCGGACTCGATATAAAGAGCTCAATTGAGAGTGGGGAGAGAAGCAAGAGAGCAGAGAGAGCGAAAAAGATAATGTGCAGAGCAGCTGAGGGAGTCTTTGGAGTCACTTGGAGGTCAAGTGAAAAGCTAGAGAGCTGAAAGTTGCAGAAAGCCAAAGCTAGAGCCAGAAAGCCGAGAGCTTCATAGCCAAGGAATAAGATGGGGTTTTTGAACCCATTGTGTTCTATGTAAACCAGTGGAGTTAAGCATGGAACTTGTAAAAGAACTTAGACCATAATCCCAGAGAGCCTAGTTGAGTTGATTAGAGCTCAAGGAGATGTAGCCCAAGAGTTTTGGGTGAACTCCATATTAAATTGTTGTTTTGTGTATTTTTTATTGTAGCATTATACCTGTTGTTTTATTCGCTGTTATATGTTTTATATCAACTCAAGAAAATAAATTTAAAGCACATAAACAATCTAAAACAACCATAAGCATACACCTTATTTTCAAGCACATATTTAATTCTGCATTGGTTAATCATATATACTTGGGAATATTTAAGCTTTGGAAGTGGGAGAGGTGCTTGTAAGTTAGACAAGAAGCCTAACTGCCCCATTTTCAGATCAGGTGGTATCAAAGCTTTTGATTGATTAACCCACCTTCAAAGAAGGTTATATCAGAATGCTTGATTGACAGGGCAAAAATTGCTTGTCTGGAAGGTGTTTGGGCAGTCAAGGGTTGATTGTCTGATTGATTGTATGCTTGTTGCAGACTGACTATTTTCCGAGTTTGCAGAGGTGAAGGAAAGCTATCAATAGCTCAGTCCAGGAAGGATAAGAAGGAAGAAGGGCTGAAGGCATTTTTCTATCCCAAAGGACCTCAAGGCAATCCTTGAAGCACAAGAGGTTTACTGCAAAAGGTTGCTGAATAAGCTCTTTATTAATCTTGTTTGAAGTTATTTTATTCATTAGCATAATGACAACTTATACAAGTGTATCCTCAAATTCCTCATTGATCACAAGATTCTTTGATGGAGACATAAAGCAAGACTTGTTCATCATGATGGACAAGGTGAGAGAAATGTATGAGGATGGATGGAAGAGCAACATACTTAGAGAGCAGTTGAATTCCATGGAGGAAGAGAAGCAGATGCTTTCTGACAAATTGCAGGAAATGGAGAGGCAACTTCATATTGCAAATATGAACCTAAAAAGGATGCATGAGTTGGAGTCCCAACTCTTTATTGCCAAAGAAGCCTTAGTCAAGTATCAACTTGAAGAAGAGGTAAACCATTCTAGTTTGTCTTCAAATTCTTCTAAGAATGCTTATATTGGTTCTTTTGAAAAACATACTAGAGGCATAGGTTCTAAGCTAATGTCCAAGATGGGCTATGAAGGAAAAGGCTTGGGTAAACATGCACAAGGTATTGTTGAGCCAATAATAGTTGAGGAAAGGCCTAAATATTTGGGTCTTGGCTATGGATAGTCTTATGGAGAGAGTTCCAAAGCTATCATGAAGGCCATTGAAACAGCTCCAAGAAGGAGTTACATTGCAGGTCTTCTACCTCAAGAGTGTGAAGATTGTATTTAGGAGGAATGTAATGGCTTGAAACATCATTTGCAGGATGCAGGTGTTCAGAAGCACACACTTGAACCAAAGAGTTGTGGAAACTCTGAAAGCCTTGAAGAGATTGATGGTGTTCCAAATGGAGCTACTTCTTCATTCAATTCACCTCCTCATGAAGGTAAAAGAGGTGAAAGAGAAAGGTATGAATCTGGTTCTAAACATATTCATTTTGATTTTGCAAAGCATGATAAATTTCCACATAGATATGGGAAAATAATTGCATGTTCCTTTTGTGGCCTGGATAACCATCATGTTTCTAGATGTTGGAAGAGAATGGCCACATATAGGAAACTTTTGAAGGAAAAGAAGCAAAAATCCAAAGGTCCATTAGACAAGGCAAATCATGTTGTCAAGAGGTTGCACGTGTTGCACATACTTCCATAAGCAAGGGCATCTTGCTGAAAAGTGTTGGACTCTGAATTTAGCAATGCTTCCGTAAAAGCTGAAGAAGGTGGAAAGAGAAAATGGTAGAAAGGGAAAGGAAGATTCCATGAACAATGTGTCTCAGGATGATTCACATGTTGATGCTGATGTGCAGACAAAGGAAGGACCTTTGAAATGGATTGGTAAGAAATGTCTAGAGTTCTTATCCAATTAAGATTGCATGTTTATTGATGCATCTATTTGCATTTCTTTTTGATGAGATGCAAGTTGCAGGATTTTACCAAGAAGGTGAATGGAGAATTTGAGTAGGAGGCTCACTTTATTGCTATTTCATTTCAGCTTCGAAAGAATAGTGTGCTTAAGCGAAAGTTGAAGGATGAAATGCATACATGAGCATAAGATGCATGAATACAGAGATGTTGGTGTTTTTCCTTGTATTTGAACATGTATGTGTAATTAAATTGAAGGGTTGATTGCTTTAAACATGCATGTAATGTTGACTTGGGAGAAGTTAACTTGGTCTCCAAGATGGAGATAATAATGAAGTGTTTCATCTTTTGAAAAAGAGTCCTAATGGTCTTTTTCTACATGCTTGACTTGAAGGGTCATTTGTTTTAAAGGCATGTTTTGTGGGCTTGTTGTCTAGTCCATCATTTGTATGCAGATGTAAGACATGGAGGTGTTCACAAGATGTGAAATATGTTTCTTATGTTGAAGCAGGAGTATAGTCCATCTAATTGTTGTCTATATTTATGTTGTTGTTAACAACTTTTCAAACAGGTACAAATGAGAATTTTGTGGAGCAGGTGTACTTCACATTTGTTTGAGCCACCTTGGATCAATGATTAAGGCAGAGAAGTTCAAACTACCTTCTGTGACCATTTCATTAGGAGTTCTGCAGGAAGGCAAGAAGACAGTTCTTCCCAGGAGGACCAGCATATCCAGGAAGGAAAGTGGTCAAAGGTTTTGGTTCAGAGGCACTATGCAAGGCAAGTGTATGGAGGCTGAAATAAGAGGGTGTTGTTACTCTCAGGTACTGTTCAGATCAGTATATCAGTCTTTTGGAGACCAAAAGTTCTTTTAGTGGGAAGGCGTGATCCAAAATGGATTTTGGATAGACTCCTAAGTCTAAGTGTTCCTCACAGAGGAAAATGAAAGTCTAATGAGGTTCTTGGAAAAAGCCCCATTGCAAAGATTGTCTCATTCTGAATCTACTGCAACTTGAATGGGCGGAAATGGACTTAGGATGTAGAAGCTATCGCAGAAAGAAGATGCCCTTTATTCTTTAGAAAAGGAGGCAAAATCCCCTAAAATGGGCACAAAACCCTTATAAAGGGAAATCACATTGGAGAGGTGTTGAGCCTCAGACCTGCACTTCTTTTCATATCCTCTCAACCTCCTTTTCCATTTATTTCCTTCCTTTATCACTCATTTCCTCCATCAAATTGCTTAAATCATTGTATTTTAGGACTTTTACATGGTTTATTAATTATGCTAATGACTGGTGTTGTGGATTAGAATTTTGGTTCAAGACCTGCACTTTCCGCAGCTCTCACAGGGTTTCCGCAGCTGATCCTAGTTTCCCGCAGCTGTTTTCTTAAACGGCATGATCCAGGTGTCCTCCGGTCAGAAGAGCCACATGGGCAAGTGCGTGGAACCAAGGACATGGCGTGTGTCCTTCCAGCTCAGCCAAATCAGTTATAAACACCCATGGTCAACGAGGGGGCAACTACGGTCAAACAAAGGTCATTGGCGGTGGCACGGCTCTGCGTGTTCGGTTTAGAGCATGTGAAGCACAACTGGCCTCTTCTTCAGCCACGCAGATGATGGGGAACACGAATCCAACAGGAGATTTAATGCCCACCTCGACCATTGCCTAAATCTGTGGACTGTGCTAGATTACGTGTTTTTCACACAGCTGATAGAATAACGTAGTTTGTGATTAAGTTAGTTGTGTTTTTCTGCTATAAATAAAGCGTATCTGAATGCTGATTAGTTAGCTGCATATATGTAATTTTGAACCCCACTGTACCTTCTACTTTGCTACGTAATATATGAGAAGACTGTTCTCCATTTGAGTGTTTAATTGATCTTTTGAGTTGGCTAGAGTAGGCAGAGGGCCCCTGTTTACTTAAGGCCTGTACAGTGCTTTTCATTTCTTGCATTTCTTCTCATCAGTTTATGTATAATAGTTGTACAGAATGCTTTTGATTGTTATGTTTTGATCATGTACAATAGCTGTATATAACTTTGAATTCTGCTCATTTATGTTTCTGCACTTTTCCATGACTGATCAGTGTGTTTTTGCAGATTTCTTAGGTGCCCGGGACAGTTTTCTTTTTACTCGTTTTGCAGCCAGTGGCACTTGTGATCGTCTTATCTGAACTGCTGATCTTTGTTTTTGATTTCCATTAGCACCACTGCTTTAGTTTGCACTTTATTTTCTGCTCATAGCTTATCAAGTTGTTTATCTTTTAATGGCTCTTTTTATCATAATCAACTAACTTTTCAAGGAGCCAGAACATCACTTAAGTGCAGCTTGGTTATTTTGTTTAAGACTCACATTGCTAACTTGCTCATAACTCTTTCTTATATGATCAATCCAGCTGAAGGCAAAAAGGTTAAGGGAACATTAAGTAGTGTGATTTGTCACTTAGATTGTACATTGCTTGAGATTTCATTGAAGAGTTAAAGTAGTTGCTCTTTTTTTGAGTTAATGTAGATGTCATTTTCAATCTCATTTTTATCAACAGTATAGGTACTGGGCCAATGCCATTGGTCTTTTATTTGATGCCTTCATTTTTCCTTTAAGAGTTAATTTCATTTCAGTTGTTGTTCAAAGCTTTCTTGTAGATTACTTTTAAGCTTTAAGAAATCATCTAGAACTCATCACAATCACACACACCTCACTCACTTTATTTCATTTCCATCACATCACTGTAGGAGAAATAGATTTGAAAACAAACTTAAAAAGTTAAAAATGACAAAAAATTAAGAAATAGTTGCCTAAGTACATACAGTACCCATCACTTCATCAGCTTACGAGCCCTGGGTTGACATTTAAAAGTTGCAATTTAGACAACACTAAATTGACCAAACATTTTGGCGCTGTTGCCGGGGAAGTGAAATTAGGTAGCCAATTTCTAAAAAAAAATTAAGAAAATTTCAAGAAAGGAAAATTGATAACCTCTCAAAGTATGCTCTCCTCTTGCACCTAGAGTGATTGGAGGATCAGAAAAGAGAAAGTTATTGGTTAATAGTTCTTAATGTTCTGGTTTTTGGTTTAATAGTTTCTTAGCTTCTTCTTCGGAGAGATGAGAATTTTAGGGTTGTAGTACTTGAAGATAAAGATGACATGCATAGAGCTAGAGATTTTACGGAAGGACATGCATAGACTAGAGATTCAAAGGTTTTTAGCTAGAGCCAAGAGTTCAATTTTTACAAGTCCATCTACTTCAAGGAATAGACAAGAGACACCTCCCTCATCCCAACTGACACTCCTAGCCCTAGGATTCCTGGAATTCAAGAGGCAAGAATTGACTCTCCCACACCTTCTATTGAATTTGAATCAGAAAGAGATCCTTTCCTTCCTTCTACAGAAAGACCAATTGTAATTGAAGAAGTAGAATCATCTGAAGAAGAGAGAGAAATTCCTTCTCATTCACCCTTTGTAGAAGAACCAGAAGACTCTGAACTCTCTAGGGAAACTACTATGGCAGAAGAAGGAGGTGGTAGAGGTAGAGGTAGAGGTAGAGGAGGAGGAGGAGGAAACAATGGAGGAGGTAGAGGTAACATTGGAGGAAATAGGGATGGGGATAACTCATTTGGGTTTCCTATCGTCAATGAGGACTCCCGAGCCACCATGAAAAACATCTCACCATCTGTCCTCCCAAACTTCCATGGGTTAAGGAATGAGGACCCTGAAACATTTCTATTTGAGTTTGAAGTCGTATGTCGAACTTATGATTATCTGGATGACTCTCAAAAACTCAAATTGTTCCCTTCAACATTGAAAGGACAAGCTTTGAAATGGTTCATGGGATTACTCACTCAATCCATTAGGTCTTGGAATGATATGAAACAAACGTTTTTGGATAGGTACCTGGACTATTGTATGCCCACCAATCACAAGGATGAGGTATTTAAAACGGTACAAAGAGAAGATGAAAACTTGGAGGATCTACTTGAAAGATTTCAATATAACTTCAAAAGAGCAAAAATGAGTAACCTAGATGAGGAGACCTTGAAAGCCCTCCTATTAAAAGCCATTAGAGATGAATGGATAGATATTCTGAACATGATGGGGAAAGGAGATATCTCTCAACTTTCACTCAATGATATAGCAGAGCTATGTGTCCATCTCTCAAGGGGGAAATCAAAAACTCAAAAAGGGCCTAGAGATCCTTCTCTCATCAGAGCAAATAAATCTGCAACTGGATCAGTAAGCAGGGCTGAGATCGGCAATATGCTTGATGAATTCAAAACTGACATCTTAGGGAGTCTTAGCGAACAATTAGACACCCTTAAGATTCACAATAAACAGAAAGAAGAAGCTGAGGCTTTGGCCATCTTTTGCCCAAAATGTAGGAAGAAACATGCTCTAAGGGAATGTCCCTTGGATGCAAAAGTTGTAGAAACATGTGTAATTTGCTCAGAGAACCATGAGACCAAGGATTGTCCTTGAATTCCTGGGCTCAAAGCTGTCTTTCAAGAAGATCCAAATACACTCGAATCTCTCTATTTGGTTGCAAGGAGACCTTGGCAAGGGCAACAAAATCAAGGGTTTAACAACTCTATGAATTTTCAACCCCAACCAAATTGGAATCCTTGGCAACAACCTTGGTCCCAACCTCAAAATCCTTTTCAATCATGGATACAAGGTATGCAAAATCCTTATGGGAGATTTGCTCAATTCTATCAATATCCTCCATCTTTTCAAAACCAGCAAGTTCCACAACTTCCAAATCAAAGTCCACAACTATCATTTCCATTTCCACAACAATAACAACCTTCTCAACAGAATCAAAATTCTCAACTCTTGCTTCCATTCCAACAGAAGTCAAATCAACTTCCTTCTCAGCCATTGCCAAACCTCAATGATAAAAACCCTCAAAATGCTTACATGATAGAAGGTCAACCATTCCCTACCTATATGATTGTTCCTCTCAATGAAGTACAACTCAGATCAGGTAGAATCCTAGATCAACCTTCTATAAATGTTCAACAACCAAGCATTTCTGAGGAAGAGTCTCTTAAAACCAATAAGGGTTCTGAAGTATCTCTTCAAAACCCAAACACTCAAAAAGAAAAAGAAAAAGAATCAACCCCCACAACTCCCATAGTTGAACAACCTACATCTTTGTTCACACCTCCTTTTCCTGAAAGATTACAAATTGACAAAGGAGTGGAAAAACAAATTTGGTTTCCTGACTATAATTTTCTAGATGAATTGAAGAATGTTTGTATCAAGATTCCCTTGTTACAAGCCATTAAAGAGATTCCTATTCTAGCAAAAACAATAAAGGAGTTGAGTCTTAAAAGACCAGGAAGGAAACCAAGAGATACCAAAAGGATCCACCTGGTAGGGAAAATTGCAGATATCATGATGGGAAAAATTACTATGCAGAAATATGTAGATCCCGGTAGTCCAATTGTGAAAACACATATCAATGGGGTAGAAATACCAAATACTTTGATTGATTTAGGGGCTGCTATCAACATTATGAGTAGACAGACTATGGAACAACTAAAACTTCCTAATCTTCTTTTTACACCCACCTTGTTGCAACTTGCAGATCGATCCATTATCAAACCAGATGGTGTATTAGAAGACATTCCAGTCTCCTTGGATCTTGGGAATATCCAGTGGATTTCATGATTTTAACTCCCAAGAGTAATCTAGGAGGACATTCTCTTATTTTAGGAAGACCTTGGCTAGCCACAGCTGATGCTTTCATAAGTTGTAGGTCTGGGGATATGTATATTTCTGATGGCAATTCAACAAAGAAGTTCAATCTGTATCCTCCAGCAAAAGCAATTACAGAAATAGGAGATAATGAGTGGGTTGATGATGAAGATACTATACAACCTGTCTTTACCATTTCTGAGATTAGTGAAGATAGTCAAATTCTGAACACATTAGAAAACTTTGAACCATCTTCAGAATATGACCACACACAATTTCAGTTGGATTCTGACATTGAGTGTCTATCATCTAGACAAATGTCTCTTTTCTCTATGGAAGAATTTGGTAGTTTTTGCCATTGAGATCTTTCCAGAAAAACATTGAATATCAATAGAAACTTGAAAAATCACAACAGGAGAACTAACCAAAATCTTGCAAAAATTC